>CM053031.1:264647858-265010358 GCA_028564925.1 Lithobates sylvaticus
GCATTTTCAGTTGCTGACTTTTCCGTCTAGAAATTCTACATGTCTGGCTGTAGTGCTGATGCATTGGTTTTAATCCTTTGAGTCACTGACCCAGAATTATAGATACTAAACGTATCCAATTTTTATTTGCTGCAAGCCTATTCCAGGTCAGTGACTCAAAATTATGTAGCCAGAGTTGGCCGGTCAGCTATTTCTTCACTAGGAGGCCGGCATGAAAAGTGTACCGGATGGTGAGAAGGAGAGCGGATATCACCAGACTATCCTGCAGAATAAGTACATCAGGGTCATAAATATTTACTAGGTAAATCCTAGGACTAGTAAACCCTGTTGGATTTATGTATGCAGGTGACCTTATTTTATTTCTAAATGACCCCAGTCCTTCTCTTAAAGTGGAAGTAAACCCCCCTATCGTTTTCAGCCAAGGAAGCTGCCATCTTTGCCTCTGTTTAACTAGTAGCTGACCTCCCACTGTCAAATGACGGCGGGACGCGCGCGCTTACCTGTCGCGTAGCAGGGGACCCGCTGCGCGTGCCCGGCGTTCGCGATGACCGACAGGCACCCGCGATTGCCCGGTAAGTGAGCAGGACGTGGATCGGTGTGTGTAAACACACAGATCCACGTCCTGTCAGAGGAAAGGAGACCGATGGTGTGTCCCTTGTACATAGGGACACCGATCGGTCCCCTCCCCCAGTCAGTCCCCTCCCCCCACAGTTAGAATCACTCATATAGGGAACATATTAACCCCTGCAGTGCCCCCTAGTGTTAACCCCTTCCCTGCCAGTCACATTTATACAGTAATCAATGCATTTTTATAGCACGGATCGCTGTATAAATGTGAATGGTCCCAAAAATGTGTCAAAAGTGTCCGAAGTGTCCGCTGCAATGTCACAGTCATGATAAAAAATCGCAAATCGCCGCCATTACTAGTAAAAAATAAATAATAATAAAAATGCTATAAATCTATCCCCTATTTTGTAGACGCTATAACTTTTGCGCAAACCAATCAATAGACGCTTATTGCGTTTTTTTTTTTTTTTTTTTTACCAAAAATATGTAGAAGAATACGTATCGGTCTAAACTGAGGAAAAAATTTTTAAAAAATAAAAATAAAAAATTGGATATTTATTATAATAAAAAGTAAAAAATATTGCGTTTTTTTTCAAACTTGTCCCTCTTAATTTGTTTATAGCGCAAGAAATAAAAACCGCAGAGGTGATCAAATACCACCAAAATAAAGCTCTATCTGTGGGGAAAAAATTGCATGACCGCGCAATTGTCATTCAAAATGCGACAGCGATAAAGCTGAAAAATGGCTTGGTCAGGAAGGAGGTGTTCGTGCCTGGTAGGCAAGTGGTTAATCTTCAACTGCCACGGTGCTGCACATGTGATCTGTTATGACACCAGCCATTGGATGGTTTGACTGTTTGGTCGAGAGCACAACCAATGTGCAGTTAGCATTCCTGGCATGCCTTTTTTTTAACCACCTGAGATCCAGGCCAATTCTGACATTTCTCTCCTACATGTAAAATTCCAAATTTTTTTGCTAGAAAATTACATAGAACCCCCAAACATTATATATGTTTTTTTAGCAAAGACCCTAAAGAATACAATGGCGGTCGTTGCAACTTTTTATCTCGCACGGTATTTGCGCAGCAATTTTTCGAACGCGTTTTTTTCAGAAAAAAAAAACAGTTTCCTGCTTTAAAAAAAAACAAAACAGTAAAGTTAGCCCAATTTTTTTGCATAATGTGAAAGATGAAGATACGCCGAGTAAATAGATACCCAACATGTCACGCTTCAAAATTGCACGCGCTTGTGGAATGGCGCCAAACTTTGGTATTTAAAAATCCCCATAGTCGACGCTTTAACATTTTTTACTGGTTACATATTTTGAGATACAGAGGAGGTCTAGGGCTAGAATTATTGCTCTCGCTCTAACGTTCGCGGCGATACCTCACATGTGTGGTTTGAACACCGTTTTCATATGTATATGTATATCTCACCTCTAGGCTGGGAAGCCTAAAATCAAAAAAAAAAAAAAAAACGATCACCGCTTCCCAGCGGAGGCGGCGCCGTTTTTTGAATGCAGAACGATCATAGAGACTCCGGCGACCATCTGGTCCGCCGGAAATCTCTATGATCATCATCCGGTGCCGGCGGATCCCGAGTCCGACTCACCGGTGGAAGCGGTGAGTCGGTAGAAGCACCGGAGGGCGGTGGGAGGGGGCGTCCCTTCCCGCCGCCCGTAAGAACGATCAAGCGGCGGAACAGCCGCTATGATCGTTCTTATGGTGCAGGGAATCGCCGGCTGAAACCGGCAATATCTGAATGATGTCTGTAGCTACAGGCATCATTCAGATATACCCCTGAGACCAAAAAGACGTCATATGACGTACTCTGGGTCTCAGGTGGTTAAACTGTTAAATCGATGGGTTTACTTCCGCTTTAAAGAGGCCCTGTGTATTCTCTTTGGTTTCACCGACTGCTCTGGCCTTAAACTTACCAGGGATAAATCCCAAATATTACCTGTTGATATTGCGGCCATGCTTCTAGCACACCCCAATCTCCCATTAATATGGACCAATAAGATCAAAACCTTGGTATCTATATTTCGCCATCCACCTCTGATTACTGTGCATAATATGTGGCCCCGTTAATACAAACCATAAAAAGCTAGGCTGAAGGCTTGGTTGCATCTTCCCCCTCTCCCTGATTGGGCAAATTAATCTATTTAGAATTAAGCTCTTACCTGCATTTCTTTTGCCGCGTACACACGATCAGAATTCTCATTGGAAAAAGCGCAGAAGGTTTTCCCGACGGAATTCCGCTCAAACACACGGTCACACCAAATTCCAACTGTCAAGAACGCGGTGATGTACAACACTACAACGAGCCGAGTTCAATTGTTCCGAGGATGCGTCGAATTGTTTCTGAGCATGCGTAGGAATTTTGCGTGTCAGAATTGCTACAGACGATCAGAATTTCCGATAGAAACCTTTTCCGTTGGAAAAATTGAGAACATGCTCTCAATTCTTTGCTGTCGGAAATTCGGCCAGCATAATTCTGATGGAGCCTACACACGGTCGCATTTTCCGATGAAAAGCTCTCATCTGTCTTTTTCTGCCCGGAATTCCGATCGTGTGTACGCGGCATTAATGTACTTGGACATTCCCCTGTGTGGATACCCCAAACATTTGTTTGCCTTATTGATAGTAATTTGTTATCTTTTCTCTGGGGCCCAAGTCAGCTGAGATTAAATTGGTGGTTTTGCAAAGGCCCTGGCATTAAGGAGGCCTGGCTTGCCCTGACCTCCACAAGTACTTTCTGGCTGTCCTGCTGACACATGCCCATAATTGGCTACTAGCAGATGAGTCTAATGCGGTGGTGGTTTTGGAGACCGTTTTCAGATATAAGGTTCCTTAATGGTTCATGGGATCCCTCCTAAGAACCATTAAGGAACCTTATATCTGAAAACTGTCTTAAAAGTGTGGTCGACTGTTCTCCTGGGCACATTTCCCAGAAAAAAAACCATTGGGATTTAATCGTGAGCTGTTGGAGTTTGTCAATCCCCAATCCAAATGTTTGGGTAAACAAAGGCATCAAATTTCTGGATCAGATCTGTTCCGAGTGCCAGCCGCAGACTTTTGACAGGTTAAAACATCAGCATGGTTTGCTTCACTCGTATCTGTTCAGCTTCTTGCAACTTATGCCGCGTACACACGACCGGACATTTCGTCGGACTAGGTCCGACGGATTTTCGGCAGAGTTCCGACGGACTTTCCGAATGAACGGACTTGGCCACACACAATCACACCAAAGTCCGACGGATTTGAACGTGATGACGTACGACCGGACTAGAATAAGGAAGTTCATAGCCAGTCGCCAATAGCTGCCCTAGCGTTGGTTTTCGTCCGTCGGACTAGCATATATACACGAACGGATTTCTCGATGGGAACTGGGTCCGGCGGAGTTCCGGCAGAAAAATTTGAAACATGTTCTATTTCTAAAGTCCATCAGATTTTTGGACAGCAAAGGTCCGATGGAGCCCACACACAATCGAATTGTCCGACGGATTCGTTCCGTCTGACCTTTGCTGTCAAAGTCCGGTCGTGTGCACGCGACATTAGATATGCTTTTCATTCCCAATTTGAGAACCACCAAGTTGCCTTTTATACTTCGGCTCTTGAAGGTCTGCTCAAAGATAAGTTCATGATAAAACCTCTGTCTACTATCTACAAAGAATTTCTACCCTCGATCCATACGGGGCTCGAATCCCTCACAACCAAATGGTTAGTTGACTTTCCTGACTTAGACATGGAAGATTGCGAGGAGATGTGGGAATGCTCCTTTTCTTAATTGGTGTCCACCAAAGATAGATTAACCCAGTTCAAAATCCTACATAGTTTACCTCACCCCCATACACCTGCAAAGGATGTATCCATCTGTCCCAGCCTCCTGCTGGAGGTGTTCTTCACCCACAGCGGATTTCATCCACATTTTTTGGCAGTGTCCTCAGATTAAAATTTTCTGGAAGGATGTGGTTTTATTTTATTTTTGGTTTTATTTTATTCAGATTCTGCTAAAACCTAGAGGTGTGTCTGCTAGGACTACTTGCCCCCTTGGCTCCTTGTCGGGCCTCTAGAACTCTTTGGTTTATTACTTTTGTTATGCACGCAAAGCTCTGTACTTATGTGGAAATCCTCCACAGCACCATCGATTTAAAGGGGTTGTAAAGGTAAAGGTTTTTTCACCTTAATGCGTTCTATGCATTAAGGTGAAAAAACGTCTGACAATTCCCCCCCCCCCCCCCCCCCCCCGTTTTACTTACCTGACCCCTCGAAAAGGTCCCGCGCTCGCCCCCAACATCCTCTTCGTCGATCACCCTGGCCGTTGATTGGTTACAGTGAATGGATTGAAAGCAGCGCAGCCATTGGCTCGCGCTGCTGTCAATCACATCCAATGACGTGGCGCGCGGGGGGGGGCGGGGCCGAGTGATACAGTGAGCGGCTACGGCTGCCAGCTGTATCACGGAAGCGCACCCGCAAGCACTCCACACAATGCGAGAGAGCTGGCATGAAGTTGTGGAGTCTTTGCGGGAGGGAGCCGAGACAGCTGCCGAGGGACCCCAGAAGACCACTCTGTGCAAAACGAGCTGCACAGTGGAGGTAAGTATAACATGTTTGTTATTTGAAAAAATGAAAAAAAATTGCCTTGAGTGATGCTTTAATTTCTGGAAATGTTTGGTCAATCTAGCTTTACCACTCTACAAGGCCACCTATCTGTCACATGCTTGTGCCCAGAAGTTCCATACAATTTGGCATATTTGGATCGAATCCCCGCTCACTAATGCAGAGTCTATTGCTGATGACTAATCGGTGTACCAGTGTGTGGTAGTTACGCCAGAGTTTAGGTACTTCATGTATATGCTCTCCGTGTTTGATCGAAGTAGGTGAACATGCTTGGGACAATGCTTTTCTCATTAGTCCCTTATTATGGTCCTGAACCCTGAATGTACGTATGCAATCCTAGTGATCTACTCCGCTCATGTGGTCCGAGCGTATTTTTTGTTTTTGTTATGGTTTTGTTTGGTTTGGTTTTTGTATTTCTTACGAGCCTGAGTATGCCCAATAGGCTCTGTATTGAATTTGAATGTATCATACATTGAAATTTACAATAAAAAGAATTAAACAAAAAAACACTATATGATAATGGGAAGTGCCTGAGGTATCGGATGATTGAAGACAATGACGGGCTTCTCAGGTGTGTTTTTAGAGAGAGGTTGAAGTATTTGGTATTGCTGGCCGGTCCTGAATGTATCCCAGGACCCTTGAGTGCTGATGCATGGTCTTCTTTTCTATTCACAGTCAGTTTTTTTTACTTTTCTTCTAGGTGAACAAGGAAATTGTATCTGGGCTGAGATATGTACAGCATACCTTCAAGACAGGAATAAAAGGTAACTTTTTTTGATAACAATAACATTCATGAAATAGGTAACATTCTTGCACAGAGCAGCCCCATCCCTTCTCTTTTCAGGTCCCCCACTGTCGCTCCTGGCTCCTTCTCTTCTCCAAGTCCACCCATAGCAAACCACTTGTTATGGGGCACATGTGCATGCTCACTTCGAGCCCCGCTCTGTGTGTCTATAAGACGCAAGGACCCGCTCCCGCTTCCTCCTCACTGGCAGTAAATGACACCAGTGGCAGCCAGTGGGGAGGCAGAGACCAAGGAGAGTCACTTTCATGGACATCGCTGGACTTGGGTAAGAGTATTGGATGGGGCAGGAGCTGCATACTGAAGTTTTTTTTTTACCTTCATGCATAAAATGCATGATGGTAAAAAAACTTAAAGTGGAGTGCTAACAAAAAAAAAAAAATTTAAAGTCAGCAGCTACAAATACTGCAGCTGCTGACTTTTAATAATCGGACACTTACCTGTCCCGGGGTCCAGCGATGCGGGGAAACGAGACCCCCCCATTCTTAATGTGGGAACCTGGCTGTGGCTTCACAGCCGGGCACCCACTGCGCATGCGAGAGCGGCGCCGTGATTCGACGCTCACTCATCTGGGACACATGACAGGTCCCAGATGACTGTGCGGCGCCGAGGGGAAGTGACGTTTAGCCCGGGCAATGAAGGTGGCAGACTATGAGGGACCCCCTAGCAACAGGCATTTAGAGGTGAGTTAAAAAAAAAAAAAATTTTTCCCAATTTTTATTTTATTTTTTTTAAGCCACATTTTTTTTTTTTTGGTCGCAACCCCACTTTACAGTAAGAAAGCCATTTCAAATCATTGTTTCGGTATTTTCATGGCTGCTGGCCAGGGATCTCTTGCTGCATTCTTCCATCTCTGACACTGCAGGAGTTATAACTCCCAGTTTCGTCCATCTGCTGCTGCCATTCCGATGCCTAATGATGGCAGCCTGTTATATAGTTACATAGGTGGTAAAAAAACAGAAGTCTGTCTGATTCATCCAACAGTGATGGCTGTGTAGATTTTTCAAATAACCAGCAATAGTCCAGCTGTAAGAAACGGACACCTATATGTCTATAGCCTTGGCAAATTCTGGTGCAGCTGGTAGCCAATCGGCTTCTAACGTCAGCTTGATCAATTAAGCTTTGACTATGGGCCCTCATTCACAATGGCGCCATTTGACAGGTCTATTCAGAGCCTATTGCCGGCAATAGGAGCGTCCCAATCGGTGCGACGCCGACTTTGCGGGCGCCGCACCGATTTCCAAAAAGTAGTTCCTGCACTGCTTTTGGCAACTTCAGGGGCGATTTTCAATAGCAAGAAAAGTGTTTTTTGTTGACCGGGGGGACTTATGCGATTTTCAATAGACATCTTTGCATGAACCCGCACTGATGTCTTTCAAGTCGCCCCCCGAAGTCAGACTGAAATGCTGCTTTGAAATCTTGCGAGTTCCGATGAACGTGCACAATTTCAAAGCCGTGTTCAGTGTTAACAAACGCTGAAACTTGGAAGCTGATTGGTTGCTATGCAGAGCTTGTGCACTCTCCAGTTTTAGTAAATCAACCCCACGGAGTGATATGAAATGCAAATGTAGTAGTGACACTTTTACAAGGTGTCCGCTATATGTGAAATTTAGTTTTTTTTTTTTTTCCTCAGAACAGTAGTGGGGTTCTGAGGGTTAATTGTGCAAGTTCACATTGGCATCAGTTTGGCTGGGCTGTACTAGGGTTCTGCCTGGTCATGGGTACAGTGAGGTACACATGACAGGCCTAGAACCAGGCCTGGTTGGACGTTTTGAGTATCGGTCTTCCCCGGAGCCAATCAGTGGGCGCGTCTGGCCCCGCTGTGTAGTCTGGGGAAGGGTATTTAAGGTGCTGGAGTCACGTGTTTGGCCGGAGCTGCCTGTTCCTGAATCAGGACCGGGGTAGCCCCGCAAGGGGTCCCGTGCCCGGGAGCGTTTGCCGTCCTGCAACATGGTCAGTTTGACTAGCCCCACAGACCCGCTTGGTCTGGGGCAAGGATCCATCTGTTCCCGAGTCTCGGAACCGGCTGGTCTGAGGCGCAGTAACTGAGGGAGGATTCAAGGCGTCCGGGTGTGCTCTCAATCTTGGAGGGGCACCACAGCTCGTGTAAGCGGCCGGAGGAGGACCCTTCAGAGGAGGGCCAACATGCTGGCATCTCAAGAAGAGCCTGGTTGCTGGCAAGGAGACAGAGAACGTTCCAGGTACTGAGAAAAGGTTCCTATTCACTTTCGGTTGAAAGTTTATTCTGTGTCGGAGACTTTACAAGTTTCCGGATCAAAGTGTTGACTGCCATAATCTCTGGCCAGAGATTTGTTCAGCATTGAAGTGCCCAGCTCCGAGTGGCTACTCTCTGAATTTGTGTTAGAGACATTTCAATTGTCAGCAGTTCAAGGTGCCTGAGTTTCTTCACCCTTGCCCTCTGTTCCTATTCAAGACTATGTTTCTTGGATGTTACCCCTGCAAATAAAAACCTTATAAAAGGACTTTTATGGTGTCAGCATCCGAAGTTGTTGGGTACTAACCCTGGGAACCCCTGGACATGGATTAACAAGCCAAGCATGGGTAACCAGTAAGCCCAAAAGTCAAGGCCGCCCCATCGAGGGTTATGGCCGCTACACAAAATGTTACAGTTGACTAGGAATAAGGGATATCTAGTAATGGGGACTTCTTTATTTTTTTTCCCAGTGTATGTACACAGTATATAAAACTATATCGTCTCTTTACCTAGATCATAAAAATGTTTTTCTTCTTTTTTTGTCAACAGTTGACAAAGAGACGCACATGGTTGGCAGTTATGGCCCTCGGGTGGAACCGTACGAATTCCTAACGCCACTAGAGGAGGCTCCGAAAGGAATGCTTGCCCGCGGGACGTATTCAATTAAGTCCTTCTTCACAGATGACGACAAAACCGACCACTTGTCCTGGGAGTGGAAATTGAGTATAAAAAAGGAGTGGAAGGACTAGATCAGGGAAAAAAAGAAAAAAAAAGCCCACCATGACTTTGTTGTCATCTTAATTTAGGGGAAAATAATGATTCTGCATATTAAAAATTGTACAAGATTTATTATGGTTTCTACATCTGTTTTCTAATTGTTTTCTTGTAGTTTCTAAGAAAAAAAAACAATATACAAACATGTAAAGACATTATTTAATAAAGAGAAAACTTTAACAAACTTCTTGTCACCGTATAAGGTTTTTGACAAATCTAATAAAATCAGGATATCGGAACACGTAGGATTCCTATTGGATTTAGACTTTTAGCTCTGCTTTTATGCTTGCCTGAGAACCTTTCACCTTGGGGTATAGTAATGGACATATCTTAAAGGATGGCTCCACATAAAACCTAAATTTAAATTTTGGATCAGTGCTGGTGGCCTAAAGGGGGGGGGGGGGGATTCCACGTTTGACTTTGGATAGAGAAGGGAAGAGTATGACCCTCTTCTGTGCTCCTGTTGAGCTTTCCCCTCCCTTGTTCTGGTGACCACTAAGAACACAGCAGTAAAAGCCTGACAGATGTTTAGATGGCATTCCAACTCCTACCAGGAGAGGGCGGTCACTGTACTACCTGCTGTGGCATTCCAACTACAGGGCACTGGAGGTGCAGTATGGCAGCGGTCATCAACCCTGTCCTCAGGGCCCACTAACAGGCCAGGTTTTATGTATTACCTTGGGGGAGATGCAGACTAGAATACTGCAATCACTGAGCATCAAATTATATCACCTGTGATGTATTTCAGTTATCTTGCAAACCTGGCCTGTTAGTGGGTCCTGAGGACAGGGTTGATGACCACTGCAGTATGGGACAGGCATGGTGCATGGACTGGACATAGTATACAATATTGACACCTCTGATTTGGCATGTACGTGTGTTCTTATGTGCCTAGTCTCCACAGGCCCTTCCATTCCATCTACCGGCTCTGCCCAAATGCCCTTTCTTTCCTTAAGATTATATATTAATTGAACCTATTTTATTCATGTTATTTACTGGTAAAAGCCTCCCATGTGTAGACAACCAATAGCCCAGAGACTGCTGTTGGGTGCTGCCATCTTGGAAGTGCTGTCAGCTGCCCCATCAGACTTGGCACTATCACTGCTTTTATCAATCTTTTTACACTGAAAAGACCCCTTTAAATAATTTGTATGTAGGTCTTGGTGAGTCCCTGCTAAAACCAATTCATTGGGGAGCAATGGAGATAATGCCCCTTACATCAGTGCTTAGTAGGAAGAAGGGTGGTGGTCAGAATACAACCCTTATAGACCTCCTGTAAGAGATCATTGGTGCCATGCTGCAGGCTTTGCCAAGTGGCACTATGCGGGCACCATCAGAAGGGATATCAATCGGCTACAGCTCAAGGAACCCTAGCAACCTCTTGAGGAATTTCAGGGTTCAATGGAATACTGGTTAAATGACTGCTCTATAGTATTCACTCTTTTTTATTTTTTATTTTTTTTACCAGCTGCTCCATATAAGCTTATGTAGGGAGCGAGGGGTGGGATGGAGGAGCTGGGCTGGCACAGACAGCAATTGGACACTCAGAGGAGAATAGTGGGTCAAACTCTGCACCTCCTGAACTGCCACTCATATGATGCTGCTCAGTAATCCCACATGAGTGCACTTATTTTTGCTGTCAGGCGCACGCTTACACCTTCTCATTTTGGAGGACTTTTAAGACTTCTCAGGCCTGAACTTGTGATGCAGAGAGTGATTGGGTAGAGTTGTGGGCAGTCAGCCTGAAGAAGCCCCGGACACACCCCAGAAGTGTTTGGAGGTGTCAAATGAGGCGCTTACTCAACATGAAGGTCACTTTAGGCCATGGGTGCTCAACCTGTGGCCCTCCAGCTGTTGCAGAACTAAAAGTCCCATGAGGCATTGCAAGGCTGAGAGTTACAAGCATGACTCCAAAAGGCAGAGACGTGATGGGACTTGTAGTTCCACAACAGCTGGAGGGCCACAGGTTGAGCACCCATACTTTAAGCCATTGGTCTCCAATCTACGGCCCTCCAGTTGTTCAGGAACTACAATTTCCATCATGCCTAATCATGTCTGTGAATGTCAGAGTTTTACAATGCCTCATGGGATGTGTAGTTCCGCAACAGCTGGAGGGCCCTAGTTTGGAGACCCCCTGCTTTAAGCCATAATCTGATATGAAAACACATCCCCTTTGCTTACCAAATGGGCCCCCGTTTCCTTTGGGCTGCAGTGATGACTTTGCATATGGAAATAATGCTGAGCAGCACTTCCCCCTATCATTCATTTATGACTCTGAGGCTTATTATGAATAATTTGGCAGAGAAAAGCGTTTAATGGCTCATCGTAGTTTTTATAGTTATTGATCGAGTCTAAGTACCTAGAGAAGAGGCATTGATTTTTAACTGTCACTTGACTGCCTAAATCGTACCGAACTTGAGTTTAAGAGACCCGGTCATGATTCGACTGATGCAGCCATCTGCTGATTCATCCTTAGGGCCCATGCCTATGGCTAAATACGAGCGGTCTTTAAAAGGTTTCTACACTTTTAGAATATAATTGAGTTACAAAAAAAAAAAAGTGCGGCGACTTGTTGAAGAACCCTCATACTTTCCAGGTACAGAAAATGAAAAATTGTTCAAAGTCATGAGTAGAAAAGCCTGTCCCCTGCCAGCATACTTCAGAGGAGGGTCTTTGCTCTGTGCGGAAGCAGTGGTCTCTCTGCAGGGGTCCAATAAGCCCCCTGCTTAGAGCTAGAGATTGTTATTTAGCAAAGCTTTTGGCCCCTGTAAATCATAAGGCATCTAAAAAGGGTAGTGCTAGAAGCTAACAGAGTAAAAGGGCACACCTAGAGCTCTCCTTACCTCACAAGGGCTTGAGTCAATTCCTTTTTGGTAAATGAGGCCTGTGCCGAGAATTCAGTCCCCTCCTACCTTGCCAGGGGTGCCGCACCCTCCAAAGCCCAAATCTCTCATGAAGCCCAGTTGAGTAGGGGCCACCTTGTGGTGCCTGATGTTGATAGCAAGCCAAAAACCAGGCTTCTCCTCCTTTACCAATCTTCAACCAATATGGACTCCCAGGGTAGGAAAGCCCCCTAAACCCCCTGCCACATGCCCTGTCACCTCTTCCCAACCATACTGGTAACCCTCATATTCCCCTCAATCAGGCTAGGCTCACACCTAGTGTCTTGTGAATTCACGGTTTTTGCCCTTTTTTGTGCATTTTAGTGGGTTGCCCTACGCAAGACAAATGCGCCAAAGTAGCTTATGTACCTTTTTGGGCGTTGGGTGTCTATAACTGCATTTTGAGATATTTGTCATGCCCTTTGAGGCACCCCAAAAGGCACACCCGCTTGCTGCGTTTAGGGTGCCATTAGCAATGAATGGCACTGCAAATGCAACATGCCAGTATCACGCATTTCGTAAACCTGCGCAAAAAACACGCGCATGCCCAACATTCTCAGGTGTGAATGCAGCCTCGATGAACAGCACATTACTTGGATCGTAGGGCCCAGCTTTGGCTGAATGCTGTCTGGTAATAGCAGGAGCGCCGTGTTCCTGTGTCAGGCATGAAACATAAAGACGATTATTTCGAAGCACTTATGCCCTGTACACACGGTCGGACATTCTGACCACAAAATCTGTCTGATTTTTTTTCCGACGGATTTTGTCCGAAACTTGTCTTGCACACACACGGTTGGACAAAGTTGGCAGAAAATCCGATCGTTTGGAACGAGGTGACGTACAACGTAGAGGCCAGTAGCCAATAGCTTTCGTCTCCAAATTTTTTCTGAGCATGCGTGGCACTTTGTGCGTCGGAATTCTCTACACACGATCGGAAAAAGTCAGATCGGATTTTGTTGTCGGAAAATTTTAGATCCTGCTCTCAAAACTTTTTCCGTCGGAAATTCGACTGAAAAAGATTTTCCGACATAATAACATTATCCGATCTGACTTTTTCCGTCGGAATGTCCGACCGTATGTACAGGGCATTACACAAATGGCAGAAAAGTTCAGAGGCGAAGCTCCATTTGCAGAGCTCATTATTTCCTGCCTGTGCACCAAATTACAGGAACAAAGTAAACGAGGGATGGAGAGGTTACCCGAGAGATCTCCAGCTCTGGGAATAACACAAAAAAAATAAACTTTAACTATTGTATTCGATTGTATTAAATATTGCATTATTGTAATGCTATATTTCTTATAAAAATCCTTCAATGTATAAATAAATCCAGCTAGTACAGGTAGCCGAATATGTCATTATATTGGCTTCCTGTAACCCTCTGGACTAGAGGAGTGGGAGAGGGCGGGGCAACACTCCTAACCAATCGTATTGCACCGTGACATTAATTTTTAACAATTTGAGCACAGAAATTACCTCATTAGCCTGGGGGACACCCCTTGATTATAGCCAATCATAAGACTAGGTGGGGGTTTGGTGACCAAGCTGTATAGCTAAGCTTTATATGAGAAAAGTGAAGTCTGTGACTCGGCTATGTTTTCTAGAAAAATTGGAGGAACAAGATGTGACCATGTAGTCCTATGAAACTCTTTGCATCGATCCGTTGCGGGTTGTAAAATTTGGCTTTTTGCATTGTTGGGTGCTCACTATTGAAATGTATAGAAAAAAAAAATGGCGGCAACGCACCCATGGTTGTGTTTTTGATGCGGTTTTGAGTCGCATGTTCTGTGAAAAATGCGGTGAAAATGCATATACATTTTTGCTATGGATCAGTATGAAAGTGCTGAAATGGGGCTAGGTATAAATCATTTATAAGTTCTTCTGCCTCATTTATTAAAACTTATTTTTTAAATTTTATTTTTCACATTTTTATTTATTTTTTCCCTTTTTTTATTTTTTTTTCATTTTTATTTCAATTTTTTTTTCCCTTTTTTAAAAAGTGAAAAAAATAAAAAAAATTTTTTAATTTTTTTCCTTTTTTTTTTTATTTTATTTTTTTAACATTTTTATTAACATTTTTTTTATAGCATAAGAGTGTTATAGAAAAATGTATCAATGGTGGAGCCCTTAAAAAAGTAAACACCTTAACTCAATGGGGAACTGTCCCAACTAAAATCTTACAACCAAAAATCTTCCACCCACAACTCATCCAGAACGATGGGAGGGGAGAGAGGAATACAATGGGATTTTAGGTGTGCCACGAAAAGAGAGTGCAAACCATATATGTAAAACGCAACATTTTTTTATTTACAAATATTAAAACGCGTGGCATATTATAAAATGGGTACCATATACATATTTGCACAGTAGTATCTATCAATGGGCGAAAAAATGGATGAACGTGTTTCGTAAACAAGTCACTTCCTCAGGATGCCTGCCACTTGATACTACTTTGATACTACTTTGAAAGGTTTTAATCCTGAATAATACATCACTGCCTCTATCCACCTATTTAATGTGTAAACCTAAATGTTAACCTGCCTTTCTTATCATGATATATGTGTAAATTCATCAAAACAATGCATAAAGCATAAAAAAATCAATATTTAAACAATACATAAAAATCATAGAAAATATTCAGAGATATTCTAGAGATGCAGTGTAAATCTCAATTCATATAGTCCATACATATCTTAAGGGCTGGATCACACTACAAAAATGCACTACAGATCCATTCCAAATGCATTTCTGCATGCACATTTTTGTCATGTTCTGGTGCGTTTTTGATGCGTTTCCGGATGCTTTTTTTTTGTTTGTTTTTTGTCTGATTTTTTTTTTTCACTGCACTGGGGTCTGGTGCATTCTTTATTTGTTCCAGTGCATTTCAGTGCATTTTTTGATCCGTTTTACTGCGTTCCAGTGCAAGAAAAATGCAGCATGTTCTATTTTTCAAAAAAAAATTTTCTGGAACTGGAAAGCCCTGGAAATGACTGCGCTGGTGTGAACTATGCCATTGGAAACCATATAACCTACTTTCCATGCTTTTTAATGCAGAAAAAACTGGACTGCATGCGGTGTGAACTGGCCCTTAACGTTTCTTTAGATAAAGTGCCCTATGCAATATTCCAATTTAAGTGATGATTCTTAATCCGGTGATATATCACAGTGGTGTGCTCCCCTCCTTTGTTACTTTTAATAGTCATCTATGGAGATGATTATAATTACCGTATCTACGCATTTCGCTAACAAGTTGCTTCCTCAGGATTCGTGCCATTTGATACTACATTCAACGATTATTAAGAGAATTATTGTGGAATAAAAGCTAAAATCACTGCAGAAAAATTACTTTGCTTAGTGAAGGAGTGGTGACAGGATTTTTACTTCCACGACTGGATGATCGAAGTCAACACAACTTCACTAAGCTAGGCGTTTATTTTGTTTGTTTTTTATTTAAATTGATGAATGAGGTGAAGTGCTGAATTCAATTATCTAGTCAAGTGCAAGTAAAAATCCTGTTTTTTCTTTTTCTTCCTTGGATGATTGGATATCTTTTACGTTCACCAAAGTAGATGAAAATTCACTTTGATAGTGAACACTCTTTTAGTAAATTAAACTCTATATGGACAAGGGGACCTAGAGGGAAATATTTTGGCGCTTTATATAAAGCAGAGCAAAAATGATTAACTTATAGAGACTAGAATACAAATCTTTGGTTTGACAATAGTACAACTTCAAGCACATGGGTATACAGCATTGCAGAGTCTGCGTAATCACTCTCCCCAAATAATTCCCTTTATAGATAACAGTTGAATGTAGTATCAATTGGAACGGATCCTGAGGAAACAACTTGTTTGTGAAATATGTTGATTCCGTTTTATGCCCATTGATTGATATATCTGTGGAAATATGTATATGGCACTTATTTTATAAATTTCTATGTGTTTTAATAGTCTTTAAAAAAAATGTTGTGTTTTACTTATTCAGTGCCTTGCAAAAGTATTCACCCCCCACCTTGGCTTTTTACCTATTTTGTTACATTACAGCCTTTAGTTCAATGCTTTTTTAATCTGAATTAAATGTGATGGATCAAAACACAATAGTCTAAGTTGGTGAAGTAAATTCAGAAAAATATATACATAAAACTATTTTTCATAAATAAAAAAATTGCCATGTGCGTATGTATTCACCCCCTTTGTTATGAAGTCCATAAAAAGCTCTGGTGCAACCAATTACCTTCAGAAGTCACGTACTTAGTGAAATGATGTCCACCTGTGTGCAATCTAAGTGTCACATGATCTGTAATTACATATACACACCTTTTTGAAAGGCCCCAGAGGCTGCAACACTTAAGCAAGAGGCACCACTAACCAAACACTGCCATGAAGACCAAGGAACTCTCCAAACAAGTAAGGGACAATATTGTTGAGAAGTACAAGTCAGGGTTAGGTTATAAAAAAATATCCAAATCTATGATGATCCCTAGGAGCACCATCAAATCTATCATAACCAAATGGAAAGAACATGGCACAACAGCAAACCTGCCAAGAGACGGCCGCACACCAAAACTCATGGACCGGGCAAGGAGGGCATTATTCAGAGAGGCAGCACAGAGACCTAAGGTAACCCTGGAGGAGCTGCAGAGTTCCACAGCAGAGACTGGAGTATCTGTACATATGACGACAATCAGCCGTACGCTCCATAGAGTTGGGCTTTATGGCAGAGTGGCCAGAAGAAAGCCATTACTTTCAGCAAAAAATAATTAAATGGCATGTGGGAGGCTCCCAAAATGTATGGAGAAAGGTGCTCCGGTCTGAGGAGACTAAAATTTTACTTTTTGGCCATCAGAGAAAACGCTATGCCTGGCGCAAACCCAACACATCACATCACCCAAAGAACACCATCCCCACAGTGAAACATGGTGGTGGCAGCATCATGCTGTGGGGATGTTTTTCAGCAGTCAGGACTGGGAAACTGGTCAAAGTTGAGGGAAAGATGGATGATGCTAAATACAGAGATATTCTTGAGCAAAACCTGTACCTGTGTGTGATTTGAGGCTAGGACGGAGGTTCACCTTCCAGCAGGACAATGACCCCAAACACACTGCTAAAGCAACACTTGAGTGGTTTAAGGGGGAACATGTAAATGTGTTGGAATGGCCTAGTTAAAGCCCAAACCTCAATCCAATAGAAAATCTGTGGTCAGACTTAAAGATTACTGTTCACAAGCGCAAACCATCCAACTTGAAGGAGCTGGAGCAGTTTTGCAAGAAGGAATGGGCAAAAATCCCAGTGGTAAGATGTGGCAAGCTCATAGAGACTTAGCCAAAGCGACTTGGAGCTGTGATAGCCGCAAAAGGTTACTCTACAAAGTATTGACTTTAGGGGGGTGAATAGTTATGCACATTGACTTTTTTTTGTTATTTTGTCCTATTTGTTGTTTGCTTCACAATAAAAAAAAAAAAATCTTCAAAGTTGTGGCTAGTTCTGTAAATTAACCACTTGCCGACCGGCGCACGACGATATACGTCGACAGAATGGCACGTACAGGCAGGAGGGCGTATATATACGTCCCTCCTTTAGCCTGTCCGTGCCATCGGGAGCGGCGCGCTCCCGTGCCGGTCGGGACCCCCGTGAGTCCGGCCGCGGTCCCCGCGGACTCGATCGCCGCGGGGACTCCCGCGATCGTCTCACGGAGCAGCTGAACGGGGAGATGCCGAGATAAACAGCATCTCCCCGTTCTGCCTAGCAACTAGTGACGCCGATCTCTGCTCCCTGTGATTGGAGCAGAGATCAGCATTCACTAGCTGACAGCCACGCCACCCCCCCCCACAGTAAAAAACACACCCCTAGGCATACTTAACTCTTTCACTGCCCCCTTGTGGTTAACCCCTTCACTGCCAGTGTCATTTATACAGAAATCAATGCATTTAAATGCATTAATTGCTGTAAAAATGACAATGGTCCCAAAAATGTGTCAAAAATGTCCGATGTGTCCGCCATAATGTCGCAGTCACAAAAAAAATCGCAGATCTCCGCCATTAATAATAAAAAAAAATTATTAATAAAAATGCTATAAAACTATCCCCTATCTTGTAGACGCTATAACTTCTGCGCAAACCGATCAATAATCGCTTATTGCGATTTTTTTTACCAAAAATATGTAGAAGAATACGTATCGGCCTAAACTGAGGAAAAAAAATGTTTTTTTTTATATATTTTTTGGGGATATTTATTATAGCAAAAAATAAAAAATAATGCATTTTTTTCAAAATTGTCGCTCTATTTTTGTTTATAGCGCAAAAAATAAAAACCGCAGGGGCGATCAAATACCACCAAAAGAAAGCTCTATTTGTGGGAAGAAAAGGACGTCAATTTTGTTTGGGAGCCACGTCGCACGACCGCGCAATTGTCAGTTAAAGCGACGCAGTGCCGAATCGCAAAAAGGGGCCTGGTCCTTTGGCTGCAAATTGGTCCGGTCTGAAAGTGGT
Organism: Lithobates sylvaticus; assembly: GCA_028564925.1. Lineage (NCBI taxonomy): Eukaryota > Metazoa > Chordata > Amphibia > Anura > Ranidae > Lithobates > Lithobates sylvaticus. The sequence continues at coordinate 264,666,206 of CM053031.1, forward strand.
TAAATGATGCAAATCCTCAAACAATCCATGTTAATTCCAGGTTGTGAGGCGACAAAACACGAGAAATGCCAAGGGGGTGAATACTTTTGCAAGGCACTGTATTATCTGCACTCTCGTATTGGTGGCACACTTAAAGTCCTATTGTATTCCTCTCTCCCCTCCCACTATTTTGGTGGTGTTGTCGGTGTGTGATTTTTGGTTGATAAGAGTGTTTAAAACTATAACTTATAATCAGTTTTTTTATTTATCTGTGTCCTTCACTTCCTGTTTCCTGGGAAGTGAGAGGCAATCCCTCCAAGGTGAGGGAATCCCAGGTTGTCACCAAAACTAGTGTCCCCATCAGAATATTTCCTGTTCTGGAGACAATCTTAAATTTGGGATATTCTTTCACTTTTGGTGATGATGGTCACCAGGACAAATATGGGGCTTATCTTCCTAATGGGGGCACAGACAGCAATATAAACCTGACAAAGGTTCTAATCCCTCTCCACTTTATCCAAAACTATAAAAAAATATATTTTAGTTCTACTTTAAGATCTGGATTCCTTCCATGCCCACCCGGTCATGACCAGTCGTCTATAAAGTCATAATCCGACCATGTAATGCTGATCAGGAATCCTCGAATGGGATTACAGGATAAAATGAACAGGTTTTCATTTTAGCTCAGGTTGTAGAATGTTTTGTGTGGTTGAATAACTAAGCCTTTATTCACTTTGCCCTTCAAGATTTGGCAGCTGCAGTCTCGGAGTTTGATAGGTCCAGGTAAATATTTAAACAAACCATAATGTGTGTTCCCAAAGCCAGTAGCAAATTTCCACGAGTGCCGACGAGGTCAGCGTCACAGGCTCTGAGCCTTTATCTGCTGCCCCCGTGTTTACCTCCCTCCTCTGAGGCTTCTACCAGTTCTCCAGACTGACCCTACTCTTCCTCCTCTCACGATGAGGTGGGCCCACCTTCTACTGCTCGGCCTTTTCTCCTTCTCCTATGTAATAGCCGAAGACTCCAATAATGACGCTTCTGCTGAGTCCTCCGAGACGTCTAGCGAGGAGAAGAGTGATGACATTCTAGAAGAGGACAATGTGCTGGTCCTGAACGCCAAGAACTTCAACAACGCCCTGCAGACCTACAAGTATCTTTTGGTTGAATTTTGTAAGTATCAAGAAGTCCTCTTTCCTTATAACCCTTCATGCTACTTCCATCATTTTCATCTTCTGCATTGCATTACCAAATTCCTGAAATATTGACCCTGAATGCCAACTAGATTCCAGGTTTAGGCTTCGTACAGAGCCTGTGTAATCACTGTCCTGGGGCGCACATTGAGATGCATATGGAGGAGGTGGCATAAAGATATGCATATATAATGTACATCTGGACCATATGTCTGTCCAGATACTTTAGGATACCCCCACATCTTCTAATTCATCTCAGTAGGCATCTGTACAAGGTGGCAGTGGGTGCCAGGAGAGTTATTACACAGACTCTGTGTGCTGCATGCCCATGTGCATGAAGTCATACTATTGTCAAACCAAAGATTCTATTTTGTCTCTATAGAGCAGTGATGGCGAACCTTGGCACCCCAGATGTTTTGGAACTACATTTCCCATGATGCTCATGCACTGTGCATGTAGTTGAGCATCATGGGAAAATGTAGTTCCAAAACATCTGGGGTGCCAAGGTTCGCCATCACTGCTCTAGGTCAGTGTTTCTCAACTCCAGTCCTCAAGGCGCCCCAACAGGTCATGTTTTCAGGATTTCCATTATTTTGCACAGGTGATTTGATCGGTTTCACTGCCTTAGTAATTACCACAGCAGTTTCATCTGAGGGAAATCCTGAAAACATGACCTGTTGGGGCGCCTTGAGGACTGGAGTTGAGAAACACTGCTCTAGGTTAACCAATTTTCCTCTGCCTTACTACACAAAGCTCCAAAATATTTCTCTCTAGGTCCCCTTGTCCATATAGTGAGTTTGATTTACTAAAAGAGTAGAGCATGTTCGCTTTCAAAGTAGATTTTCATTTACTTTGGTGAATGTAAAGGATACCCAATCATGCAAAAGGGAAAAAAAGAACTGGATTTTTACTTGCACGTAATTGGATAGTTGAAATCAGCACAACTTCACCTTATTCACTATGAAATTTTACTTTGCAAATGGAAAAAACACCTAGCTGATGCCCCGTACACACGGATATTCTGACCCCAAAATCTGTCTGATTTTTTCCGACGGATTTTGTCCGAAACTGGTGTTGCATACACACGGTCGGACAAAGTTGACGGAAAATCCGATCGTTCGGAAGGCGATGACGTTCGTTTGCTACGACGGGACTACGTTCAGGCTAGTAGCCAATAGCTTTGGTCTCTTTATTTGATCTGAGCATGCGTGGCGCTTTGTCCGATCGGAATTCTGTACAAACGATCGGAAAAAGTCTGATCGGATTTTTTTTTGTTGGAAAATTTGAGATCCTGCTCTCAATTTTTTTCCGACGGAAAAAGTCCGATAGACGATCGGATTTTCCGACAACATAATCCGATCGGACTTTTCCCGTCGGATTTTCCGACCATGTGTACGGGGCATTAGAGAAGTTGTGGCTTCAATCACCCAATCATGTGCAAGAGAAGAAAGTTTTATTTTTTTGGGGATTTTTTTTATGTTTCTTTTTTGCTTGCACATGATATCTGAAGTCACCACTACTTCTCCTCCTTCACTTCGCTAAGTGATTTTTCTCTTTGCAAAGTGAATTTTTACTTCACTTAGGCCCCTTTCACACTGGGGCATTTTTCAGGCGCTACAGCGCTAAAAATAGCGCCTGTACAGCGCCTGAAAAAATCCTGCCCCATCCACTCCAGTGTGAAAGCTGGAGGGCTGTCACACTGGTGCGGTGCGCTAGCAGGACGGTCAAAAAAGTCCTGCTAGCAGCATCTTTGGAGTGGTGAATGAGCCGTGTATTCACCGCTCCTACCAATGGAAATCAATGGGACACCGCGACGCTTTGCGGGGGGTTTTAACCCTTTTTCGACCGCTAGCGGGGGTTAAAACTGCACCGCTAGCGACCGAATACCACGGCTAAAACGACGGTAAAGCAGCGCTAAATATAGCGCTGCTTTACCGCCGACACCGCTCCCGCCCCAGTTTGAAAGGGGCCTTAGTGAATGATGTTAAGCTGTGCTGACTTCGATCATCCAATCATGTGCAAGCAAAAATCTATTTTTTTTTTCTATTTTGCTTGCGCTTGATTATGTATTTCCATTGATTTTACCCTTTATTCCTCCATAAGTAAAACATCACTTTACATAGAGAAAATTCACTTCGCTCAATGAATGGGGTGGAACAAAGGGTAAAAAGACTTTGAAAAAAGATTTTTTTTAAATATGTTTTTGCTTGCACCATGAATTGGTTGATGCAAGAAAAAATCTAGTTTTTTTTTTTTTGCTTGCACATGATTGGACAATTGAAGTCAGCACAACTTTACCTTATTCACTAAGCTAAGAAAAAATTCACTTTGCAAAGAGAAAAAACGCTTATGCCCCGTACACACGATCGGATTTTCCGACAACAAAACCGCAGATTTTTTTTCCGACAGATGTTGGCTCAAAGTTGTCTTGCATACACACGGTCACACAAATGTTGTCGGAAATTGCGAACGCCAAGAACGCGGTGACGTACAACACGTACGACGAGCCGAGAAAAATTAAGTTTAATATCCAGTGCGGCTCTTCTGCTTCAATCCGAGCATGCATGGAATTTTGTGCGTCGGACTTGTGTACACACGATCGGAAATTTCCGACAAGTTTTGTTGTTGGAAAATTTGAGAACCTGCTCTCAAACATTTGTTGGCGGAAATTCCGACAACAAATGTTCTATGGAGCGTACACACGGTCGGACTTTCCGACAACAAGCTCACATCCAACATTTGTTGTCGGAAAATCCGATCGTGTGTACAGGGCATTAGTATAGTGAACGAGGTGAAGTTGTGTTGACTTCAACCATCCAATCAAGTGCAAGCAAAAATCTTGTTTGTTTTTTTTTGTTTTTGCCTGCACATGATTGGATAACTGAAGTCACCACTACTTCACCTCTTTTGCTAAGCTGAGTGATTTTTCTCTTTGTAAAGTGAATATTTACGACTGTTGTTGGGTTATGGAAATATGCAGGGGCGGACTGACAACTCATGGGGCCCCCGGGCAATAGGCGATTATGGGGCCCCCAGGCAATCAGAGATTATAGGGTCACACAGTATACACAAACACACACACAGTATACAATCACACAGTATACACATACATGTACACACAGTATATGCAGACATGATTCTATTGGCTGAGAAGGTACTGGAGAGGTGGGGCAGCTATAATCTCTGGATTTTTAGACCAAAAGGATGTCGGTAAGGGACATTTCAGAGACAGATGTAAAAAAAAGAAAAAAAAATGATTTTTACATACTGTCCCTGGTTTTACTGAGGCTGGCAACCCTGATGGGGCCCTCGGGCAGTGCCCGAGTGGCCGAATGGTCAGTCCGCCCCTGGAAATATGTATAATACATTGTTGTATTGTACAACCTTATGGAGACAAATAAAAACGTTTGTTAAAAAAAAAAAGTGAATATTTACCTAGTGAATGAGGTGAAGTTGTTCTGACTTCAATCATGTGCAAGAAAAAAAAAAATCCATGTTTTATTTTGCTTGCACATGATTGGGTATTTCCAGTGATTTTACCCTTTAATTTTGCTTGCACATTATTGGACAATTGAAGTCAACACAACTTCACCTCATTCACTAAGTAAAAATTCACTTTGCGAAAAATAAAATCACTTAGGCTGGCCACACATTATACAATTTTCCTTTTAGATTGTCCAAAACTATGACATGAGGTCAAACCTAAACACTTTCAATTAGTATGCAATCCGGCAGGCCCTTGCTCCATCGGAATTTTGCTGGCCGAATTCCCGCCAGCAAAAATTTGAGAGCATGTTCTCAATTTTTCCAACTGGGAAAGGTTTCGATCGGAAATTCCGATCGCCTGTAGCAATTCCGATGCGCAAAATTCCTACGCATGCTCGGAAACAATTCGTTGCATGCGCAGAAGCATTGAACTTCATTTTTTTCTCGGCTCGTCGCACGTGTTGTACGTCACCGTGTTCTTGACGGTCGGAATTTGGTGTGACCGTGTGTAGGCAAGACAATTTGGAATTCCGTTGGGAAAACCATCAGAGCTTTTTCTGACGAGAATTCCGATCGTGTGTACGCGGCGTAACAATTATGAGAAGTGGAAATATTTTTAGGAAAGCGGTTATTTAGCATTTTGGCCACCTTTGCCAGCTTCAGAAATTGAGGCGATGCTTCCAACAATTCATATTTTCAGATCAGGTATCCAGATATAGAAGCATTTTATTTAGAAGGATACACAACAAAAAACAGAGTAAAATTCATAATTTATTAAACATTTCATAGTACAAAAAACGCATGAGATTCAAGTCCAAATATATTAGACATAAATACATAACATGTAACATTCATGTATTTGTGCAGTTCATATTATGGCGGTAGAATGATATTCCCTTCAAACGCACGACAGAGCTTATAATTATATATCCATGCATCTTTAGAAGGAGTTCCTCTTTAGGCAAAGTTTAAAAAAAAATACCAAACCTTTTTGTTGGGTGGGGAAAGGAGCCTTTCATTGATTGTGTGGGAAGCTGCCAGGTGAGCGACATTCTTTGAAGGCCAATTCCCGGCCCCCAACCTCAGGTGTACATTTTCCCAGCAGTGACATAACATCGGCATAGGGTTTTGCTCGCAGAATTCTCTATAAGGCTGGATTCACATCTAGGCATTTTTAGTGCTTTTTGCATTTTGCAGATTTGCACTACAGAACGTGTTCCATAGGAAACCATGTTCAATGGGCTGTAGTGCAAATCTGCAAAAAGCACTAAGAATGCCTAGGTGTGAATCCAGCCCAAGTTTCTAAAGCTCTGACAGCCTTGAGAACAGCCATTCTCAGCCGGGGTTTTGTTTCTTTACATGTTTTTAGGGGTTCTGTGACCTGTGCTTGATTGACCTCCCATCTGATGGTGTCTGTATAGTTTATGGGCCAATGTCACTTGAATGAGCCAGCAGGATGACACCAATGATCTTTTTTTTAACCACCTTAGAACCGCGCTATAGCCAAATGGCGGCTACGGCGCGGATCTGATGTGCCGGGACGACGTCTATTGACGTCGTCCCGGCCACGAGCTGCCTGCGTGCCCCCTGAAGGGCGCTCGCGGCGCGCTCTGTGATCCGCGAGTCTGTGAGACTCGCTGGATCACAGATCCGAGTAAGGGGTCGATCCCGACCCCTTCCCACGTGATCAGCTGTCAGCCAATGACAGCTGATCATGTGAAAATAACCGAGCCGGTAATCTGCATTTTTCCTGCTCGCGCTGACAGCGCGAGGAGAAAAAAAAAAGCCGATCACCGCCGGCAGTGAGAGGGACATCAGTCCCTCTCACTGCAATATGCCCAGGGTCCATGGTGCCCACTTTGGATAAAAAAAGTGCCCACTAGCTCCACCTGTCAGTGTCCACAGTGCCACCTGTCAGTGCCCACAGTGCCATCTGTCAGTGCCCACAGTGCCAGTGCTGCTCATCAGTGTCCCCTACCAGTGCTCATCAGTGTCCCCTATCAGTGCCCATCAGTGCCATCCATCAGTGCCATCCATCAGTGGCATCCATCCGTGCCACCCATCCGTGCCACCCATCCGTGCCCATCAGTGCCATCTTTGCTGTGCCCATCAGTACTGACTTATCTGTCCCCACCAGTGCAGCCTATCAGTGCCCACCAGTGCAGCCTATCAGTGCCCACCAGTGCAGCCTAACAGTGCCGCCTCATCAGCGCATATCAATGAAGCAGAAAAATTACCTGTTTGCAAAATTTTATAACAAACTATTATGTCATTCAAAGTACGTCAGCACCAAAAGCTGAAAATTGGTCTGGTCACGAGGGGGGTTTAAGTGCAAAGTAATCAGGTGGTTAACTGTCTGTATTGGGGTATTCTGACCATCAGTATAAGGGCAGCATTTTCCCTACTGACCACCAACGTAAGGGGTATTCTTCCCACTGATCACCAATGTAAGGAGCATTCTTCTCACTGATCACCAATGTAAGGAGCATTCTTCTCACTGATCACCAATGTAAGGAGCATTCTTCTCACTGATCACCAATGTAAGGGGCATTCTTCCCACTGATCACCAATGTAAGGGGCATTCTTCCCACTGATCACCAATGTAAGGGGCATTCTTCTCACTGACCACCAATGTAAGGGGCATTCTTCCCACTGATCACCAATGTAAGGGACATTCTTCTCACTGATCACCAATGTAAGGAACATTCTTCCCACTGACTACCAATGTAAGGAGCATTCTTCTCACTGATCACCAATGTAAGGAACATTCTTCCCACTGACTACCAATGTAAGGAGCATTCTTCCCACTGATCACCAATGTAAGGAGCATTCTTCCCACTGATCACCAATGTAAGGAGCATTCTTCTCACTGATCACCAATGTAAGGGACATTCTTCCCACTGATCACCAATGTAAGGGGCATTCTTCTCACTGATCACCATGTAAGGAACATTCTTCCCACTGATCACCAATGTAAGGAGCATTCTTCCCACTGACTACCAATGTAAGGAACATTCTTCCCACTGACCACCAATGTAAGGAGCATTCTTCCCACTGACCACCAATGTAAGGAGCATTCTTCCCACTGATCACCAATGTAAGGAGCATTCTTCCCACTGATCACCAATGTAAGGAGCATTCTTCTCATTGATCACCAATGTAAGGAACATTCTTCTCATTGACCACCAATGTAAGGGACATTCTTCCCACTGACCACCAATGTAAGGAGCATTCTTCCCACTGATCACCAATGTAAGGAGCATTCTTCCCACTGATCACCAATGTAAGGAGCATTCTTCTCATTGATCACCAATGTAAGGAACATTCTTCTCATTGACCACCAATGTAAGGGACATTCTTCTCACTGATCACCAATGTAAGGAGCATTCTTCCCACTGACCACCAATGTAAGGAACATTCTTCCCACTGATCACCAATGTAAGGAACATTCTTCCCACTGATCACCAATGTAAGGAACATTCTTCCCACTGATCACCAATGTAAGGGACATTCTTCTCACTGACCACCAATGTAAGGAACATTCTTCTCACTGACCACCAATGTAAGGATCATTCTTCCCACTGATCACCAATGTAAGGAACATTCTTCCCACTGACCACCAATGTAAGGAGCATTCTTCCCACTGATCACCAATGTAAGGAACATTCTTCCCACTGATCACCAATGTAAGGAACATTCTTCCCACTGATCACCAATGTAAGGGGCATTCTTCCCACTGATCACCAATGTAAGGAGCATTCTTCCCACTGATCACCAATGTAAGGAACATTCTTCCCACTGATCACCAATGTAAGGGGCATTCTTCCCACTGATCACCAATGTAAGGAACATTCTTCCCACTGATCACCAATGTAAGGGACATTCTTCCCACTGATCACCAATGTAAGGAACATTCTTCTCACTGGTCACCAATGTAAGGCCCCTTTCACACTGAGGCGCTTTGCAGGTGCTAAAGTGCTAAAAACAGCGCCTGCAAAGCGCCCTGAAAGAGCCGCTCAATGCACTCCAATGTGAAAGCCCTGAGGGCTTTCATACTGGAGCGGTTTGCTTGCAGGACGGTCAAAAAAGTCCTGAAAGCCGCATCTTTGGAGCGCTGTAGGAGCAGTGTATTTACCGCTCCTAAAGTGCCCCTTCCCATAGAAAACAATGGGGCAGCACTGATGGGCACTGATGGGGCTGCACTGACGGGCACTGATAAGGCGGCACCGATGAGGTGGCACCAATGAAGTGGCACTGATGAGGGGGCATTGATGGGCACTGATATGTGGCACTGATGGGCACTGATAGGTGGCACTGATGGGCAACACGGATGGGCACTGATAGGTGGCACAAATTGGCACTGATAGCTGGCATGGATGGGCATGGATAGGCGGCATGGATGGGCATGGATAGGCGGGACGGATGGGCATGGATAGGCAGCACAGATGAGCATGGTTTAGCACTGATAGGCGGCATGGATGGGCACTGATAGGTGGTACGGATGGGCACTGATAGGCGGAATTGTATTTTTTTGTTTGGTAATGATGGATGCTAATCAGTGCCAAACAATAATGCATGCCAATCAATGATGCCCATTGTGGGCACTGATTGGCATCCATTTTGGGCACTGATTGGCATCCATTGTGGGCACTGTGTGTCATCCCTGGTGGTCTAGGGTGGCATACCTGGTGCTGGGCATCCCTGGTGGTCTGGTGGCGTCCCTGGTGGTCCTTGTGGGCATCCTCGCGGGGGGGGGGGGGGGGGCTGCGCTGATAATGGATCAGCACAGACCCCCCCTGTCAGAGGAGAAGCCGATCGGCTCTCCTCTACTCGCGTCTGACAGATGCGAGTGAGGAAAAGCCGATCACCAGCTCTTCCTATTTACACTGTGATCAGCTGTGATTGGACACCGTCGGAGACTCTTTACCAAGATCGTAGTTACGGCGTGTCAGACTGAAACCCGCAACAACGATCGCCGCGATGCACGCCCCGGGGGCGTGCAGCGGCTCAAAATCCTGAGGACGTCATATGCGGTCAGGATTTTGAAAGCACTTTGCCGACGTCATTTGCCTATAGGGCGGGCGGCAAGTGGTTAAAGAAACTTTTTGAATTGAAGAACCCTTGTATATTTCACAATAAATCAATTCATCTTGTGCAAATAATTACCACTACAACAAATACCCATGATGGGTATTTGTTTGGTGGTAATTATTTGCACAAGATGAATTGATTTATTGTGAAATATATGAGGGTTCTTCAATTCAAAAAGTTTCTTTAAAGAATCCTCTTATAAGAGTTTCAAACTATTAGATGAGCACCTGAACGACCGCAACTTACAGGGATATACAATGTAATACTGACATATAATCACACACATAGGTTGGACTTGATGGACTTGTGTCTTTTTTTCGACCTCACCTACTATGTAACTATTGTTCCATCCTCGGTATGCATTTTTTTTTTTTAATTATTCAATTTTATTTAAAGCGGAGGCCCGCCCACCGCTGTAAAAATTAAAAGCCAGCAGCTGCACATACTGCACACATACTGCAGCTGCTGACTTTCAATAATCGGACACTTACCTGTCCTGGAGTCTTCACCGCAGCTGATGTTTCCATCAGCTGTCGGGTGCATGCCGCCGCCATTGCGAGTAAGGGAACCCGGCAGTGAAGCCTTACGGCTTCACGCCAGGGAAACCTACTGTGCATGCGCGAGGCTCCACTCCTCTCCTACTGGCCCGGTAGCCGGGGAAGGAGGAGGAGGGAGCCCGGGTGCCGGGCCAGTAGAAGAGAGGAGTGGAGCCCGGGTGCTGATGTCAATACCCATGGCTGAGGCTCCCGGTAGTGGAAACAGGATACCTGTGAAAGATGGGTATCCTGCCCCCCCCTCCCCCCAAAAAGGTGCCAAATGTGGCACCTGAGGGAGGAAGGAGTACAACGAGCGGAAGTTCCACTTTTGGGTGGAACTCTGCTTTAATGATTCCTTTAGCACTCTGATGAAGGGAGAGTTTTGACCCCTGAAACACTTTGGATTTCTCTGCAATAAAGACACACTGGAATTACAATAGATCTGGTGGTGCTCTCATCCATTCCACATTCTCTGGACCCCGGTTGACAGAGAGCTGCCTCTAAAAGTTGGATTTCAATCCCTTTTCTCTTCTACCTTTGGGTCCAACCAACACGGCTATTGTATTCCAGTCACAGGGACACTATGACTAAGCCCTGGTGGGCAGGGGGTGAAATGCATCGGAGTGTATGGTTTGGTAGAGATGTGTAGGCTGAGGCTGCTCTATATCGTTTGTTTACCTGGGCTGGTCGGGATGTGCAATTCGTTTCGTTTTTTTTGTTATTTTCGTTCGTTCGTTTTCGTACGAATGAACGAATCGTTCGAATCGTACGAATCATTTCCGAAAATCCGAAAAAAAACAAATTAGAAACAACGAATGTACTAATGAAGAAAATCCGAAAAACGAAAACGAACGAAAAAATTCGTACATTCGTTACTTTTTTTTTTGTTGAATTGGTAATTTTCCGTGTCCCTTACAATGGCGCTGCTTAACGTGCTTCGAATGGATTGAACAAAAAAATTCGTACACTCGTAACTTTTTTTTTTGATGCGTAACTTTTTTTTTTTTTTTTCGATTCGTAATTTTCCGTGTCCTTACAATGGTGCTGCTTAACGTGCTTCGAATGGATTGAACAAAAAAATTCGTACATTCGTAACTTTTTTTTTTTGATTCGCAACTTTTTTTTTTTCGATTCGTAACTTTTTTTTTCGATTTGTAAATTATTAAAATGTAATAATAGCATACACATTACATAAAATTATGAATTATGCTCCGATTACGAATGTTACGAATGTACGAATAAATACGAATGCGTCTGAAAATTAAACTAACGAAAAAACTAATCAACGAAAAAATAACTCTTACGAATGTACGAATCGTTATGAATACGAACACCGACGACTTACAAATGTACGAATCGTTACGAATCAACGGAAACGAAAAAAAAAAACGAAACGATAATAAACAAATTTTTTTCGGAAACGAAAAAAACGAAACGAAAATAAACACATTTTTTTGTTGTGCACATGTCTAGTCGGGAGTGGCGATCCTTTCCTCTTAACACTTGTTACCACAACTCATGGAAATTCACTTGCTCCATGTGTGGTGTCACTCATTGTTAATGGTAGGGCCCACAGGAGTGCGCAGGGGGTGTGTCTGGGCACACCCTAATAACTCTATGTGGTGCCGATTCCCCCTACTGCCCGGGCTTCACCCCGCGTTGTGCCACCCCCCAGTGCTGCTGGCTTCCCCCCTCTGCTCTCCCGTAGCTACTGTGGGGGATGTTTCAGGATGAAGAGCGGGGGGGGGGGGGGGGGGGGATTTAAAATGTAATAATTAAAAAAAATGAAATTTGTAATTTACCGGCCTTCTCCTTTTATAAATGAACACAGTGAACACACTCACTATGTTCAATCATAACTGAAGCACATTAAACTGTGTTTACTATGCTTTCATTTCTGAATGAACAGGAAGCCACTCAGCACAGAGCACTGTGTAGTGTTGGCGTGGGCTCTTTGTGTCTGACTGGGGGAGAGATACTGAACGTGGCAATATCTACACTATGTTTTCAAAAAGTATTGGGACACCTGCCTTTACACGCACATGAACCAATAAAGTTCATAAAGGCAGGCGTCCCAATACTTTTGACAGTATAGTGTATTTAGAGGTTGAGTCTGGGCAGGACCAGCTCATAAAGTGAGTGCGATTTGGACGCACCTACCCAAAATGGGCTGACATGACAAAATGAGAACCGTGGGGGGGGGGGGGGGGGGCGGTTGGCAGTGTCCCGGGATCTGGAGACATAATGTACAGTGTTGTTATAGCGGCCGGAGCGCCTCCCCAACTTCTATATGTGAACATCTATGTCTTTGTCAATTGCAGATGCACCATGGTGTGGCCACTGCCAGGAACTCGCCCCCAAGTACAGCCTGGCGGCGGAGGCCCTGAAGAATCAGACATCAGAAGCCCGGCTCGCCAAAGTGGACACTACAGAGGAAACCGGATTGGGCGAAGAATTTGGAGTCAAGGGCTACCCCACCATCCTATTCTTTAAGGATGGAAACAGAACCAGTCGCATCGACTTTGGAGGTAATGTAACACGGCGGTGATATCATTACCTGGGGACTTTTGAAAATTGACATTTCTGAGAATGGGGGCAGTGATAGGTGGTGGGTGGGGCTTATAGCACCAAAAGTAGTGCAGCAAATGGTGGGTGTGGCAAATTTGCAGGAGAGTCTTAAAACTTGAGCATGGGCACAGAGCATATACACTATATTGTCAAAAGTGTTGGGACGCCTGCCTTTAAACGCATGTGAACTTTAATGGTATCCTAGTTTAGTCCGTAGGGTTCAATATTGAGTTGGCCCACCCTTTGCAGCTATAACAGCTTCAACTCTTCTGGGAAGGCCGTCCACAAGGTTTAGGAGTGTCTATGGGAATGTTTGACCATTCTTCCAGAAGTGTATTTGTGAGGTCAGGCATTGATGTGGATGAGAAGACCTGGCTTGCAGTCTCCGCTCTAATTCATCCCAAAGGTGTTCTGTCGGATTGAGGTCAGGACTCTGTGCAGGTCAGTCAAGTTCCTCCACCCCAAACGTGCTCATCCATGTCTTTATGGACCTTGCTTTGTGCACTGGTGCGCAGTCATGTTGGAACAGGAAGGGGCCATCCCCAAACTGTTCCCACAAAGTTGGGAGCATGAAATTGTCCAAAATGTCTTTTTTTGCTGACGCCATAAGAGTTCCCTTCACTGGAATTAAGGGGCCAAGCCCAACACCTGAATTATGGTGTGGGGGTTGTTTTTCAGGCGTTGGGATTGGCCCCTTAATTCCAGTGAAGGGAACTCTTAAGGCGTCAGCATACCAAAACATTTTGGATCATTTTATCCTCCCAACATTGTGGGAACAGTTTGGGGATGGCCCCTTCCTGTTCCAACATGACTGCGCACCAGTGCACAAAGCAAGGTCCATAAAGACATGGATGAGCGAGTTTGGGGTGGAGGAACTTGACTTGCCTCCACAGAGTCCTGACGTCAACCTGATAGAACACCGTTGGGATGAATTAGAGCGACTGCGAGCCAGGCCTTCTCGCCCGACATCAGTGCCTGACCTCACAAATGCGCTTCTGGAAGAATGGTCAAACATTCCCATAGACACTCCTAAACCTTGTGGACAGCCTTCCCAGAAGAGGTGAAGCTGTTATAACTGCAAAGGGTGGGCCAACTCAATATTGAACCCTACGGACTAAGACTGGGATGCCATTAAAGTTCATGTGTGTGTAAAGGCAGGTGTCACAATACTTTTGACAATATAGTGTAGATATTGCCACATTCAGTATCTCTCCCCCAGTCAGACACAAGGAGCCCACGCCAACACTACACAGTGCCCCTTCTGGGAACTGATCAGAGGACACCAACGCTGCACATTTCCATCCATTGTATTCTGGATTGACATTCACTTCTGATTTCACCTCATAGGCCGAAGAGAAACGGACGGAATCATCAAATGGATGCTGAGGAGAATGGAGTCCTCCACCATTACAATTGAAACGGCCGCTGAGGCAGAGGAGTTCATCAAGTCTCATGAGTATTCTGTTATCGCCTTCTTCCAGGTGGGTCATCCTGGGCATGTCAGTTTTGGGTGGAGTGACCAGTTTCAAGAAACCTACCCAGAACCTGCCGTTTCTCATTTTAAAAATGCTGGTTGCCTGGCGCTCATCCTTGAATACTTTCAGGCAAAGTTTACAGAAAAGGAACATCTGACGTTTCCGATCTCCATGCTTGTTTAAGATAAGCGACTTTAAAGGTATAGAGATTGGAGGGTCACGTACACAGCCAGGCAACTAGCATTTTTAGGAGGGGGTCGGCAGTGGTAATGCAATTTCACTTAAAGTGGTTAACGACACCCCATATACTGGTAAAATGACTGGCCTCAGGTGATACACAGAGATAAAACAAATCCTCCTACATACGTTGTACCTGTCTATTTGCAGTCTTCTCTTCTCCACAGCCATTCAAAGTGCAGAATTTATACAGCTTGTCTGAGCTTATAGATAGCAGGGAGTGGAGAGCTGATGTCACACTGCAGAGCTCAGTGAGCTGATTGGAGGCAAAGGACAGCCCCCCCTTCACACAAGAACAGAGCTGAGGCTGTCAATCACAGGCCGTGTGCTGGAGGTCCCTCCCCTGTCACCTCTTTAGCTCTTGGTGTCAAGAAAACATTTCAGAAGCGACTCATGCAGGTAGCAGAGGAATGAAGTAGCAGAGAGAGATTACAGTTAGTGCTCTGGATTCAGGCTACTCCACACTAGGGAGCAGGGGTCTTCAAACTACGGCCCTCCAGTTGTTCAGGAACTACAATTCCCATCATGCCTAGTCATGTCTGTGAATGTCAGAGTTTTGCAATGTCTCATGGGATGGGTAGTTCCGCAACAGCTGGAGGGCCGTAGTTTGAGGATCCCTGCTCTAGCGGGTTATGCTTTGTTCATATTTCATGTTTGAGGTTTACAACCACTTTAGGAAAGATTTACTTGTGGAGTAACTTTAAGAAACCGATCTGTGCGGATCTACATGTCATGAAGTGGATTCTGCTTCTCCCCAGGACCCTGAAGACGCCGATCTGAAGATCTTTTATGACGTTGCAACCACCGCTGAGGATTTCACCTTTGCCATCACACATAAGGAAGAAGTATTACAGAAGTACGGGGTCACTGCAGACAGTGTCCTCTTCTTCACCAAGGTACAATGTTCTCTGTTTTCTTTAACCAATTTCTGTCCGGGGCAATTTTTAAAATTTTCACACATGTTAAAATCAGCTTGAAAACGTTAAAAACATTATATATTTTCTGGTAAGCAGAGGCAGCTTAGTTGTTGAAATTGTTATGCAATATTTATGACTGGAATGGTACCAGTCTACTGACTGGAATGGTACCAGTCTACTGACTTTAATGGTACCAGGTGATTGGAGAAAAGCTAATGTAGCACCAATATTTAAAAAGGGCGCAAAATACATCCCTGGGAATTACAGGCCAGTTAGCCTAACATCAACAGTATGCAAGCTCTTGGAGGAGATGATAAGGGACAATATACAGGATTTTAGTAATGAAAACTGTATCATTAGCAGTAATCAGCATGGATTCATGAAGAATCGTTCTTGCCAAACCAATCTACTAACCTTCTATGAGGAGGTGAGTTGCCATCTAGATAAAGGAAGGGCCGTAGGGGATGGGGGCAGAGGGCACTATTGTGGGGGGGGGGGGGGGTGTTGCAGCAACAGAGGACATTGCTATGGAGATGGAAGGCAGAGGGCACTATTGGTGAAGCAGCAGAGGTCATTGCTATGGAGATGGGGGGCAGAGGGCAATATTGTGGGGGTGGGGGGGAATGTCAAAGCAGCAGAAGACATTGCTATGGGGATGGAAGCAGAGGGCACTATTGTGTGTGTGTGGGGGGGGGTGTTGAAGCAGCAGAGGACATTGCTATGGAGATGGAAGTCAGAGGGCACTATTGGGGGGGGGGTGTTGAAGCAGCAGAGGACATTGCTATGGAGATGGGGGGCAGAGGGCAATATTGTGGGGGGGGAATGTCAAAGCAGCAGAAGACATTGCTATGGGGATGGGGGCAGAGGGCAATATTGTGGGGGGTGGGGGGATGTCAAAGCAGCAGAGGACACTGCTATGGGGATTGGGCAGAGGGTACTATTGTGGGGGGAGGGGGTGTTGAAGCAGCAGAGGATACTGCTATGGGGATGGGGGGCAGAGGGCACTATTGTGAGGGGGGGTGTTAAAGCAGCAGAGGACATTGCTATGGAAATGGGGGGCAGAGGGCACTATTGTGAGGAGGGTGGGTTTTGAAGCAGCAGAGGACATTCCTATGGAGATGGGGGGGCAGAGGGCGATATTGTGGGGGTTGGGGGGAATGTCAAAGCAGCAGAGGGCACTGCTATGGGGATGGGGGGGCAGAGGGCACTATTGTGAGGGGGGTGTGTTGAAGCAGCAGAGGACATTGCTATGGAAATGGGGGGCAGAGGGCACTATTGTGAGGGGGGGGGGGTGTTGAAGCAGCAGAGGACATTGCTATGGAAATGGGGGGCAGAGGGCACTATTGTGGGGGGGGGGGGTTGAAGCAGCAGAGGACATTGCTATGGAGATGGGGGGCAGAGGGCACTATTGTTGGGGGGGATGTAAAAGCAGCAGAGGACATTGCTATGGAGATGGAAGGCAGAGGGCAATATTGTGTGGGGGGGGGGGTGTTGAAGCAGCAGAGGACATTGTTATGGAGATGGGGGGCAGAGGGCAATATTGTGGGGGTGGGGGGGAATGTCAAAGCAGCGGAAGACATTGCTATGGGGATGGGGGCAGAGGGCAATATTGTGGGGGGTGGGGGGATGTCAAAGCAGCAGAGGACACTGCTATGGGGATTGGGCAGAGGGCACTATTGTGGGGGAGGGGGTGTTGAAGCAGCAGAGGATACTGCTATGGGGATGGGGGGCAGAGGGCACTATTGTGAGGGGGTGGGTGTTGAAGCAGCAGAGGACATTGCTATGGAGATGGGGGGCAGAGGGCACTATTGTTGGGGGGGATGTCAAAGCAGCAGAGGACATTGCTATGGAGATGGAAGGCAGAGGGCAATATTGTGGGGGGGGGGGTGTTGAAGCAGCAGAGGACATTGCTATGGAGATGGGGGGCAGAGGGCAATATTGTGGGGGTGGGGGGGAATGTCAAAGCAGCGGAAGACATTGCTATGGGGATGGGGGCAGAGGGCAATATTGTGGGGGGGGGGGGGATGTCAAAGCAGCAGAGGACACTGCTATAGGGATTGGGCAGAGGGCACTATTGTGGGGGGAGGGGGTGTTGAAGCAGCAGAGGATACTGCTATGGGGATGGGGGGCAGAGGGCACTATTGTGAGGGGGGGTGTTAAAGCAACAGTGGACATTGCTATGGAAATGGGGGACAGAGGGCACTATTGTGAGGAGGGTGGCTGTTGAAGCAGCAGAGGACATTCCTATGGAGATGGGGGGGGGGGGGGGCAGAGGGCAATATTGTGGGGGTGGGGGGAATGTCAAAGCAGCAGAGGGCACTGCTATGGGGATGGGGGCAGAGGGCACTATTGTGTGGGGGGGGGGGGTTGAAGCATCAGAGGACATTGCTATGGAGATGGGGGGCAGAGGGCACTATTGTTGGGGGGGATGTCAAAGCAGCAGAGGACATTGGTATGGAAGCAGAGGGCACTACTGTGAGGAAAGGGGTTATGTGAAGGGGCAGAGGACACTACTATGGGGGGGGGGGGGGCAGAGGGACAGAAGACACTACGCACTGTAAGCCGGCCCCTCAGATCGCATGTACCAGCGATGTGGCCGGCTGCATACACTGAATATCTTCTAAACTGTGAAAGTTTAGGATATAGTCACAGTAGTTACAGGTAATACTTATTATAGGCCTTATTATAGGCCTACCTGTAGGTACAAGTGGTGTTAAAGAGTTTACTACAACTTTAAGGTCCTAGTTAAGTAAATCTGTGAATGTAAAATAAAATGCTTTTATTTATTTATTAAGTGTTGATTCACATACCAAAAATATCCCCCCATCTTTTTCTAAATTTTTTCTTTTTATGATCCTCTCTAAGACCCCACACACACTATTAGATTTTCTGCAGATTTTTGTCTTCAGATTTACCAAAACCATGTAGTAGAAGGGCCTGCCTGACTGCATACAAATTGAAACTCTTAAGGTTTGACCTCATATTATATGGTTTTGGTAAATCTGCAGAAAATCTAATAGTGTGTGTGGGGTCTTAGACAGGTGTCACTTATTGGAGGATTTTCTCTCTATCCCTGTTGCGGTGATAACTCAGATGGTCACTTGGACAAATAGAGAGGCAAATCCTCCACAGGGACACACACAAAATAAAACTCACAGGGGGGTCTAACCCTTCCATACTCCATGCAAAGCTTTAAAAAAATAAAGTTTTAGCTTCAAAATCTTTAGGTTTATCTGGTGTTGCCTGGATTACACCGGAGGTGTAAGAAATGGGATTGTTTGGAGATTTTGGTTGGCTGATATTGTACAAATAAAATCCTTTGTTCTTTTAGGATGGTGAGAAATATGAATATAAATTGGACGAGGACCTCGGCTTGGATAAGGATGAGCTCTATCGATTTCTAATGGCAAACAGCATGGGACTGGTGACAGAATACAATGAACAGGTGTGTATTCTCTGATTTTTTTTGTATCTATAGAAGTCTATCTATATTAATTACTTCTAGATGCATCCAGTCCTTCCCAAACCTGCTGACATCACCTGGCTGAGACTTCTTGGGTAGGAAGTTGATTGACAGGCACTGGATTAATCCTGCTGGCCAATCTCTTGTGTATACCCTTACCCCACCCAACATCTCCTTCCCTCAAGATTGGTGCTCAACATTTTTGGGGGGGCGCAAACAAACTTAGAAATACTGAAACCCCCCCCCCCCAATCAATTGCAGCCTCATTGTGCCCATCAAATGCAGCCACTGTGCACATCAAACACAGCCACTGTGCCCATCAAACGCAGCCACTGTGCCCATCAAACGCAGCCACTGTGCCCATCAAACCAGCCACTGTGCCCATCAAATGCAGCCACTGTGCCCATCAAACGCAGCCACTCTGCCCACCATATGCAGTCACTTGTGCCATCAAATGCAGCCACTTGTGCCCATCAAATGCAGCCACTTGTGCCCATAATATGCAGCCAATGTGCCCATAATATGCAGCCACTGTGCCCATCATATGCAGCCACTTGTGCCCATCAAATGCAGCCACTTGTGCCCATCAAATGCAGCCACTTGTGCCCATCAAACGCAGCCACTGTGCCCATAATATGCAGCCACTGTGCCCATAATATGCAGCCACTGTGCCCACCATATGCAGCCACTTGTGCCCATCAAATGCAGCCACTTGTTCCCATCAAATGCAGCCACTTGTGCCCATCAAATGCAGCCACTGTGCCCATAATATGCAGCCACTTGTGCCCACCATATGCAGCCACTTGTGCCCATTAAATGCAGCCACTTGTGCCCATCAAACGCAGCCACTTGTGCCCATAATATGCAGCCACTGTGCCCACCATATACAGCCACTTGTGCCCATCAAATGCAGCCACTCTGCCCATAATATGCAGCCACTGTGCCCACCATATGCAGCCACCTGTGCCCATCATATGCAGCCACTTGTGCCCATCGAATGCAGCTTTTTTGGGAGACAAGCTTTGTGCGACTTTTAAAGGCTACAATTGCAGCGTGATTCTGTCACGCAAAAAATTGAATATGCATTTCACCATGTGTTGGATGCCATTTAGAATGAATGGCACCCAAACACTCGTCACACGTTTTGCAGTGATTGCCATGCGATTTGGAACCGCAGCAAGAATCGTTGCGATAAAGGTAAATGCTAGGAGGGTTACAACTGATTGAGTGATCTATGCTCCATTGTATTGTGTTATAATCAGTTGATTTTTACTTTTTGTAATAAATATGTGAAAATATTTTAACTATGGTGTGGTTCCTTGACTCAGGACGGTACCGTTTCTTTCTTTTTTTCATATATATTCAGATAATTAGGTCCATATAGGAAAGAAGATCAGCTGGTGAATAGATCTAAAATACACCTGTGGCCAATAAAGAACAGTCATCACTCGCATCTTTTCCTTTTTTCCAACAGACATCAGAAAGAATTTTTGCAGCCAAGATCCCCAACCACCTCCTGCTATTTATCAATAAGACGGAGGAGTCACAGCTCCAGCTGCTGGAGAACTTCCGCGGTGCAGCTGCTGAATTCAAAGGGAAGGTGAGATATTCAGTACTTCGCCTACAATAAACAGATATAATGGGATGTAATGATAATAACAAAGGTCATTGGTTGCATCGTCTCTGCCGAACGATGTCTATTTTCCTTCATATTTTTTCTGGTCTCTGCATGGCCAGTCCAACCCCATAGATACGTTGGAGCAGAAATAAAGGCAAAACCTAAAAAATTGAGGATAAAGTTAGGCTACGTTCACATCTGCGCGTTTACAGGTCATCCAAAAATGTATTAATTGATTTGATTTTTTTTAACCACTTCAGCCCTGGAAGATTTGGCTGCTGAATGACCGGTCCATTTTTTGCGATTTGGCACTGCGTCACTTTAACTGACAATTGCGCGGTTGTGCGACGTCGCACCCAAACAAAATTGACGTCCTTTTTTTTTCCACAAATAGAGCTTTCTTTTGATGGTATTTGATCACCTCTGTGGTTTTAATTTTTTGCGCTATAAACAAAAGCAGAGCGACAATTTTGAAAAAAAATCTATATTTTGTACTTTTTTCTATAATAAATATCCCCATTTTTTTAAAAAAAAAAAGCTAGTTTTTCCTCAGTTTATATGTAATCTTCTACGTATTTTTGGGAAAAAAATTGCAATAAGCGTATATTGATTGGTTTGCGCAAATGTTATAGCGTCTACAAAATAGGCATTTTTTTTTTTTTTTAACTAGTAATGGCGGCGATCTGCAATTTTTATCGGGACTGCGACATTATGGCGAACACATCGGACACTTTTTACATTTTTGGGACCATTTTTATATTTTTTTTTATTATTATTTTTATTTTTTACTAGTAATGGCGCGATCTGCAATTTTTATCGGGACTGCGACATTATGGCGAACACATCGGACACTTTTGATACAGTTTTGGGACCATTGGCATTTATATGAGATAGATTTATGGAATTTTTTTAGGGCTGTGGAAATTAAAGATTAATTCCTCGATTAATCGTTAAAAATTAACTCACCTCTCCGCCGGCTTCCGGGTCTTCAGGGAGTTCCGTCGGAGATCTGGTGACGTCACGGACATCGACGTCACCGGACTCCTCCCCCCTTCCTCAAGTGCTTCCGTCTGCTAAGGAAGGGAAGGGGGGAGGAGTTCGGTGACGTCAAAGTTCCGATTGAACGTAACGCGTACAGGGGAACTAACGCGATTGTCGGCTTTACATGCTGTGTTTTTATCATCTTTATGTGAGTAGTTTGTGTTTGAACACAAAAATGAAATCTTATACTTAAAGAGGTGGGACACCCTGAAAACAAAAACTTGAAAAAATGTTAGTAACAATTTAAAATGAAGAAAAAAAATAATTTTTTTTTTTTTACTTACCAGAAATGGCTGTTGCTAGGCAGATCGTCCTAATCTGTCTCCTCCAGCGCCGCGGTGATCTTCTCTCCTTCCGTCTTCTAGTGAATGGGGCGCGGTGTGTTGTGGGAACTGTGTCCCACAACACACCGTCTACCCCATTCACAAATAAGACTCGCGCATGCGCAGTAGTCCGCCCACCTCGCGCATGCGCAGTAGGAAACGGGAAAGCCGTTTCCCTTACTGAGGATGGCGGCGCTGGATCCGGTTCGCCGAGGGACATCTCGGCCTCCACGAACGACATCGCGGGTGCCCTGGGAGGGTAAGTGTACT
Organism: Lithobates sylvaticus; assembly: GCA_028564925.1. NCBI lineage: Eukaryota > Metazoa > Chordata > Amphibia > Anura > Ranidae > Lithobates > Lithobates sylvaticus. The sequence goes on from CM053031.1 coordinate 264,688,400, forward strand.
TATTAAAAGTCAGCAGCGACTTTTTTTTTTAGCTGCTGACTTTTAAATTTTTTTTTTTTTCAGGTGAAACACCGCTTCAAGCGGTGAGCACCTAGATTCTTTCTACCCATGACCTGGCGTCCTTGCTGAGATCTAAGGAGACGTGAGAGAAGTTTATGGTCCGTGTTAACACGAAAATTTTAATCAGTAACAGCCCTAATTTTTATTATTTTATTTTACTAGTAATGGAGGTGATCTGCGATTTTTAGCGGTACTGCGACATTGTGACGGACAGATCGGACACTTTTGACACATTTTTGGGACCATTGACATTTATACAGCGATCAGTGCTATAAATATGCACTGATTACTTTAAAAATGTCACTGGCAGGGAAGGTGTTAACACTAGGGGGGTGATCAAGGGGTTAACTGTGTTCCCTATGTGTGTGTTTCTAACTGAAGAGGGAGGTGGACTGACCTAGAGGAAGTGACGGATCGTGATTCCTAGCTAATAGGAACACACGATTTGTCACTCCTCACAGAACAGGGATTTGTGTGTTTGCAAACACACGTCCCTGTTCTGCCTCTCGTGCCCGCCATCGCACCCCCGCAGTGCAGCAGGCGCACGCGCCTGCTATCCCGATCCTGCGAGCCGACGTATAGCTACGGCGGTTTTACGGGATCGCGCCGACCTGCCACAGTAAAATGACGGCGGCTGATCGGCAAGGGGTTAAAGGTGTCATTTTTATTGTACACAAACAACACATACACAGATACATATACACTATGGAGCCAACAGAGCTCAATCATCAATAAGTTGCATCTATAACAAGTCCAGTCAACCTATACAATTCAATGCTGAAATCAGTTTTACATCCATATTTTAAATGAAGAAGTATGAAACAAACATGTGGAATCTTAATAGTTGGTCTGCTTGCCGGTTCCCTGGGATGCAGCACTGAGTCGGTTACCTACAGGGCCGTCTTTAATTTTGATTGGACCCTGGACAAAAATTTTCTTGGGCTCCCCCCCTCTATACAGTTTCGCTCTCCACCTGCTCTGAGACATACAATAAATAGCGGCTAGACTCAAAATCAGTTTACTGAATCAGATCAGGCAGCTATTGCGATTGGTTGCCAGACGTTACAGTGTATCATTACCGCTCAATGATTAGTTACTAGAGGTTACAGCACACGATTTCTGCTTCTTGATTGGTTGCTAGAGATTACTGTACAGCAATACTGCTCACTGATTGGTTGCTAAAGGTTAGTGCACATCATTACTGCTTACTGATTGGTTGCTAGAGGTTACAGCACATCATCTCCTCACTGCCTGCACACCATGGACCGAGGAGGCGAGGGGACCCATTAATAGACAGAAAACTCCTAGGGATCCTAGGACTCCTGGGATCAGTGGCAGTGCTGGGGGGGAGGGGTGGGTGTGATCAATTTCCAGCATGCCCTTTTATCTCCCCAGTAGGCAGCATTCCGTATAGGTGATGGTGGATATGACCTTAGGTGGGCATGATATACATATGAATACTGCCTCTATTTACATATGAATGATGCCGCTCCGCCGCTATTTACATATCAATGCCAGTTATTTACATGTAAACACAGGGTCTGCATGTGAGTCATCTGTACACAACAATAGGGCAGAGCTGGGCAGCATTAGTAACAGAACTTCACACTGAGATATCGGGACACAGCACGGGACTAAAACCTCAAGGGACGAGGGAATTTAAACTGGGATAGTTGGCAAGTATGGGGCAGCTGCTTTGGGCCCCATAATGACAGGGCCCAGGGCAGCTGCCCCTTTTGCCCTGCCTTAAAGATGGCCCTGGTTACGTATGTGGAGTTCCTACCCCTCGCTCCACACATTCTTGGTAGTGGATACCGTGTACTGTTGGTGTAACTTTAAAAATGTCTTCTTCTTCTTGTCTCACTCAGATCCTTTTTGTCTCCATTGATTCTTCTGGCCCTCATGCGGGAGTTCTAGAATACTTTGGACTCCAAAACAGCGACATCCCAACTATCCGATTCATCAACATCGACCTGGTGAAGAAATACGTCTTCAAGGCAGAAAAAATAACAACAGAGGCCGTGAGGGAATTCTGCCAGGGGGTCCTGGATGGGAAAATCAAGGTGCCAAAACTTTTATTTTCATTGACTTATCAGAAAAACAGTGCATCATGGGAAACTAATACCTCTGGTGATGGCTCCTGATCTCAGTTCTGCTTCCCTGAACTTCCTGTTCTGATAGGAGTTACCAGTGGACAGTTTTAGTCTGTTAGCTTAGAGAAGAGAGGGGGGAGGATGTGGGAGGAGCCTTACCACACTGGGCTATGGGGCTGTGTGTTTCTATTGATGCACACAGTGTAGGGAGACGCAACACTAGTCCCTTCATGCATGGTTGGCTCCATAGGATCCTGCAAGAGAAAGGAGCCCCCCTGAAACAGGAAACCTGTGGTGGTGGTCATAGCACCAGCCTAAACTGGAACATAGGCAAGGATTAAAGATAAAGAAGCTGCATACTCATTGAGTGATTAAAAAGTGCTTAAAAAATGAAGGGTTTAATATCAATCTAAAGTCCGGTCTAACATGACAACCATGGCTTCCTCCAGAGATATAATGGAGAAATGAGTGTGGCCCTGATTGGACAGTAAGTATGTTCCTGGCAGGATCAACAGGTCAAAATAAAAGAAAAATTCAAGAAAAAAGCCTGAAAAAAAGAAAACTAAGGGTGTAAGTGGGAAGTGCAAGAAATAATGCATTCAATCAGGTTTAATCTTGTACTGTTGAATCAAAAAGAGGGGTAAAAATTGGGGACTAGACATGTGCAATTCGTTTAGTTACGAATTCGTTTTCCGTTCAAATTCGTTATTTTCGTTCATTCGCATCGTACGAATGATTTAGTAAAAATTTTAACGAATTATCTAATCGAACGAATATGAAAAACAACGAAAATACGAAATAATTAAATTAGAAACAACGAAACTACGAATGAATGAAAATCCGAAAACGAAAACAGAAACAACGAAAATACCGAACAAAGATTCAAAAATAACGAAAATCAAAATGAACGAAAAAATTCATACATTCGTAACTTTTTCTTTGTTTGTTGATTCGTAATTTTCGTGTCTCTTACAATGGCGCTGCTTAACGTGCTTCGAATGGATTGAACGAAAAAATTTGTACATTTGCAACTTTTTTTTTTTGATTTGTAATTTTTCGTGTCTCTTACAATGTAATAATATCATACACATTACATAAAATTATGAATTATGCTCCGATTACGAATCTACGAAAACAATGTTCCGAAAGTACGAATAAATCAATCTTACGAAAGTACGAATGTAACTAAATCTACGAAAATACGAATTTCGAATAAACGAAAATTAGACTAACGGAAAAACGAATCAACGAAAAAATAACTCTACGAAAGTACGAACGAGTCCGAATACGAACACCGACGACTTACGAATTTACGAATCGTTACGAATCCACGGAAACTAACAGAAACGAAACGAAACTAAACAAATTTTTCTATTGTGCACATGTCTATTGGGGACTATCCCCGATAATTATAAGCAAGGTTTGGGACTTAATATGAATTAAATAGCCAAGAGGGTAGCGAAGTGCAATGATGTCTGGTGGGTATACCATATTTGTGACCATAAGCGTTGTATTATAACATAGTATAAACAATGTAATACATTGAAGCTAAGAAGATAAAGATTACAAACCTAATATATAATAGCAAAATAACATAACAACGTAATAGTAACACAAAAATTAGGTTTGGCCAGACACATAAATATGTGTCTCCACAGTACTATATATATATACTGTATGCTACCCAATAAAAGATAGACAGTATTTGACGTATAATTCCATCCCGGGTACGACACATATGAAAAAGGAAAAAAAGAATTTGGGACTTTATATGAGGACATCAAAATGTACCTCAATCCCCGGAAAACTTAGATAATAAGGAGCAAGGTTTGGGACTTTATATGAATCATGCTGCCAGGAAGATGACACGACATAATGATATCTGGTAGGTAGTACATCTTTGTGACCATTACTGTTGCATAATAAAAAGATACAAACAATAAAGTAAGATAAAAAATAAAAGAAATTTAATTCCAAAACATGATATATTTGATATAATAGCACATTGGTATGACAGCACAGTGGTATCACAATGGTAACATCATAAAATAGCCAGATTCGTTGATACACGTCTCCACAAATAATAAAAGTATAATATATTCAAATTGGTAGGATCCAAAGGAAGCATAGACTAGGTAGTACATAATGGTAATATAGAAGGCATCAAACAGCTCGACACGTTTCGTGGCTACATTGCCACTCTTCAGGAGCAGATGCATTGTAGCTTTCTAAAAGAATATTGAGTAAGTATTAGGTAGAGTAATGATGAAGACAAGAAGAAAAAATAGGTATTCTAAATTTCTCTTTATCATTACTCTACCTAATACTTACTCCTAATATTCTTTTAGAAAGCTACAATGCATCTGCTCCTGAAGAGTGGCAATGTAGCCACGAAACGTGTCGAGCTGTTTGATGCCTTCTGTATTACCATTATGTACTACCTAGTCCAGTGATGGCGAACCTTTTTGAGCCAGAGTGCCCAAACTGAAATAAATACTTTGGTTTTGTGTTGCAAAGTGCCAACACGGCAATTCGCGAGAGAGGGGGGCTGAGCGAAAGAGAGGGGTTGTGTGAGAGAGAGGGGTGTATGATAGAGAGAGAGGGGACAGCGAGAGTGAGGGGTGTGAGAGAGATGCTGAGAGGGAGGGGACAGAGAGAGAGAGGGGGGGCAGAGAGAGAGAGGGGGGGTGTGAGAGATATGCTGAGAGAGAGAGAACAGAGAGAGGGAGAGGGGCTGAGAGAGAGGGAGGGGGGCAGAGAGAGAGGGAGGGGGGCAGAGAGAGAGAGGGGTGTGATAGATATGCTGAGCGAGAGGGGGAACAGAGAGGGGGAGGGGGGCTGAGAGAGGGAGAGGGGTGTGAGAGAGATGCTGAGAGAGAGAGGGGCAACAGAGAGAGGGAGAGGGGCTAAGAGAGAGGGGTGTGAGAGAAATGATGAGAGAGGTGAGCTGAGCTGAGAGAGAGGAGGAACAGAGAGAGGGAGGGGGAACAGAGAGAAAGAGAGAGAGAGATGGGGGACACAGAGAGAGGGGTGTGAGAGAGGGGGAACAGAGAAAGAGAAGGGGGACAGAGAGAGGGGAGCAAGAGAGATGCTGAGAGAGGGGTGAGCTGAGAGAGAAGGGGAACAGAGAGAGGGGGACACAAAGAGGGGGGACGGAAAAAGAGGGGGGCTGAACAAGAGGGAGGGGGGCTGAGAGGAGAGAGAGACCTCTAGCTCTGTCCTGGACCCTATCGTGTGCCCACAGAGATGGCTCTGCGTGCCATAGGTTCGCCATTACTGACCTAGTCTATGCTCCCTTTGGATCCTACCAATTTGAATAAATTATACTTTTATTATTTGTGGAGACGTGTATCAATGAATCTGGCTATTTTATGATGTTACCATTGTGATACCACTGTGCTGTCATACCAATGTGCTATTATATCAAATATATCATGTTTTTGAATTAAATTTATTTTATTTTTTATCTTACTTTATTGTATGTATCTTTTTATTATGCAACAGTAATGGTCACAAAGATGTACTACCTACCAGATATCATTATGTTGTGTCATCTTCTTATTATCTTAATCTTGTACTGGTCAGACTGAATTCTGATTGGGTGCTTTGGGTTATTGCTTTTGCACTATAGGTATTGTATTAACGCTAAACTCATGTTAAATAGCTAAATACGTGGGAGAAATATGAATAAGGGAGCTGTTGTACCTACAAAAACACTTGTATTTCTGTCCATCCGGTCCTGACATGTACTCAGCTCTGCCTCGCTGCACAGACCAGCCCCGGGTAGGAGACCTGAATTTTCTCTGATGCAGTTAAAGTGTTACTAAACTCACAACAGTAAAATCAGTCTGTATATGCAGTAAAGCATGCTTGTTATACTCAATGTGGAACCTACGGGGTTAATCCTGTAGCATTGTGTAAAAAGGCTGTTTGATCCTGTCTTCTCTGATCCTCCCCTTCTTCCAATGTCCCCAATCCATCTCCTGTTAAGACAGAGCCTTTGGAGCAGGGGCGGACTGACAACTCATGGGGCCCCCGGGCAATAGGAGATCATGGGGCCCCCGGGCAATAGGAGATTATGGGGCCCCAGGCAATAGATTATGGGGCCACACAGTACACACACACACATACAGTATACACACACAGACACACAATATACACACACACACACATACAGTATACACACACAGACACACAATATACACACACACATACAGTATACACACACAGACACACAATATACACACATACAGTATACACACACAGACACACAATATACACACACACACACAGAATACACATACACAAACTGAAAAAGTACTGGAGAGGCGGGCAGCTATAATCTTGAGATTTTTAAAAAAACACAGATTTTTACATACTGTCCCTGGTTGTATTGAGGCTGGCAACCCTGATGGGGCCCCTTAGTGGCATGGGGCCCTCGGGCAGTGCCCGAGTGCCCAAATGGTCAGTCCGCCCCTGCTTTGGAGTCACTCTGCACATGCTCATTTTGGTGTGTATTGCTAGAGTTTTTATTGGAGAGGGTGCATGTGATCAGCACAGGGCCAACCAGCACTGTCCAGACAGAGGGTCAGGGGTCCTGCAGCCTCATTGGACAGACAGAGTAGAATGAAAGCTCCTCCTACAAGCTTTAACCAGGCACTGATAGAAGTCACAAGACTGCTATATACTGCTGATGAGAAAAGGTATTTAGCAGTTTATATTTACTAAAACAATTGCATTTCCATGTTCTGTGTACTGTGGGAACAATAAAGGAGGGCGCCATGCCCATCGAGGAGCTGCCGGTGACTGCACATGTCTTTTCTCCTATCAAGCTTACCACCCTTCTGCATATGTCTTTTATGGATTATAAATGACTATTTGTCGCCCAGTGGAGCTCTGACTCCCCTGCTAATTTAGTGAGTGATTTGTGCTGTGTACAATGGGAGACCAGATATAGTGAATGCAAAAAGCCCTGGCAGGGGTTATAGTCCTATCCATTTCTCTATCCAAGAGAGGTGAGACGGGGTGAAGAAGGGCATCTAGAAGGTGCCATGGGAGAGAGGTTGTAGAGATATGGATGTAGTAAACACCTGGGCTGAGCATAGATATGTTACATACCCCACATGTACAATAAATAATTCATGTATGTTATGTTACATTGAACACAGCAAAATCTCATGAGCGAGGAGCTGCCAGAAGATTGGGATAAGAAACCCGTCAAGGTTCTTGTGGGCACCAATTTTGACGATATCGCTTTCGACGAGACCAAGAACGTGTTTGTAGAATTCTGTAAGTAGTGTAAATGTGGCATGAAAGTTACCCGGCGACATCCTCAACATCGTTTTCATTTTGTTCAGCTGTAACAAAAATGTTGCAGATATTCTTTATGGACACTAGATGGCAGACTTGAGGCATCTGTGGCTCGGAATCATCTTCAATTGTATTTTCACTTTTTGCAGCCAAATTGGGATAATATCTACTTTTATATTTGTTACATATTTCCTTTTTTACATAGCCAAACATAAAAAAAAATTTTAATATTTAAAAAAAAAAAATTGCCGCTTTCCTTATTTAGATATTCTTTTTCTGGAGCTTCCAGCAAGGAAAAATCCTGCTTAGTTCTTTTTGTTTGGGGGCTGTGGAGCTGTTTGCCATAATTAACCCCTATCTGTGATATGCAGGCAGATCTCATCTCATCAGATTTGAACACTGTCTGTCGCAGCAAAGGGTTAAAGGTTTAGTGGCTGAGCTTCTCAAATGTATATTTACTTCCCCAGCCTTTCTGTTCAGCCCTCCTTTCATATCATTTTATTGAACTGAATTAGGCTGTTATTGTTTTGATGTACGCTGACATCTAGTGGCAGATTTGGGCCACTACAACTTGTTTACTAATGTGATTTTGGTATTTTCCTCTGTGCTCCCTTCCTGTTTACTGCTAGTTACTTTAGTCTTAGCTAGATCCTCCCTACTTCTTCCATCTTTACTCAATCAGTGTTAGTAATTTGCAGAGACAGGGCTCAGGAAAGTCTTTCTACACCACATAAGACTGGAAAAACATCCTTTGTACTGCAGTTAGCCAAAGTAAATTGCATTGGATTCAACTTTAAAGAGTTAAGCTGCCTGTGGATGGTGCCAAGTCAGCAGATTACCATAGTGTCTGGACAGACTGGGTCTTAGGAGGTAAAAAAAAAGCACCATTTGACAGACTCAAACTGAAGTAGTTGAGAAATACCTTCTTCTCAGAAACCGCTAAAAAGTTTAATATATAGGTGGGGTGCTAGTTCAACTTTTCATTTTTTGGTGAAAAAGTGAACTTACACTTTAAAAAATATATTTTTAGGACTTTATAAATCCCCAATGGCAAAAAGCTGCTTTACCTATTTTCTGACAAATTTGTGTACACTGCCCACAGTGTTCACTCCTAACCCCCCCCCCCCATCTATAAGATACCAAGAATAGAGCTGGGTGCCGAGATGATGGCACTCTGGCACGTATGCCCAGGAATTGCATCATCAATGGCCATCCAATAGCAGAAGAGAAAAGGTATGGTGCAGAAGACTGAAAGAAGATGGCAGCACATGGAGTGGCAATGAAGAGACTCGATCTGTCATCGCTGGAGTAGAACACTCTAGGGCAGTGATGGCGAACCTTGGCACCCCAGATGTTTTGCAACTACATTTCCCATGATGCTCAACTACACTACAGAGTACATAGCATCATGGGAAATGTAGTTCCAAAACATCTGGGGTGCCAAGGTTCGCCATCACTGCTCTAGGGGGTAAGTCTACCATAATGGGCAAGTACATTGTGGTAAGAGCTCTGGGGACCTGCTACAGATATCGTTTTGCTCTCAAATATCGTATGGATTACCTATAAATGATTGGATGGTTTGAATCCTCCAGGAAGAAAGACTATTGATATGCTCCTCTAATTGGCCAACCCTTGTAATTCTTTTCAGATGCCCCTTGGTGCACTCACTGTAAAGAGCTGGAACCGATCTGGGAGGAACTGGCAGAGAAGTACAAAGATCACCCAAACGTAATCATTGCTAAGATAGACGGCACGGCCAATGAGATCGACGGGCTGAGGGTGAGAGGATATCCCAACCTGAGGTTTTTCCCTGCTGGACCAGGACGCAAGGTGAGGCTCTGATAATAAAACACTTATACTCTATGGCCAAAAAGTTGTGGACACCCGACCATCACACCGAAAAAAAGCTTGTTGGACCTCTCAGTCCAAACCCATAGACTTCACTATTTGGGACTTTAAAAGCCTCCACTTTTCTGTGAAGGATGTCTACAAACTTTTTTTTAGTTTATCCATTCCATTCACCCAAAAGAGCATTTGTGAGGTCAGGTACTGATATTGGCTGAGAAGACTTGGCCTGCAGTCAGCATTTCAATTCAACCCAAAGGTGTTCAGTAGGGTTGAGGTCAGGGCTCTGTGCAGGACACTTGAGTTCTTCACACCATACCTTTAAACCATGTCTTTATGGATCTGGCTTTGTACACAGGGGTACAGTCATGCTGGAACAGCCTTCTCCAAACTGTTCCCATAGGAGTGGAAGCACACATTTTAACAGCATCCTTCACCAGAAACACCTGAACTCAATCATTTAGAAGGGTGTCTCCTCCATATAGTGTATGTGGATTTTTTTCCAAAGGCTGTATATCATGGAGTGTGGCTAGCGCATTTTCATTAACGCCTTCCCTTTAAGCGCTTCTAAATGCTGGGAGGCAGAGGCGGGCATTCAGATCATGTGACTGCTGTGATTGGCTGTCACAGCAGTCACGTGATCAGAAAGCTCCTGATCACAAGTATGCATCGGGAGCTTTCCAGACCCCGCCAGTGACTGTGCTGGTAGCTACCTGCCTGGAGTTTACATGTTCTTGCTGTGCCTGTGTGGGTTTCCTCCCACAGTCCAAAGACAAGCTGGTAGGTAAATTGGCCCTGGTTTGTGTATGTATGAATGTGAGTTAGGGAACTTAGATTGTAAGCTCCTCGGGGGCAGGAACTGATGTAAATGTACAATGTATGTGTAAATCGCAGCGTAAATTGATGGCGCCTTATGTAAAAAATAAATAGCTGAAAAAGCTAATGGGTGTTCCAATAGAAAGGTGTCAGAACACACAACGCATCACAGTTTGTTGTGTTGTGTTGTGTATATGGCTGTGTAGCCACTGGGGTTGTCCTGATACTAGTATCCGATCCCGAGCATTTTCACGAGTACTTGTACTCGCACAAATGCTCCCGATGCCTGGGAGAGGCGGCACGGGCGGAACAACAGAAGTGACGCTCCGTGGCGAAACACCATCAGTGGTTCAACATCCCGATGCCCACCTTGGTACACCCTGAACTCGGCCGCAGTAAGCCAGCAGTGGACATCTTGTTACACCCAGCCCCTATAGTTCGGGCTGGGTGTAACAAGATGTCCCGCTGCTGCTTTTATGCGACCGAGTGCAAGGAGTACCAAGATGGGCGTCATAGGCAGCCTTTCCTCTCATGTAATTTATTGCTGGCTGCATTTTAGTGCCTGCCCTTCAGTGCCCATAAATGCCACCTATTAGTGCCCAATGCCCATAAGTGCTGCCTATCAATGCCAACCATCAGTGCCAGCCACCTATCAGTGCCAGCCACCTGTCAGTGCCACCCAACAGTGCCAGCCATCAAGCAGTGCCCATCAGCCAGTGCCCAGCCATCAAGCAGTGCCACCTAATCCGTGCTCATTGGTGCTGCTTAATCAGTGCCACTTAATCTGTATTGTGCTTTGAAAACTGTCACATGATACTAAACAAGTATCGGTAATTGGTATGGGCGAGTGCTTGAAAAAATTATCGGTACTTGTACTCGTATTTAAAAAAGTGGTATCGGGTCAACTCTAGTAGCCACAGACCGGTCAGGGTGCCCATGCTGACCTGTGTCCACAGCCAAAAGGGCCTACGATGGGCACGTGGGCATCAGAACTGGATCACGGAGTAATTGAAGAAGATGGCCTGGTCTGATGAATCACATATTCTTTTACATCATGTGGATGGCTAGGTGCGTGTGTATCGCTAATATGGGGAGAGATGGCACCAGTATGCAATATGAGAAGAAGGCAAGCCGGGTGGAGGTAGTGTTATGCTCTATCTAGTGGAGCCCATGCCTCAGCGGGTCAGGGCTGTTTTGGCAGCAAAAGTGGGACCTACCCAATAATATGTGGGAAGGTTGCAGTACCTATACACCCGTTTTCTTACACAATAGTAGGTGGGTGATCATAATGTTATGGTGGGTAGTCGTAATGTTATGATAGATCGGTGTGTGTATATATATATATATATATATATATTATATATGTGTATATATATATATATATGTGTGTGTATATATATATATATATATATATATATATATATATACAATGTACAGTATGTATATCACTTTAAAACACCCTTTTTTTCTTTATTTTAAACAGATGATTGAGTATACAAAAAATAGAACAGTGGAATTATTTTCCAAATTTATCGATAGCGGAGGAGAGCTACCCGTGGATGAAGAGGAACAGGTTAGTACTTCTCTCCTCATCAGTATACAGTATATGATTTAGATAAGCCAAGTTCAAATGTGAGCCGGTCTTTGATAAAACCATGAAAGAGCTTATGAAAACATTTCCGTCTAGCCCCAGAAATTGGGGTGATCTCCCCCTGGGTTCCCAAGCTATTATTTCTCTCCAAAGTACCGATGCATTGAACGGATTAATGAAGGCCATATGAAAGGAACATTTTGTACCAGTCTGGCAGATGTTTCCCAGCACTGTGGATCAGACTCAGAGAGAACGAATATACAGATTTTGAATGCCCTTTGCTGGTTTGTTCACACTTTTGTATTATGACAATGTGCATTCCTGCTGTGTGTGCCCCCCCCCCCCCCCCAAAAAAAGTTCACATGCTGTTATAATATAACCCATCTCTAGGCAGGAGCTACAAAAAAAAAAAAACTATCCTTTCAGTGGGGACCACCCTCACTGCAAGGGTTAAAGGCTTGTTGACACCAGAGGGTGCTGGAGCCTGGCACAGCGAGGATTGAGGTGTCACACTTACCGTACTCCTTCATCCGGCAGTCTTCGGCTCTCTCCTCCACTCTGCATTGTCAATAAGAAGACTTTGAGCCTCAAAAAATGGCAACGTGGTGTCAGCAGAGTCACCTGAATGTGAAGGAGAAGCTAAGAAGTGGATTCTTCATAACTTCTGTATTTATTGCTCACAGAATAGTATAAAAACACAGTCAACGCGTTTCAAGGCACTATACCCTAGTACAGGGGTATCAAACTGTCGGCCCTCCAGCTGTTGCAGAACTACAATTCCCATGAGGCATTGCAAGGCTGACTGTTACAAGCGTGACTCCCATAGGCAGAGGCATGATGGGACTTGTAGTTCTTCAACAGCAGGAGGGGCCACCAGTTTGAGACCCCTGCCCTACAAACAGCAGGAGAGATCACATCTGTTTAAAGTGTTTTAGGCACTATCCTGAGGAAGTAGACAGTGTAGTGCCAAAAAAACGCGTTGACAGTGTTCAAAGTTATGAAGAATCCACTGCTCAGCTTCTCCTTCACTTGTGGGTGCCTCTGCTGACACCTCTTTGCCACTTTTGGGGCTCAAAGTCCCCCTACTGTGAATACACTGGAATCCTAAGACCACAGAGCGTAGGATCGTCCGGATCACCCCACCGAGCATCGAGGGCAAACATTCTCTGCACAGGGACAGTTCTATTCCCTGCAGGCATTCACTCCAGGTTTTCTGATCCCCCATCCGAGAACTCAGCAACCTCTCAGATTTGAGTGCACCATTGCATTTCACCTTCTCCTATATTTTTTATCTAATTATCTCTTAAAGCACTAGACCATAAGGGCCTCTCTGGTGGCTTCTGTCTCTTCTTTTTCTCCTTATTTTTGGAGGCACCCTAGTTACACTCTGTATTGTGGGCAGTCCCTCTTCATCCTCATGTACAATGCTATTGGTCCTGCATTGTGCTTGATGATGTCATCATGTGACCGTTGGGTCAAGCATCTTACAGAAGAGGCTTCGGGGGATGGGTCACATAGAAGGAAGGGAAGCCTGCTGGAGCGAGGAGGGAAGGTAAATATTACCCAGTATTCCCTATTCCCTAGCGCTTAAGAGCATACCCCCCAACCTTCCGAGGTGGGAACGAGGGACACCTATTAGCAAACGTATGTAGGTATAAGACACTCCCCCTGCCACACCCCCTTAAGGGAGAATTATACAACAAAAAAAATATTAGTTAAACCCACAAGCGCTTTTTTACCTCTCCTATTCCTTTTATATTGGCTTTTGAAATGTACAAAAGTAGAAATTTAGAAATTGGATGAAAGGTTTATCACTGGGATACACTTTTTGATAGATAAGTAGTGCATTTCATATACAACTATATAGATAAGACCAAAATGAGGAGGAAAGAGGGACACTGTTTCAAATCAGGGACAGTCCCTTGAAATCAGGAACAGGTGGGAGCTATGCTAATGAGTGGTTCTAAAGGCTGAAGGTTTTTTTTTTACCTTCATGCATCTTATGCGTGAAGGTAAAAAAGGTAAAAAAAAAACTTCTGTGTGCAGCGCCCTCCCAATCCCCCCCCCCCCAATACTTACCTGAGGCCCCTCCGATCCAGCAATGTTCACGATAGCCTTGGCTAGATGGGGACTCTCCCTCCTCATTGGCTGAGACAGCAGCTGGAGCCATTGGCTCACACTGCTGTCAATCACAGCCAGTGAGCCAATGAGAAGATAGCGGGGGGTGTGGCCGAGCCGCAGCTCTTTGTGTCTTAGAGGCCTTTCACACTGTGCCACCTAGAGCGTCAGCTATTTTTAGCGGCGCTTTACCGTCGTTTTAGCGGCCCTATCAGCCTAAATCCGCCCGCAAAACGCAGCCGCGGCTGCGTTTTGCCGGCGGTATAGCAGCGCTGCCCCATTAAACTGCTCCTTCACCGCTCCAAAGAATCTGCTGGCAGGGCTTTTTCTGACGCCCTGCCAGCGCACCGCTCCAGTGTGAAAGCCCTCGGGCTTTCATACTGAAGTGAATGGAGCAGCTGTTTCAGGGCATTTTGCAGGCGCTATTTTTAAAGCTATAGCGCCTGCAAAATGCCCTCAGTGGGAAAGGGGTCTTATGGACGCATAGATGCAGCCAGGGCAAGCAGCTTTCTCTGGGGGCACTGCTCGAGGGGGAGGAGCCAGCAGTGCCCGTGAGGGACCCCAAAAAAAAGAGAATCGGGGCTGCTTTGTGCAAAACCACTGCACCGAGCAGATTAGTATGACATGTTTGTTATTTTATAAAAAAAAAGACAAAGCTTTAGTATTACTTTCACTCTTGCAGTGGAGGATGAAGGGCGGCAGAGAAGTGGGGGGTGGCACTGCAAGGGTAATTTTTTGAGGGGGGTTCTATAAAAAAAAAAAAAATAAAATATATATATATATATATATAAAATAAAACCTGTGGTGAATCACAATGCAGCAATGTGGATACTTTTGTGCATTGTGGGTTGTACTGTCAAAAATAGGGCATTTTTTTTTCAGGCTTTTATCACTTTATTTTCAACTGGGGGATCCTGTAAGCAACACGCTTCCTGTTCTAGGATGACAATACTCATTGTACTGTACCTTTGATGAGGAAGTCCTTTGCCATCCTAGGACAAGAAGCACATTGAGACTAAATACCCCCCACTCTCATCCCAGTAACATAGATTTGGAGGCATTCTGTAGTCATAACACAATTTTTGATAATATTGTTTGGGAGAACATTGCAGCACTGGATTTTTGACAGGATCAGCGGATGTTTTTTTTTTTTGTTCCTATTGAACAGATATAATTAAACATTTTTATTTGTATATCTAACGACCTAAAAAGGAGAATATGTTTATAAGGATTTACATACGCTTAAATTTTTTTTTTTTTATTACATACAGATTATAGAAAATTTAAAAAATGATCAGCGGGGAGGAGACATTAAAGTTGAAGATGTTCCTCCTGAGAAGCCCAAAGACGAGTTGTAGAGCCGCCAAAAATAAAAGCAACTTAAAATAGACTTGGTGGATGCGGATTGGTTGCGCTATTTTCAAGTGTTTCTCCCTTGTTGAACTTTAAGTGGTGTTTACGGATTTCTATTTTACTGAAGACAATAAAAGTTTTTACAATATAAAAATGTGTAATGTGTGCATGCGTGGGGGAAAGGGGCTTTCTACATCTCACATCTTTTTGCATCACCTGCAGAATTATTATAGTTGCCTTTAACCACTTATACCCCCTTCCTGCCCAGGCCAATTTTCAGCTTCCAGTGGTATCACTTTTGAATGACAATTGCACGGTCATGCTACACTGTACCCATATTACATTTTAATAATTTTTTTACCCAACAAATAGAGCTTTCTTTTGGTGGTATGTAATCACTGCTGGGTTTTTTATATTTTGCAAAAAAAACGAAAAAAAAGACTGAAAATTTTGTTTTATAGTTTGTTATAAAATTTTGCAAACAGGTAATTTCTTCTCCTTCATTGATAAGGCTGCACTGATAAGGTGGCAGTGATGGACACTGATAGGTGGCACTGAAGGGCATTGATGGGCTCTGGTAGGTGACACTGATAGGCACTGGCAGGCATTAATAGGTGGCACTGGTGGGCACAGATAAGGCGGTGGTGGCTCTCACTGTTCACTGCTTTTTTTTTTTTCTGCACACGATGTCAGTGTGAGCAAAAAAAAAAAGCTGATTACCGATTTTGTTTACATTACGTGATCAGCTGTCATTGGCTGACAGCTGATCACGTGGTAAGGGGCCAGGATCGGCTAAGTCTCATTAAGGCCCCTTTCACACTGGGGCGTTTTTCAGGCGGTACAGCGCTAAAAATAGCGCCTGTATACCGACTGAAAAAATCCGGCCCCATTCACTCCGGTGCGCTAGCAGGACGGCAAAAAAAGTGTATTCACCGCTCCTATACCGCTCCTTCCCATTGATTTGAATGGGAAACCGCGGCAATAGCGCCGCTACAGCGGCGCTCTGCGGGGGTCTTTAACCCTTTTTCGGCCGCTCGCAGGGGGGTAAAACCGCACCGGGATCGGCCGAATACTGCGGCTAAAACGACTGTAAAGCAGCGCTAAATATAGCGCTGCTTTACCGTCACCGCGGCTCCCCGCCCCAGTGTGAAAGGGGCCTAACTCAGTAATCACAGAGAGCACTGCGCACACCCCGCATGGAGCTTATGAATGGGAGGACGTCTATTGACGCCCTGCCGCCAATTAAGGCCTGCACTGTAGCTGTCATTCGGCTATAGCGCGGGTGGGAAGTGGTTAAATAAGAACTCACCCTAAGTTTAAAAAGCTTGGTAAATCCACCTGGCTGCAGGTAAGATCCTTAAAGGAGTTTTTTTAAAGTGAAAGGACATTCCCATTTCTGCCAATGCTGCACCCAGTAGTGGTTCCCCTGGGTGTAGAATTCGCATGCCTCGTACACACGACCGGTTTTGCGGGCAGAATTAAGTCTGAAGGTTTTTTTGACGGAATTCATCTCAAGCTGTCTTGCATACACACGCTCACACCAAATGGCGACGGTCAATAACGCGGCGACGTACGACAGCACTATAGAAAGGAAGTTTAATGCTTCCGAGCATGCTTTGAATTGTTTCCGAGCATGAGTCGGAATTTTGCGCGTCGGAATTGCCTACACACGAACGGAATTTCCGATAGAAACTTTTTCCGTCTGAAAAATTGAGAACCTGCTCTCAATCTTTTTCTGGCCGAAATTCCGCCAGCAAAAGTCCGATGGAGGATACACACGGTCGCATTTTCCGATGAAAAGCTCTCCAGCTTTTGCTGGCCGAAATTCCGATCGTGTGTACGCGGCATTAGGAGCACAAAATTAGTAAGGATTCTGGGTAACAAGAGGTGGTTAATCAGTCTGTGCACGCTCCCATGCTGGTCCTGTCAGCCGCACACAAAAAAAAAGGGGCAGTTTGTTGTGTATGAGGTTCTGTAGCTGGAGACCAGTCAGAGTGTCCATGCTGACCCGTGAAACCAGCTGAGTGCCTACAACAGCTAAGCGCCTCTGTGCATCAGAACCTGGTCTGAGGAATCATCTTTTCTTTTACATCATATGAATGGTTGGGTGCAAGTCACTTACCTGGGGAAGAGATATCATCAGGATGCATCGTGGGAAGAAGACGAGCCGGCAGAGGCAGTGTGATGCTTTGGGCAATGTTCTGCTGGGAAACCTTGAGTCCTGCCATTCATGTGGATGTTACTTGACACAAACCACCTACCTAAACATTGTTGCTGAACAAGTACACCCCTTCATGGAAATGGTATTCCCTGATGGCAGTGGCCTCTTTTAACTGGATAATGCGCCCTGCCCCAGTACAAAAATGGTTCAAGAATAGTTTGAGGAACACAATGGGGTTTATTTACTAAAGCTAGAGAGGGCAAAATTAGTCACAATTATGCAGAGAAACCAATCAGCTTCCAGGTTGTATTGCTAAAGCTTAATTAAACAAGCTGAGGTTAGAAGCTGATTGGTTTCTCTGCAGAATTGTGCCTTTTTTGCCCTCTCTAGCTTTAGTAAATAAACCCCAATGAGTTGGTGGTGTTGGCTCGGCTGCCAAATTCTCCAGGTCTAAATCCAATCAAGCATGTGTGGGATGTGCTGAAAAAACAAGGCTGATCCATGGAGGCCCCACCTCACAACTTACAGGATTTAAAGAAGCCGCAGCTGACAGCTTGGTGCCAGATCCCACTGCATTGCTTCAGAGGTCTAGTGACGTCCATGCTTCAACGGGTCAGGGGTGTTTTGCTGGGGAAAGGGGGACCTACTTTATATTAGGTGGGTGGTCATGGCTGATTGGCATATACAATATATATTCCGGTGGAAGGAATGCAGGTAGTACTAACAGTCCACAGGTTAGAGGGTGCAATATTTGCCTTGTCTTGGGCGCTGCAACCCACACAACGTTGTTGGCTCTACCCCAGGGTGAAGCCCAAATTATGGATGTTCCTATGGGGGAGGAACATTTAGCACTTAATTCACCCCCCTTCATTCTGTTGCCCTGTGCCTCCTCCTCTGGGTGTGACAGCGTGCACCCAGGAGAGCCATTACAACCCCTGCCCCTCCTCGCTGCCAGCCTCTGCAACGGTCTGTATTTGTAGTCCTGTACCCCCTCTGACAGTTTCATTGTAGTAAATAAAGGATGCGTTTGGGTTTGGACCAAACCTAGAAGGAAGCTGTCAACATGGCTCATCCTTAGTAGTGAACACACTTCTGTGTACTAAAACGAAAGACTGTGCCAAGAACTGTCCCCTGCCAGCTATGCAATGGAAGAGAATGTGGAGTTCTGGAAAGTTGGAGAACATTCTGTAAACTAGAGGGTGGAGGCAAAGAGGGCTGTTCTGCATATTTATCCCCAGGAGATGGGCCTGGCAGGAGACTAAGTGAGCCCTTAAATAAGAATAAATCATGCTGGGAAAGGAGATGGGTGGAAGTTGGAGATGCAGTGCTGAGGAGGCTGTCGGTGGCCATTGAGGCGTATCCCCTAGTCTGGGGGGTGCTCTGCCTCAGGCGGGGTCTCAGGATCTGGCCTGAGAGGATCCTGACAACAGGAGTTGTACAGGCTCTCCTCTATGTGCTGTCAGTCTGAGCTAAGAACAGATCCTGTCTCCTTAATCCAGCGTTGTCAGATAGCAAAGGGTGGGGGGAGAGGCAAGCTATCAGACTCCGCTACTCCCCACAGCACAGATTTCAGCAGGACCAAGTGTGATATGTACAGGGTTCCCTGGGGGACTGGAGGAAGCATCTGCAGCAGTGACAAGGACCTTGATGACGCTCTGGAGGAGGGGCGAAACGCGTCAATGTAATTCCAGTATTGAGAACCCGTGACGCTGCTTCCGGTTACCGGAAAACACACGCTACACGTGCGGACCCGGAAACACGCTGATGCCTGTATAAAGTCTCGTGAGTGACCTAGTTTAACAGCGCAGTGATAGTTTTTTTTTAAGCGGTACTTTACATGGATTTCTCTTTTTCTTTATTTCTGTATATTTATTCCCTTGGACTATTCTGAGAGCCTCACAGATGGAATCTCCACACAGCATCTTAATTATCTCATAAGCTTTATCTGACCCCTGGACTGAAAAGCTGCGGGTCCAACAGCTCTGGTGAGTGGGGTTACCAGAGGGCACCATCGCTCTAAGGATCTTGTTTTCTCATCCCGATCTGACAGCTGCAGTGGGAGGGGCTGAGAATCCCATGCTGATGTCAGCCGGTAGAGGAGGAGACCGACGGGCAGTCACGTGAGCGGCGCTCTGAAATAAGGTATTAGGCAGCATATTTTTATAAACCACATACACTGGGGAACATGTTAGCTAACAGAGGGAACTTTAGAAAGAAAACAGTTATTTTTCCAGCAGGTGGGGAGGATCAGGGAGTAGATGGAGCTGACAGGCAGGGAGGGTGGGGTAAAGGACAGAGGAGAGAAGGAGGCATGTAAACTGACCACAGTGTCAGGGCTCAGCAGCCATGATAAACAGTGGTCAGTTTAGGGGGGGGGGGGGGCAGAGCCAGCCAGGTATTTCAGGTGTTAGAGGGGGCCAAATTACACAGCACAAGCACTGTGCTGTATTATGCTTTAAGGCTGTGGTTCACACTAGAGATGCGGTTTCTCCTCATTCAATTAGCATGACAGGAGATTGTGACCGGCTCTCAATGTAGCCGGTTCACATATCTCGGGGGCGGCTTGCGAAGCGGATTGCACAGAGGTCCTGTGCGTCTTTGGCTCCATCCAAATTCATGCAAAAATTCAGCCCTGATCCATCCCTGAAACTGTAAACAGGGATGCACCGAACCCCTGCTGCGAGCCGCATGCGGCTTAGATGTGAAAGCCTAAGGCCCCTTTCACACTTATACGACTTGCCCCACGATTTGGGACTGCAAAGTAGCATGACAAGTCATTCCCCATGATTTCCAATGACAGCCATTCATATTAGTACGACTTCAAGTCGTTCCGACTTCAAAGTAGTCCCTGCACTACTTTGGTCCGATTTTGATGCCACTTACACAGGCCTTCCTTGAAATTGTGGCAAAATCTCATTAAAATCGCGCGACTTTGAAGTCGCACAAGTGTGAAAGGGGCCTAAAGGAACAGGATCCAAGGGTTACAAATGCTTTAACAAGAAAAAAAACTGAACAAAAATGTATAATTTATTAATCATATATTAATTTCCCTAAATGCAGGAAGTCCACCATGCTTCCAAAAAGTAAAAAGAATTACCTTTATCAATCATATCACAAAATACTTATTTTTGGATACATATGTGCACCTTTCTTCCCCTCTCTTTTTGGGTTTGGTTGTCGGCCTGTGAATGAAGATGCATATAGCTTATGTCCATATATGCTCCAATAAAGTGGTTATTTTTTGGATGTTTTTTTTGTTTGTTTTCCTGTTTTTTTTTTTTTAAACGGATTTACCTGTATACATATTGGGCAAAAGATATACATTGTGAAAGAATATCTTACAGTTCAGATTTTCCTCATCCTGAAGAAGAGGGCAAGACGCTAGAAACACGTAGACATATGAGATACTCTATTGAAATCATGTATCTTATGTATAGATATAATTGCTGGTAGATACAGCATGCATCTGAAAATACATGTATCATAATATGGTTGAGATAAAAGGTGATTTCTATGCTATTTGGAAGTGAACTTCCTGTTTTTTAGGGAAAATAATAAACGATGCACACATTTTTTTGGTCGATTTATTTTTAGTTGCATGTGCTTGACAATTTAATTTATTTGAATATATTTGGTTTTTGGAGGTGAACACTTTGGAGGTGATCAACACTGCAATGTGACAAGGCCTTCGGGGGGGGGGGGGGGGGGGAGTACAGCATCAGAGGGAGTAGAAAATGCCCCAGACTTGGTGGTCAGAGGCAGTAAAACAAAAACAAAAAGCATAAAGCCTATAATAGTGCCCCATCATTGGTATTAGTGGGAGTAATAGAATCCCAGCATTGGTATCAGTGGGAGTAATAGGACCCCATTATTGGTGTCAGTGGGAAGAATAGTGCTCCATTGGGAGTGTCAGCAGGGGGAATTATGGTTCGTGTAAATGGGACAAATAATACTCCCCCCCCCCACCCTGTTGTGTCAACAGACAATGCCTTATTGTTGGTGTGAGTAGGAGGAACAGTGCCCCAAGGGCCAGATAAAATCAAAAAAGGACCACATCCGGCCCCAGGGCCGCAGTTTGGAGACCAATGATCTAAAGGATTACCAACTAAACATATGGTGGGGGAGGAGGATAACTTTGTCACTAGATTTAGCATGACAAAGTGCAGGTATGCTTGAAACAGTGGATTCTGTATCACTGAATGAGCAATAAAAATAAGCTTTCCATGCTTCAATCCCTTCTGTTTTTCTATATATCTCTCATATAGTACAAAGGTCTATTTACTAGCAATTAAGTACACAACATGCATTTGTATACATATATCAGTTTATTATTTTATTAATCTCCAAGTACCTTTAAAAAAAAAAAAAATGTACAAGACAGTATTTGTTGGGTAATGATCAGTGATATGGTAACGTCATAAAACCTGATGTGCTTTCGGACATTTTTTTTTTTTTTTTCCTTTTTTGTTTTTATTTCTAAGAAAATGTACATATTTACAGAGAAGAAAACAAAGTTCTTTAGGAAAAAAAAAACATGGAAAAAAGTAAAAGAAAATGTTTTTACATGTTCCCTGGATAAAAAAGCAAAACATGTCAAAGATTCACTGGAGAGCTATATTTAAAAAAGGCACCGTGTGACAGAGTTATGCAAAAGTTCAAACACACACGCACGTTTCCCTCAAATTTTCAACCACCAAATTTTATCATAAAAAAAAAAAAAAAAAACGCTGACGCTAGAGCAACACTTTGGCTTTTTAAATCCGATTCAAGAACTCGTTTGTGGTTTATGATGATGATTTAACAAAAGTTTGCCAAGAATAAGGGATGGACCTATTGTGACTGATCAGTAAAGCAAAGGAGGACACAGCTTACCTGAGCACTCTAGCAAGCCTAAGACATTGACCAAAAATACATCCTAGTACCTATTCAAATGGAAAGAGAATTTTCAAAAATATAAAACTGGGCAAATATATCAAATTTGTGAAAAATACATTACCAAGTGAAAATAGGTTTTCTATATCTTTCTGATAAAATAGGCGCCGGGTAGCCAAATCATCAATTTACAAATTTTCACATCATCTGCCATATAAAAACAGCTCTGAAAATTTAAAGCTGAACTCCAAACAGCTCTGCTACGGGGCAAGGTCTGGCGGGCCAGGAGACCTGCTGCAGTTAAAGTGGATCTTCACCCTCCATGACATGTTGCGCCTCTCATCCACAAATCAGGCACTCTTTTTTTTTTCCCCTTCAATTTTTTTTTTTTTTAAAAGCCCCACCCCCCCCCCCCCCCCCATTCATGCATGTCATTTTCCTAGGTGAATGACGTACACTTTGCCGGCCCTCTACATCACAGATCCCAGGAGGCATTGTCCTTCCTTGGGAAAGGAGGAGGGGGTGGGGCATCATTGGGAAGCTGCCAGCCTAACCCGGAAGAGACGGCAGCTTAATGATGACGTCACAGAAGAAAATGGCTGTGCGGGGCGGAAGTGGGGCAGAATAGGAGCGGACCCCAGTAGGACAATGCTAGATCCGCTGGGCAGGTGAGTGCCTTAAATGTGCAGGACCTGCGATCAGGTGCATAGGGGTTCTGAAAAAGGGGGGTTAAAAAAATGGGGGGTGCGGGAAGATCTTTTTTTAGGCCCCTTTCACACTTGTGCGACTTCAAAGTCGCGCGATTCACGGGCATGATTTTGCCACGATTTCAAGGAATGCCTGTGTAAGTGGCATCAAAATCGGACCAAAGTAGTGCAGGGACTACTTTGAATTCGTACTAATATGAATGTCTGTCATTGGAAATCATGGGGAAGGACTTGTCATGCTACTTTGCAGTCCCAAATCGTGGGACAAGTCGTATCAGTGTGAAAGGGGCCTTAATAGGAGTCTTGTCCCCCTTCTCAGTCTGTGACAGTGAAAGGAGAAGCAGCAGACTCATGAGTTAATTTCTCTGATCTCTCCTCCTATCAGCTTGTTTCTTGTTACCATAACTGGTTGGCTCCTTGTGCTGCTCCTCCCTCTCCAAATCTGAGCCTTGCTGTACAGGGGACTGCAAGAGGCCAATACGAATTCAGCTACTTGCATTTACTTGTGTCTTATTTACCTGGAGTTCAGCTTTAAAAAAAAAACTATAATAAGCCAAAAAAATGGAAGAGCTTAAAAAAAACCAAAAAAAAAAAATAAAATATATATCTTTTTTTTTTTTTTTAAAAGCATTTTCTCAATTTTGAAAAATACATGAATGAAGAACGAGAAAAAGGTCAGGAATTAAAGGGGCAAATTGTTTCTATGAATTTTATTCAATGATCCTTAGTTCCGAATGACAGGTATGACTATTTAATTGCCAAAACCAAAAAAGTGTAAAAGGCCAAAAGAATAGTCCTTGTGTGATATTTTAAATGATGGTGACATTTAGAAAAGCATGTAAAATTGAGAGGGGAAATTTAAAAGCCTTTTCTAAATTTTATAAATAAAAAAAAAGGCAATATAATAAAAATTTTTTAAAAGGGGCAAATTGTTTCTATGAATTTCATTCAATGATCCTTAGTTTCTAATGACATAGATATGGTATTAGAAAAGAAAAAAAAAAAGAGGGGGGGGGGTGTTAAATGTAAAGTATTGGCACAGATGTTTGTGTTTCAATGACTTTCTAGGAAGCAAAAGAGAAGAAATTCTGGAAAAAAACTGGACAAAAAGAAAATAAACTTGTTTATGAGGAGGAGATATTTTCAAGCCAACATTCATAGATATGTATGCATATTTTCAATGTAAACGTCATCAATATATCTTTGCACAAGTTACGTTGCGGTATAGGAATTTGCGTCCCTTTAACCAATAAGCATTTTTTTTTCTTGAAACTAAAAATTTGCGTAGTGTTTTGAAGATTTGTAAAACAGGGGCATGCTGTGTAATTCTGGGATGGGGTAATTTTAATAGGACATCCTAAAACCCTTTGAGTGTCATGACCGTTTATGGTCTGCTTTTAAATATACACATTCTAGAACCTGCAAGATTTTTATTTATTTTTTGGTGAACTGGAAACGGTATAACCTTTAAAATTTCATCTGAACAATGCCCCCTCCAAGGGGGAGAAAAAAAAAAAAACAGCACAAAGGAAATAAAGATCATACAGAACATGCAATATTCATATATATTAATATATTAGATAACATAATATACAGAAAAATAAATTTGATTCACAAGTGTATTTAATAATGAGAACATCCCATGAACCTTTCTCTACAACACTCTACATCAGAGATGAGCAATTAGCGGACCTCCAGCTGTTGCAAAACTACAAGTCCCATCATGCCTCTGGGTCTCATACTTGTGGCTGTTAGAGTCTTGCTATGCCTCATGGGACTTGTAGTTCTGCAACAGCTGGAGGTCCGCTAATTGCATATCTCTGCTCTACATGGTGGTGGTGGGGGAGGGGCAAAGCACACAATTAAGGCCGCTTTCAGAGCTTCAAGTTTATTTCACATGAAGCACCATCTTTTTTTTTTTTTTCTTGTGTTATTCTAAATATTGGCTTTTATTTATGATAAAAGGACTGGTCTTTACACAAGGTATTGTGTATTTAATTTCTTTAGCACAAAAAGGAGATCATTTAGGAGCAGTACTGCGTTAGTCTGATAAATGATGGGTCAAGCGTCCTTAAAGTCTGAGAGGGAAATGATTTGTGGTTGTGAGCCATAACAGGTGGCTCATTTATTAAGATCTGGCTCACACCCATGCGCAGGTTTGTTTAAAGGCAGCCAATTTGTTTTTGAATCTCCCTTAGGCCCCTTTCACACTGGGGCGGGAGCCGCGGTGACGGTAAAGCAGCGCTATATTTAGCGTTGCTTTACCGTCGTTTTCACCGCGGTTTTCGGCCGCTCGCGGTGCGGTTTTACCCCCCGCGAGCGGCCGAAAAAAAAAAAAGGGTTAAACACCCCCCGCAGAGCGCCGCCGTAGCGGCGCTATTGCCGCGGTTTTACCGCGGTCTCCCATTCTAGTCAATGGGAAGGAGTGGTATAGGAGCGGTGAACACACCGCTCCTATCCCGCTCCAAAGATGCTGCTAGCAGGACTTTTTTTGTCATCCTGCTAGCGCACCGCTCCAGTGTGAAAGCCCGCCGGCTTTCACACTGGAGTTAAAGGGGACGGATTTTTTCATGCGGTGAACAGGCGCTATTTTTAGCGCTGCACCGCATGAAAAACGCCCCGGTGTGAAAGGGGCCTTAGGGAGCCTAACATACTGCGCTAGCCTTGCATTCCAAAACGCATAGATGCTTTACATTTGTGCATTGTAGTTCAGCTGCATTCGCTTCTACTATATGCAAGTGTTGGGCGCCATTCAAAATAAATGGGAACCCCTATTTAAGGCTAACCTAATGTTCTATGCAGAGATGTAAATCGAGCTTAATGCAGTGCAAAATGGCAGCGCTCAGTAAACTTTAGCAACCTTATAATACAGCATTTATAATACAACAATGTAGAGCAAGGGCCTGCATGAAATGAATTGGGAAGGTAGATGCTTGCATTTGATGGTAGACCCAACGTGTATGGCTGGCTTTGCTCTGAGCCGATGTAGCTGCAAGCCTAATGGGAGAACCCAGTTTAAAGTGAACTTGTCAGCTTTCATTCTGTTACTGAGGTCTACTGAAAGTGTTATTTGCTTGGCTAAGAGAGATTCTCCTGATTTAATACTTGCTGAAACAACTGGACAGATTTCAAATGCTAACTTTTCTGATGTAAATGCATTCCAAGTCAATGAGGTACCCACCCCCCCCCCCCCTGATTGTTTCCCTAAAATACCCTTCCTTTTACACTTAAATCCAGGCAAGCAGCTACTCACATAGCTGAAATACATATGTGGGTTTTATACTCCAAGGGGGTTTTATATTCTGTTCAGCAAGTATGGTGATATAGGCACCCCCACCAGACCACACTCTGACAAAGCTGTGCTGCTGCATTAAAGGAACAGCCCCTTCCCAACAACCAGCTGGACAACCAATTAGGCTGGAGGCGTGATCACGCACATCCAGCTGACTGGACAACCAATTAAGTTAGGGGAGTGATCATATACCCCCAATCCTCTAACTGGACAACCAATAAGGTTAGGTGAGTGATTATATATATATTACATACAAACCCTCAATCAGCTGACTGGACAACCAATTACACTGGAGGAGTGATCACATACCCCCACAACCAGCTGACCGGACAACCAATTAGGCTTGGGGAGTGTTCACACACCCTCAGCTAGCTGACTGGACAACCAATTAGGTTATGGGAGTAATCGCATACCTCCACAATCAGCTAAATAGACAACCAATTGGGTTAGGGGAGTAATCATATACCCCCAACCAACTGGAGAGCCAGTTGGGTTAGGGAAGTGCTCATATACCCCCAACCAGCTAAATGGACAACCAATAAGATTAGGGGAGTGATATATATAGATATATATATTATATATATATATATATATATACACCCTCAATCAGCTGACTGGACAACCAATTAGGCTGGAGGAGTGATCACATACCCCCCACAACCAGCTGACTTGACAACCAATTAGGCTTGGGGAGTGTTCCCACACCCTCAGCTAGCTGACTGGACAACCAATTAGGTTAGGGGAGTAATCACATACCTTCACAATCAGCTAACTGGACAATCAATTGGGTTAGGGGAGTAATCATATACCTCCACAACCAGCTAACTGGACAATCAATTGGGTTAGGGGAGTAATCATATACCCCCAACCAACTGGACAGCCAACTGGGTTAGGGAAGTGATCATATACCCCCAACAAGCTGACTGGACAACCAATCAGGCTGTGAGGGGGGGCGTTCCCACACCTCCAGCCAGCTGACTGGACAACCAATTAGGTAAGGGGAGTGATTATTTACCCCCAATCAGCTGACTGGACAACCAATCAACAGGCTGCGGGGGAGCGTTAAGCTGGCCATAGATGGAAAGAATTTCAAACAAAAATTCTTAGGAAATGTCTTGGGGAAATTTGTACGAAAATCCTCAGAGTATTCAAATGTGGTTTGAAAGATTTTATTTGCTTTTAACATTTGATTTTGGAATGAAAGGACTTTACTGAACGTACGCGACATACAGTTAGAAATGTCCCCATCCTGCTCCTTCTAATTGTATCATCACTTGGTCAATTTGACCCTCTAATGATTAGAAAAACAAAAAAACATTCTAAAAACATTCTTTTTCATTCGAAATTCTACCCATCTATGGCCAGCTTTAGCCACCCTTGTTGATAAATTTCCACTACGCTCTCTCCTCCGATCAGCCAGTCATCAAAATCATGTACTTACTGTGGCCTTTACTGTATATTTAAATTATTTTTTTCTTAGTTTTTTAGGCCCTCCCCAGATAGTGCCAAACTTCACCTATCTTCTCAACACGGCATCATTGTCCCGACATCCTCCTCAAAGCCGGCACTGGCAGTCCTATTCAGGACGCTCTGTCATTCTACTCATTTCATGTGAGCCCAGCCCGTTTACACGCCCTGGCATCACGTAGGATGGGTTCACAGTACTCCAGGACTGAGTAATGCTCATACTTCATTACACGAGTGCTGCTCAGCCCTGGAAGAATTCCTGGGTCCCTGCCAACATTGGAGGAAGGAGACGAGCCGAGGATGGGGGTTGGAATACTCGAGCTATGCTTTTATGATTTTTCTTTTTAAATAACTTTTTTTTGCCTAGTACTTTAGCTTCTTAATGCATGCAAACTGGTGGTCATTTTAGGGTTGCTTTCAAACTGTAAACTACAACAAATAGGTGATAAATATCTACATAGATAAATGAATCCAGGGCAGCACTGCTGACTAAAAGCAGCATTCACCCAACTCAAATGCACTTATCTATGCAATTAAAGTAATTTAGTCCTAAATCTAGGGAATCATGAGAAATTTGCTTTGTCTAATGGGCTGTGTTCATCTAATGGGCTGTGCCTACAGTTCATCAATGGCAGCAAGCATCTACAGCATAATTCATCAGGCCCAATGGATACTGCCAGTCTGTACAAGACAATCAACCAAATCGGCTGGCAAAAGTATGGGGTACACCATTTCCCGAGCCCTGAATTGAGTCACCCTGATGGAAGATTGAATGCTTAATGCCAGCAGGGGCTCGTCCTATGTGCCACAGACTGCACAAATCCATAAGGAAAAGACAGGCTGAAAACTCAAACTCTGATAAGTTTATTCATATTAATATAATGAATCATAGAGGACCTCTAGGATTAATGCCAGCATTATGGGTGAAAACATGTTGCGTGAGAAGGCAGGGAATCTGTTCATGTTGCTCGGATAACGTTTTCAGCAGCCAGTCTTTTGCTTTGGATTTGTGCATCAGAATTTGTTGGTCAACTGGAGTTGGGCTTTCATAAATCCAACCCACCTACTGACCAAAGCTGCCCTGGACATCCGGTGTACACCTTTTTTCACCTCGTTCAGCGTGCTTCAGAAGAGTTAAATTGGTTTACTATGGCACGAATTTACTGAGCAGGCAATTTTTTGGCAGAAAACAATTACATTTTTCACGAACTTTGAAATGCCAAATGACTCAGAAGTCAGCGTAATGGAGGTCTGTATGAACAATACTTCTATGAAAGGTTCGATTCATACATGGTTTTAGCTGCAAAGTGATTAACTCAACTGCAAAATGTTTGAGGGTGAGACCAGAAAGGATGATGTATTTTGAAGATCACTGCACTTTGTGAGCAAAAACAAAAAGCAGAATGGGTAACGTGTAGCAAAACGTAAGAAGTGGAACTATTTGCAAAATTAAAAATTACATCCAGGATTTCAAAAGCAGTAATAAAGCAATTCTTGTTTTTCTCAGCTCCCCAGTAACCTCTTCTGTCGAACCTGCCAGTAAATTGGTTATTTTTCCACTTCCTTTAACAGGGTGACCATGCTGTTAGTTTTGCTGTAAAATCAAGCAGTGGTATTGTCACCTTGTGGACAGGTTAAGCTGGGTACACACTAGAGGTTTTTATTTCTTTCAACCCAACAAGGCTGAAGGCAAAAACAACAAAACTGAGTCATCGCCAGATTAACACAAGCGATGTAAGTGTGGCAATTTCCCCTGCTGTACTTTGTGTACTGTCCCCCTGCCAGGACACACTGATCAGCGCTGGCAGCCGCTGGTTTTCCAGCATACCCGTTCAACAGAAACCGGTTGTGAGACCGCCTTCTGTAGAACAGACAGCTGTACACATGGCCTTGAAAGTCGGCCGGTCTCTGCCGAACTGACCAGTTTTCAGCTCGTGTGTACAAAGCTTTAGTCATACCGTGGTATTAAACCCAAAACCAAACATGCAATATAGATGACCGAAATTTGGCTGCTTCAGCAGCGACTGGCAGAAAATTCAATGTATGGCCATACATGGAATGTTGGAAAACTTCTCGATCAGCAGCTGCTGATCAGCGTATTTTGACAATGAAGGAGTCTCTCTGTCAGAATACGATGGCACAGTAGGCAGGATCCCTCTAATCCACCTCCCTAGTGGCTGATCAAAAAGAAAATGATCATCTAAGGCAACCTTTTGGCTGCATTCACACCTGAGCGTTTCAAAGTTGCGCGTTTTTGCAGCGGATTTTACTGAGACTTCGCATCATTTTTGTTCAGGTCACCAATGTAAAAGGCAGAAAAACGCCTGTAATCTGCCCCAAAGAAGCTCATGTTTTTTTTTTGAGCTTAGGGTGTTTTTCAGGCGTTTTGTTTCAGGTGACAAAACGCTCAGATGTGAACAGGTGCCTTTGAATGAATTGCTTGTTGGGCGTTTGTCTCGGGCGTTTTATGAACTGAAAAGGTTCAGGTGTGAATGCAGCCTTAGATGAACAAGGCAGCATAGATAGGCTTTAGAAAAGACAGAGTGTAATTGTTAAATAGTTAGTTTTTTTTCTCTTTGGAGAAAAAAAATGTTTAAACCATATAAATAAAAGCTAACCATAAAAGCACGCCCAGCAGGGTTCTGATGGTTTGTCCAAACACATGTTCCAGATATTTTAGCTCAGGGGTAGGTAACTTTAAAGAGATGGAGCTGTACCTTAACAAAATGGGAGAAGTCAAAGATCACCAAGCACAGTGTTGCATGGAAAAAATGGGTCTAAATCAGGTGGTGAGGAGGCAACATATCGCCATCTCACCACCCGTCAAATACACTCGGGTCGCTTTTCAGTGGAGTAGTAGTGCCTGTTGCACTTGTGAATGAGCCCTTAGTTGCATTTGGCAGTAGCACCCTTAGGGCTCATTCATACGTAAATTTGGGTGGGGTAAAATCCTGTTGAATCGCAGTTCAGTGTGAAAGCAGCCCTGTACTTTTATGCCCAGTGTATTGCTTCCCACTGACCTGGTAGGTCGCGTTCTACAGGTTATGGACCCCCGCTTTAGCTGGACAGCTTGGCCTTTTGAAGAAACAGAAAAAGAACATCATATCTATTGGTGGAAACAGCAAGCAGGGCCCGCTGATAGAGTGGTACAAGCAGTACTCCCTGGGTCGGGCCCATCAGATCAGCAGGATGGCCCAGATTCAACCTGGATGGTGAATAAGTGCCATGTAATGTAGTAGAGGCACACCGTACACAGCAAAAGGTGGGTAGGGCTCACTCAAGCACCTCCCCCACAGCTGTCACTGGATCCAAAGGGAATGTTGCATGTCCCCCTAACTCGTTTGGGGTCCCATGATTTTTAATGGCAGCCCTGATAACAGGTAATAACAATTTTTCTCAGGAAAACAAAAACTGCTGTTAACGCTACTAACAGACTACATCATATATGTCGTCTTCTTTTTTTTTTTTTTTGCCCATAGATAAAACATTACCTAAATATTTATGTCACTGGTGGATTCTTAAAAGGTTCCTCAAATTACACTGGGAAGATCTCCCAATGTTGCCCTTATGCAACAGCCACTTTATATGGTCACACTTCATTCCTTATATTTCATAATAAAATTATTGGGAAATCCCCTAACCTTTTTAACAATCTTGTGAAAAGACACAGGTAAAAAAAAAAAAACTTACCCCCCCACCGTTGGTGTAAAATAAATAACCCCACCTCCAGAGACCCACTAAAACATCGATTCTACATGGAGTCGACATGTAGAAAACCACGTTAGCCACCTTTTTTTTTTTTTGCTCACAAACTGCACCAATACTGTTTGTAGATATAACTTTTAAAGAGAGCTTTTAAAAATAAATCTAGAAAACAAAAGGTTTTTCCACAATTATATATTTCTTTTCTTTCAAAAAAAGATCCACATAGCAATTAGTAAGAAAATGTTCTTTAAAATAAAACCAGGCACCCATACAGAAAAAGTACCAATGCAGCCTCCTGCCAGGCCGAGCGTGCACAACACTTGAAGCAAATCTTAGTGTTTTGGAACCGTACAGAAAAAAACTCAAGTGGGAATAGTGAACATTGGAAATGACTCTGAAAAAAAAAAAAAAAAAAGCATCAGCAAACAATAGGGGGGAGAGAGAGACTGGTTTGCCTTCGGCAGGTGAACTTTTTGTGATGGCTGAAGCGTTTTCGGTGACTGCAGCACCATAGCATTTAAAATTTACATAAGAGCACTGTGACTTCGGAAAATTTAATTCCCGTTTTTTTTTTTTTTTCTTTTTTTCATTTCAATGTATCAAAAATATGCAGCTCTCATAAACAAGGTTCTATAACAACCTCTAGCTTTAACTGTACACTGCTACATTACATGGACTGCAGCCCCTAAGAGGACAGCGCGGACTGCTTCAACAGCTTCTCTTGAACTGATTCAAGATCGCCAGTGCGGGAATTAACCTTCCGAAAACAGGTACCGCCTTTTATGACAGCGAGGGGCTGTTGTGACATTGTCTATCTTCCAGCATTTTGTTACACATCTTCAAGTCTGTTTGCACACAGCACATTTGCGTTGTTGAATGGCCTAGTCGATCTTTTCCACCTTGCCAATAATTTTCTCTTCGTAGATGGGCAGAACAGTGTCCTCGTCTCGCACCTCTTCAAAAACCACTCCACAATCAAATTCGTCACTTACTTTCTTAAAGTAATACCTAAAAAATTGAAAAAAAAAAGCCTGTTACTGAAACTGTATTGATTGTCTGAAGCACAACAATGCAGGCCATTTTGGGTTGGGGGCTTGGGTGCATTATTAAGTCACCATGGAGTCACAGGAGAACACATTAGCGTCAACTCAGTACATGGCACTGTCTTGTGCTGCATTCTGAACATGCTCATTCAGCACATGGCACTCTCTCTGCAGCATTCTGGACCTGCCCACTCAGTACACGGAGCCGTCTCTACAGCATTCGGGACCCAACCACTCAGTACATGGAGCCATTTCTCTACAACATTCAGGAGCCCACCACTCAGTACATGGAGCCGTCTCTACAGCATTCGGGACCCAACCACTCAGTACATGGAGCCGTCTCTACAGCATTCGGGACCCAACCACTCAGTACATGGAGCCGTCTCTACAGCATTCGGGACCCAACCACTCAGTACATGGAGCCGTCTCTACAGCATTCGGGACCCAACCACTCAGTACATGGAGCCGTCTCTACAGCATTCGGGACCCAACCACTCAGTACATGGAGCCGTCTCTACAGCATTCGGGACCCAATCACACAGTACATGGAGCCATTTCTCTACAACATTCAGGAGCCCACCACTCAGTACATGGAGCCGTTTCTACAGCATTTGAGAACCAACCACTCAGTACATGGAGCAGTCTCTCTACAGCATTCGGGACCCAACCACTCAGTACATGGAGTAATTTCTCTACAACATTCAGGAGCCCACCACTCAGTACATGGAGCCGTTTCTACAGCATTTGGGAACCAACCACTCAGTATATGGAGCCGTCTCTACAGCATTCGGGACCCAACCACTCAGTACATGGAGCCGTCTCTCTAAAGCATTTGGGACCCAACCACTCAGTACACGGAGCCGTCTCTCTAAAGCATTTGGGACCCAACCGCTCAGTACACGGAGCCGTCTCTCTACAGCATTTGGGACCCAACCACTCAGTACATGGAGCAGTCTCTCTACAGTATTCGGGACCTGACCACACAGTACATGGAGCCGTCTCTACAGCATTCGGGACCCAACCACTCAGTACACGGAGCCGTCTCTCTACAGCATTCGGGATCCGACCACTCAACACACGGAGCCGTCTCTCTACAGTATTCAGGACCCAACCACTCAGTACATGGAGCTGTCTCTACAGCATTCGGGACCCAATCACTCAGTACATGGAGCCATTTCTCTACAACATTCAGGAGCCCACCACTCAGTACATGGAGCAGTTTCTACAGCATTTGAGAACCAACCACTCAGTACATGGAGCCGTCTCTCTACAGTATTCGGGACCCAACCACTCAGTACATGGAGCTGTCTCTACAGCATTCGGGACCCAATCACTCAGTACATGGAGTCATTTCTCTACAACATTCAGGAGCCCACCACTCAGTACATGGAGCCGTTTCTACAGCATTTGGGAACCAACCACTCAGTACATGGAGCCGTCTCTACAGCATTCGGGACCCCACCACTCAGTACATGGAGCCGTCTCTACAGCATTCGGGACCCAACCACTCAGTACATGGAGCCGTCTCTCTAAAGCATTTGGGACCCAACCACTCAGTACACGGAGCCGTCTCTCTAAAGCATTTTGGACCCAACCACTCAGTACACGGAGCCGTCTCTCTACAGCATTTTGGACCCAACCACTCAGTACATGGAGCAGTCTCTCTACAGTATTCGGGACCTGACCACACAGTACATGGAGCCGTCTCTACATCATTCGGGACCCAACCACTCAGTACATGGAGCCGTCTATACAGCATTCGGGACCCAACCACTCAGTACACGGAGCCGTCTCTCTACAGCATTCGGGATCCGACCACTCAACACACGGAGCCGTCTCTCTACAGTATTCGGGACCCAACCACTCAGTACATGGAGCTGTCTCTACAGCATTCGGGACCCAACCAATCGGTACATGGAGCAGTCTCTACAGCATTCGGGACCCAACCACTCAGTACATGGAGCCGTCTCTACAGCATTTCGGACCTAACCACTCAGTACATGGAGCCGTCTCTACATCATTCGGGACCCAACCACTCAGTACATGGAGCCGTCTCTACAGCATTCCGGACCCAACCACTTAGTACATGGAGCTGTCTCTACATAATTCGGGACCCAACCACTCAGTACATGGAGCCGTTTCTCTACAACATTCGGGATCCAGCCACTCAGTACACAAAGCCATCTCCACAGCATTTGGGACCCGACCACTCAATACATGTTGCTGTCTCTGTAGCATTCTGGATCCACCCACTTAGTACATGGCACTGTTCTTTGCAGCAATCAGGAACTGCTCACCACCTGAAGAGGACCCATGAGGTCAGGTGACTCAACCACAACCCCCCAAGAAAAGGGTATAGAGTAATAAAAAAAAAAAAAAAACACGGGTTTGGGGCCAGGGGACTGAGGAAAAAGTGCTTAGGTGGAATTGGGCTTTAAACGGAAGCATGTGAGAAATATGTAGATATCACACATACGATAGCTATGCAGGACACAACAGGGAGAGGAAAACCTGCTTGCATGCATCTCTCTTTTGCTGGCTGGAAGAGAGAGACATCATTCTTTCACTATCTAACTTACATTCTGCAGTGTTTTCAGCAGAAGTGATACCTTGCTGATCCAGCTAGCAAGAAAGTGACACATACAAGCATTTTAGCAATCCTGTCATTAGTACAGGTTGGCAAGAGTGACATGAGCATTACATACAGTCTGCCACCAGAGAGAGTTTAGGTTTAGTTTGCTTTTATTGGCAGCATGCTTCTGTGACTCAGGAGCACTGAAACCAGCA
This sequence comes from Lithobates sylvaticus, assembly GCA_028564925.1. Classification (NCBI taxonomy): domain Eukaryota; kingdom Metazoa; phylum Chordata; class Amphibia; order Anura; family Ranidae; genus Lithobates; species Lithobates sylvaticus. The sequence continues at coordinate 264,723,620 of CM053031.1, forward strand.
AGCCAGGCACTCCTTTTGAAAAAGACCAGGAAAGGCATTCTTCATTCCAATTTTGACAGGTTACTTTAAATTACAGATAGCATGACCAATGTAAGGAGACACTTCTATGCGAACAACTCTTGAATACACAATTGTTTTCATGTATTTAAAAAAAAAAAAAAAATAAAACAGGACGTGTTAAAAATAAAATAAACTGCCCTGCGTGTCAAATACAATAAGCCCTCCACATTATTTGTTAGTTAAATAATGTACTCATCATAAGCCAGGGTTCCCAGGGATTTAAAAAAAACATTTCATGGGTTCCTCTGAGGCATAAAGGTGGAGAAAAGGCTGGTATAGACAGTTTTCCCAGGTAGGCAGTGTTTACCTGTAATTTCCTTTCTTCGTAAGCAGCTCCTTGAATTGTCCCAGGGTCACTACACGGCCCTTCACCATGGTCCTGTAGGGAATAGGCTCTCCACAGAAGTAGTACGCCACCACAATGTTTTCGCAGGGCTGGGAGGATCCACTTCCTCCTTTCTTTTGAGGTTTTAACCTTGTAAGAAAAAAAAAATTTAAAACATGACTCAGAATGCAATAATTAACACACATACATATAATATAGCAAGCTGCTTATAGAGGAAAACCAGGATTGTGAACTGTTTTCATGGTGCAATTCTTTAGCCTTCAGCTGTCCCTGGAAATGCCTGTGAATATTCCCTTTGCGTGAAAAGTGTTCTCTTTTCCGCCTAACTGTTCTGTGCCTGCTGAACTTCACCGACAAAACCCAAAACAGAAAGCAGGTCTGATAGGGAAGGGCTTGCCATTGAATTTAGAGATAACTTGTGAGGAAAATGACTAGAATTTCAATCCTTGAAGATAACCGGTCATTAGAGAAATTTCCTTGTCTTGCTGATATTCTGTTTTTCATGCTCCCTTGTCAGGTAAAAATATGCTAATCAGAAGAACTCCTTCCCCGAATACTTGTTTTGGGTCAGAGACTTGGAAAATACCAGGCCAGAGAGCACATAGGACAGCCAGGTATATACCATTTAAAGCACATGTAAAGTCACTAAATCAAAAGCATGCTACAACATGTAAAAAGTATATCTTTACAGCAATCAAGACTTATTTAGTGGTCCACATGGGCTCTATCTATTTATTTATATTTTTTTTAGAATAAAGCGAGTGCTTATTTTTAAGTAACGTGTCCAGCATAAAGTGTATAAGTCCAAGTCACAGGCAACACATCTCACAATATTATGAAATGACATTATACCTGCTGAAGAAGCCCATTAGGAGGGCATAACACGTACCGGTGGGAGGAGCCATTGTCTGGGACGTTATTACTTTTGTATCAGCGTGGTGAGCTGAATATATGCTTGTATTTGTACATATCTATGTGAGTGTTTTTAATCCCTTTATTCAGTTTTACCAAATATCTGAAGCAGAGAGCACTAAGGTTTCTCCATTTCTATTATATGATATGTCACATGATTGATCGAGATATAAGAAGTGGAGTAGCGTGTTTCAGGGACAATTCTGGCAAGTGTGTTCCAGCACCATCCTGAATGGAGTTCACCAAGGCTATTATGACTCTGTAGTGGGGTCATAGACTGGATGTAAGCAGGCAATTATCTGGAGGCGGTGGTCACGGAACACATTAGATGTCACTATATGAACTATCACTTTGAGTTGGCACAGCAGTGGAGCATTTATATTTGGGACTTTGACACTGTTGTTTATGCACATATAGGATGCGCACCACAAAACAGAGGCAAGTTAAACCATTATTAAAAAGTTAGTCTCACCTCCACTGATAGCCTGAAGTATATTAAGAGAATACAGGGGAAAAGTAAACAATATATCATCCAGGGACGCCCAGACTACCAGTCACTAGATCCAGTGGACTTTAAAGTGGTTGTAAACCCTTTTGTCTTACTTTTATCTATAGTTAAAGCGGGACTGTACTGACATTTTTTTTTTTAAAAGCCAGCAGCTACCAATACTGCAGCTGCTGACTTTTAAAAAATGGACACTTACCTGTTCCAGGGTCCAGCGGTGTCGGCAGCAGAGGCCGAACGATCGCTCGGCTCTCTGCTGTAGCCGGCGCCATTCTCGGTGAGGGAATCAGGAAGTGGCTTCACTTCCCTACTGCGCATGCGCGAGTCGCGCAGTGCAATGAGAATCTTCAGCGCTGTGTGTCCCGGCAGACAGCGCGCCGGGACAGGAAGCTGCGTAAACTCCCGTGGGAGTTTATGCCGGAAGTGGGTGCAGATACCTGTCTTAGACAGGTATCTGCACCCCCCTCCCCCCTGAAAGGTGCCAAATGTGACACCAGAGGGGGGGAGGGTTCCGAAAAGCGGGAGTTCCACTTTAGGGTGGAATCCCGCTTTAAGCCTTGAAAAAGTCTTACCTATAGCCCACACTGTCCCCTGTGCAGGCCACGTCCATCTTTGCCCCCTCTTCCTTCCGGGGCCACTGACTCCGGCTTTGTAACGGGCCAGAGCCGTGTGACGTCGGAGCCGCGTGACGTCACTCCCGCACATGCGCGCAGGAGCCATCAGTCATGGCACACGCTGGCGAAGAAATGGCACGGTGTGCTCAATTTCTTCACAGCTCATGCGCCGATTACGACATTGGCACACTACAAGTGAAATATCTCCTAAACGTCACAAAGCCGGAGTCTGCGGCCCCGGAAGGAAGAGGAGGCAAAGATGGACGTGGCCTGCTTCCTTTGCAGGTAAGTGTCACATAATGGGCTAGTATGCAACGCATACTAGTCCATTATGCTTTTAATTTGCAGGCTTTGCTGGGAGCAAAAGAGGAAGTAAAATCAGGGTTTACTTCCTCTTTAATCCAAGAGTATCGAGGAAGCATAGTTTCTCAAATATATTGGGGCAACCCCTATGTTGGTAGATAAGGTGTTTAAACCAAAGAATATCTCCCACATTTTTAACCTAGCTATCGTTCTTAAAGTGGAGTTCCAGTCGTTTTGGTGTTTATTAAAAGTCAGTAACTACAAAAAGTGTAGCTGCTGACTTTTAATAAACACACACTCACCTATCCCATGGTCCAATGATGCGGCCCCCCGAACCCTCTGTTCTCTCCCCCTCACCTCTCCCCAGCATCACAAGTGTGGGCACCCAGCTGTGACAGCTTGCGGCTTCACAGCCGAGTGCGCACTACACATGCGCAAGTCGCCCTGCACCTCCTTAATGGCCGGACAGTCTTCTGGGACTTGTGACGTGTCCCAGAAGATTGCAGGGAGGGAGGGGGAGAGGAGAACTTCCTCTCAAGTCGCCTTGGTGGCCCGAGCGGAAGTGGGAGCAGATACCTGTTAAAACCAGGTACCCACCAAAAAAAAAAAAAAAATGACATGCCAAATGTGGCATGTACGGGGATGAGGAGTCCTTAAAGCGGAACTTCCACTTTTGGGTGGAACTCTGCTTTGAGGGTGGGCAGACCACCACCAGGGGGAAAACAGGAGCACAAGCAGTACGCTGTATTTCCAAGTAGGAGCTGAGCAATGCAAACTGATTATGTCCACATGGCTCTGCTTCTGTGCCACGTGTATTCAGAAAAATTCAGGAAGACAAGAGAACTGGAAGCAATCACTGAGGTATTTGCCTCTAAGACTTGCATCAATCAAAAGGAGAAAACACAAGTTAGTATGGGCAGAGGGACGTATTCAATGGAACTTTGATATTAAGATTTACAGACACAATAAGGAAGAGATAAACAATGACACCCCCCCCCCCCCTTACTTTTGACACATTTCCTTTAAAGCTCATCTTTTTTTTGTGTGTTTTGTTTTTTTAAATACCCCCCAGCCAGTTTTAAAAAGCAGTTCTGACTAATGCTCAAATTAAATCTGGAGCGGTCCCTGGCAGTTGCTTTTTTTCACCACAAGATCAGTCTTCATAGTCTTCTATGTTGAATTAAGCCCATCACTTAATCCAGAAGACTGAGGAAAGAGTTCAGGGTATCATGGCTGTGTATCTCGAGTACAACTTGCACTCACAGTATATTGCTGAAGAGCTCAAGACCGATGTCATCACATCAGTGCAACTCTCTGCATCATCCAGAAACCCCCTCTGCTGGAAGAAGACTAAAGGAGAGAAAGACCCCGCACACCGCAAAATAAAAGTTTGGAAGGGGCTGAGTTTTGAATTGCTTATCCACTCTCAAGCTTTTCTTTGCTAAGTGCACTAAAGTGCAGTACAGAAATAAATGTTCAAAAAGCTGTAAAGGAATATTAAAGTCTCTTTTGATGAAAAGCAGCCACCAAATCCCTTGAAAAGGGCCCCCCTGCATCCCATCTAGAAATGTTAATTTTGTCTACGCCACACCCTGAAAGATTAAGGCCCCCTTCACATGGGCCAGATCAGTTTTTCTCAGCAAGGGATCTGTCCGATTAAGCAAAACAGACACTGTCTGCTCTGCTCTCAGCCAGATGTAAACAGACCAGCTGTCCACTTACACCCACCCAACTGCCGTCCAATCTGATCTGGACAGACGGAGGGGAAGGAATTCCCTTCCATTTGTCTTCGCCGGAACGGATCTGATTGGAGGTAGGCAGGTGTGAATGGACACAAGCCAGTTTACATCTGCCTCTTCATAGGAGGAGAATGGAGGGTCCGATCAGATCCGTCTGACGAACGGGCAGGCAGACCCAAATGGAACACTCATGTGAAAAGGGGTCTTCGTTTTGAATTTGGACTTTTGAATTCCTCCTGAAAAATACTCAGTTCTAGTCCTTTGGAACATAGTTAGAGAACAACCACATATTTTACAGCAAATGCAAAAATCAGACTACAAGACAAGAAAAAACATTTGTCTTTTGTAAAAAGCAAGGATAGGTTTGAACAACAGGCTCAACCATCGTTTAACAAATCAGAAGTATCTCTGCCACAGCCTTAGGTAGTGAATGTGGCTGGCAACTGGCATTTAATTTTAGGTTGAGATTAGATAAATATATGGGTAATGTAGAAAGTATTTTTTCCAACCCGTTGGCTGCCAGAGCTGCTTTTGCCCACATGTTAAGAATGTACCTTTTAGGCTTAAAGCGCTTCTGCACCCATCTCCTAAACTTACTGTCATTCTATTCTCCATCATGTTAGATTACAGAATTGATGGGTCAATTCTGCATCTTGGAAGCCTACCTTGAATGCTGGCTTCATCTTTGGTGTTGTCCCTGCGGGGGTGGGCGGGGTCTGTGCGGGGATCCTCGACATGCCGCACTGTCTCCTGGGATCTGGTGTCATTCATCCCAGGAGTCAGTGCGGACATCGACCCGAAATCACGCGAGATTTGCGGACATCGACCCGAAATCTCGCGAGATTTCCGGACATCGACCCGAAATCTCGCGAGATTTCGGGTCAATGTCCGGAAATCTCGCAAGATTTCGGGTTAGATTTGCGGACACGCTCGTTGGAACAAGGAAGTGACTGCTTGCGGGCTTCAAATGCCCACAAGCAAGATGACATTGGCCGACAAAGTTTTTATAAACTATCGATTCTATATGAAAACGGACAGAGATAACGGGCAGCGTCACTACAAGTAAGGATATTATTATCAAGACATCATTTTTAAACATTACCAAAAAAAAAAAAATTTAATAACTTCAGTGCAGAACCGCTTTAAAACTCCCCAAAGATGTTTTCTGAAAGTAGAAAATCTGGGAGAATAAAATGATGGTTGTTGTAATTTTTTTTATGTCACGTTTATCAAACCCATATTTTTAATAAACAATACAATAAAGTAATTTTGGTGCACACAAACATAATATATTATACATTTTTTTGGTAATCTAAAAAGATAAGGTTATCAAAACAGTGATGAGACTAACAGGGCGAAATGACAACAAATTTCAGTACACAAAATTGTTCATAGGCGATGCTTTCAAAACCTTTACAGCTCCTCAGTTTCGAGTAAAAGCAGAAATAAAAAGGCTCAGTCCTCATCCGTCTAAGAGTTCTGTGTCAGCATCTTCTGAGCCCCAGTCTTCGACCTCTTTATTAGCCAGAGCAGAATGACATCACTCCTGCGCAGGCGGCCATAATCCTGGCACTCAAAGATCGGCCCAGTGCTATAAGCTGAGCTGCGCATGCGCAGCACAGTTTACATCGCTGGATCAGACCGCGAACAGGCAAGTGGGGCATTTTATTGCAGAAGAGACAGTGCATGTCTCTTCTGCAATAAAATCCTGACTGCCTTTCCCAAAGCAGAACTTTAGTTACACTTTAACTGTGAATGGTGGCTCTAGAATTTTTCTCTCACATCGGGCTGCTTGGCGATACCCAATATGTCTACAGCAATAGTAGTTTTCATATGTAGACACACCTGACACATGCGTTTATGTATGTGGCTGTGTGGGGGCATGGGGCTTAATTTTTTTTATCTACCCACCAACATCAGCCATGCCCGCCCTGGGCCAGCAGGAGGGTCAACGGAGCCCAGAACCCATGACAAGGGTAGCTGGGCATGATGGTACCTTTGGCAGTGTGTGGAAGTGATCAGATGGCTTTACAGCCGCCTCAATTACTTTCAGCAGAAAGCCGACAGTCAGTTTGACAGGTCTAAACACAGTCCAAGCTGCTATAGTGTGTTTAAAAGCCTGCCCTGCTGCCAATTTAAGCCCTGCATCAGTGGCATAGAAAGGGTTAAAATAAACATGCCCTATTCAAAAAACTTGAAAGAGGACTGCGGTAGGGTTCCTGCTGAAAATCCTTCCTTATAAAAAAAAAAAAAAAGCAGCACAAATGCAGGACACTTGCACATTTCACGTCCAAACTTCTTTAACTCTAGGGTGTGTTTGTCTTTCAGCATCCAAATGAGTAAAGTATATGTTTTCTTCAATTTGTATGGAAATATAAACAGCATTGTAAGCATCAATACTAACTTTGTAACCTGATGCAATGGCCTCACTAACCAATATGGGTGCTTGAAGGTCAAAAGTGTATGAACATTTGCTAGTGGGAAGGGGAGGAGGGTGACTGAAGGGAAGATCTACACATGAGGAAGGTTTTATTAAGGAGCAGGGGAGGGCTTACTACTAGAGACAAACCGACACAAGAAAAGAAGAGTGACATACTGTGGCTCTGAGAGGTCCATGTCGGAGACAGCTGGCACCACATTCATCAATGGAATATAAGGTGGCCTGACAGAAGAGCGTCCCCGCTGGATAACCTCTTGAACATACCTAGAGAACAATCTCACAGATTAGAATGCACTCTAGATCTATGACTTACTACACCAACATAAATCTCACATCTAGCGACTAAGTGTAATAAGTTCTTTAGAATGGGTTGAGTTGCCTGCAGCAACAGATTGGCCAACCAAACTGCCATCTATATGCAGCACAGGCTTCAGTACAAAATGACATCTTTATTGGACATCTATAGGAAAAATAGGATTTTTAAACTCACCCTAAAAATCCTTTTGTTGGAGTCCATTGAGGAACACAGAACATTTTACACCTTCAGGTTATATTGCCAAATAATGGAGGATTGGACATTGGCAAATGAAAAACTAAGGTAGGCCAGACCAGGATAAACCCACCAATTACCAGCATGATCATAAACACGGAAGGGACTCAAGATGGAAAAGAAGGATTTTATGGTGAGTACAAAAATCCTTTCTTTCTAATCCATTGAGGGTCACAAGACGACTTTTACCTTCAGGACGTCCAAAAGTAGTAAAACTGAGGTATGGGTATACTGCAAATAAACACTAACAGGCCCAGAAAAACAGGAAAAGGGAGAACTGCCCGCAGCTCAATGAGCCACCTAAATGACCTTACGCCCAACGATGGCATCAGATGATGTTGCAAACTCCACCTGCTAGAACTTTGGAAACGCCTGAGCAGAAGACCAGGCGGCTGCCTTCAAAATTCAGCTTGACGCTGAAAAAATAAGAAAGAGTGCAACTTGAAAATATCACATACCATGGCAGAATTTATGATTTCTTGACCATTTTTCAGAGAATATGAATAATAACACAAAAACTTAGCGTCTGTATAAAAGGTCAACGAGTTTCTGGACTCCTGACAGACCCTTGGATCTTCATCCTTGCAATTGTCAAAGGATCTGCGGGAAGAGGTAGTTGAACTGTATAAAACAGGGAAGGGATATAAAAAGATATCCAAGGAATTGAGAATGCCAATCAGCAGTGTTCAAACTCTAATCAAGAAGTGGAAAACGAGGGGTTCTGTTGAAACCAAACTACGGTCAGGTAGACCAACTAAAATTTCAGCCACAACTGCCAGGAAAATTGTTCGGGATGCAAAGAAAAACCCACAAATAACTTCAGTTTGAAATAAAGGACTCTGAAAACATGTGGTGTGGCTGTTTCAAGATGCACAATAAGGAGGCACTTGAAGAAAGATGGGCTGCATGGACGAGTTGGCAGAAGAAAGCCATTACTACGCAAATGCCACAAAGTATCCCGCTTACAATACACCAAAATGCACAGAGACCAGCCTCAAACCTTTTGGCACAAAGTCATTTGGAGTGATGAGACCAAAATTTAGCTTTTTGGCCACAATGATAAACACTACATTTGGAGAGGAGTCAACAAGGCCTATGATGAAAGGTACACCATTCCTACTGTGAAACACGGAGGTGGATCGCTGATGTTTTGGGGATGTGTGAGCTACAAAGGCACAGGAAATTTGGTCAAAATTGATTGCAAGATGAATGTAGTATGCAGTAAAAATCTAGAAATACTGGAGAAACATTTTCATTCATCAGCCAGGAACCTGTCATTGGCTACAGTAGACTAAAGTGAATGTTCTGGAGTGGCCATCTCAGTCTCCTGACCTCAATATCATTGAGCCACTCTGGGGAGATCTCAAACGTGCAGTTCTTGCAAGAAGGCCCAAGAATTTACAGGAACTGGAGGCTTGTTGCCAAGAGGAATGGGCAGCTTTACCATCTGAGAAGATAAAGAGCTTCATCCACAAATACCACAAAAGACTTTAAGCTGTCATTAATGTTAAAGGTGGCAATACACAGTATTAAGGGGGTATTAAGGGTGTGTGTAAACTTTTGATCAGGGTCATTAGGGTAGTTTCTGTTTTCATTATGATTTAAAAAGAGTAAAGACAGTTTATTGATAATAAATGGCTTCAGCCAAACACTAACCACGAGTGAAAGAAAAGTTTTTGTGTTATTGTTCATATTCTCTGAAAAATGGCCAAGAAATTATATATTCTGTATGTAAACTTATGAGCACATCTGTAGAGATAAACTCACAGCCTGGACTACATATAGACAATAAAGGGAAATTTCCTTTTGGTGAACCCAAGCCAGAGGGAAGGGTGGAAGAACGAAGTCCTAGTTGATATAACCAGCAGAAATGCAGGCAGAAAATCCTGGGCATCAATACCACTTTGACCCCGTGCAAAACCAGAAAAGGTTCCCTGCAGGATAAGACCACCATTTCAGACATTGTAGCAGAAGCTACAAGGAATACCACTTAGAGGATGAGTGGGGAGAAGCATGTTACTAATGGGTTCAAATCGTAGAAGCTCAGAGAGAACCAGATTCAGATCCCATGGTGTCACAGGGGAACCCATGGGAGGAGCCTCATGGGGGACTCCCTGTACAAAGGTCTTAATAAAGGAGTGAGAGGCCAATGGTTTAGGAAACAAGAAAGGGCAGAAACCTGATCTGAAAGTGGCGGCTGTTGCTAACGTTTTTTTTGGGTGGGCGAAAAAAAAACCTCCACGGTCACGGCGCCGCTGCTTCCCCTCCTGGCTAACCCAGTCTTCTTTAGATCCGCCTCCTGTCCTGATTGGCCCCAGGGGGGGGGGGGGGTAGAAGCCAGGAACCGATAGCGAATGTTGATTCGCTAGGGCCACAAGAGCCCAATCTTTTTAAAGCCAATTAGAGCCTCAAAAAGCCACGAGTTCAGCGCCCCGCATGCAAACTAGGGGGGTGGCGTCCCTGCGCCCATTATGGACCGGTCACCACTGCCGATAGCGCTGAAAGTCAAATGCTGTCCCCAGATGTAAGATGATGATTTGTTCCACTGAGAAACCTGAAGACTGGGGAAACCCCAAGACTCACACCATTGTGATATGTGCAGTTTATTTTATACAATGTGAGTGGCATATTAAATACAATAAACACTTTTTTAAATTAGGCTTTACACTATATTAGGGTTTTCTTTCCATTTGCCTATTTTTGATTATGTGGAATCATTCAGAGTTCATCTAATGCCGCCTAAGAACGTGGAGGTCTTGGAGAGAAACATATAAAACAGCCTGTTTGAGCTTTCTTTAATTAGGTGGTCCTTGCCACATGGTTTCACACTTGGAAAATTAATTTTGCACATGGATGTTTTTCACATAAGGACGTTAATATAATTTAATTGTTACAGCACTCTGTGAAAAAGGAGAGACTACTTTGACGACACAGACAAGGTACCCAGGACTCCTTGTCAGCATAACTAGGTCTCATTTATCAACATCCTGGGAGTATTCACATCAGGGTTTATGAGGTACATACATGGCCTACACCTATAGCAAGGGCATTATTTAACTTTAGTCAGAGTTTTGCCTACAGGTGCCCCTTATCTGCATTGGCAGTTTTTTGGTAAAGGTGAACTAACCCCTTAATATTCCAGTGCAGAGTGGGATCATTAATATTATTTAGGTTGGAGTTAAATCCTTGAAATGTTCTGCCATAAGAACTGGGATATTGACATCTTGGTTCAGGAGCACGGAGGGGGCTCAATGGTGATCTGCTAATCTATCTGGTGGCACAGGAAAGTTCAAAATGAGAAACCGAGGAGGTAGCAAAACGACAGCTTATAGCCCATGGAAATCGTCTCCAGTACCCAGGCGTCTGAGATGAAAACTGTCCAAGCGTCTAGAAAGTGGGGACAGACCTTCATGCTGAGGACAGTTTGACCGTAGATTTGGCTGGCTTTAAGCCCCCGACAATGCAGGTGGCCTGGGAGATTCTGGATACGGATGGTGCGGGAATGGAGAAACAAAAAGAATGTTTCTTAACAAAGAGGGAGAAGAGAGGGAGTATACTTGTGCATCACCCTGATTATCTGGAAACCCCCTTCCTGTGTTTTGGATCACGCCATCCATCCCAGTGGGTTATCTCCCAAAAGTGCAGTCAGACCTCCATCTTAGAGGTCTTATCTGCTGGTAAGCGGCCTGTGAGTGGGGTGTGCACCTGGGTGTAGAGTGCTGCTATTTCACATTGGATAACTGGAACATTTAACTTACATATTTCATAATGGACTTTTTCTCATTGGACTTTTATATTGTTTATTTTGCACATGTATATGATGGATTTATTTGCTTTAGCATTATAAGTAACTGCATAACCTTTGGGGTGTCAAATTAAGCACTAGCACTTTATTAGCTAGCGTAACACAGTCTTTATTGGTAATTATACTTGTGTGGATATCTGGTGAGTGCAGCTATCAGAGTTGAGTCGGTTGTATATATTTTTTGTTTTTAAAAATTAGCGCAACCATCCTTTGTTTTTGCGTATATTGTATCATACCTTTGCTTCACTTGCATTTTTCCCGCCTTTCTCTCCTCCTCTTCCAGCCTCCTGCGTGCTTCTTCCAGCTGTGTCAGCGGATTGGGAGCAGGGTTTGGCGGCATGGTGGGATCTTGCACGAAAGGGTGAGAGGGCTGGACCACGTTGCGTAGTTGGGCAGTGACCCATGGGTGGACGGCACCCGGCCGCTCAATGGAAAGTGGTCTAGGCACATCATGGGCAGGCTGCTTCTTGGCACCCGACGAACTGTGGGTGTGAACACAGGGGTAAGCTGGGACATTTACAGTAAACCACACGTATGTTATGAACATGTTCCACTAATAGCTCTGCCCCATTTAACGTCTGTATAAAAGAAACATTTTTTTTACATATCCTAGTAAACCCACTCAGAGCATTTCTTATTAACTATGCAATTACATTACTGAAAATTTTCAGCTTTTTCTACAGACTTCTCTCTCAGCTGAATGGCAATTTTTACCAACATTAGCTAGCTTCAGCTGCAACCTGTCTAGCCTCAGTTCCAACAGCATGCAATGGGGAAGATTGAAATTAATCTCAAAGAAAACGCTTCCAGGGAACCCCTCTACGCCTCACAGAATACCACCCCCTCGTTCATTCCCAAACAAAACGTTCAGAGAGTTATGCATGTTAATGCTCCTAGCAGTTCCTCTTACCTTTTTTTTGCTCTCCTGTACAGCAGCAATGAAGCTGGGGAACCAGGGATACATACATAGCAAGGAGCTAAGCTGCTGGGGGTGTGTGCATAGGGGGTGGTATTCTGCCGGGATCTGAACAACTAGGAATACGACTTCACATGGCTAATATGCTGCAGATTTTTGCCTCCACAGCCGTTGTCTTTTTTTTTTGTCAACCAAGCTATTTGCTGATGTTGCAGGCACTGTCACAGATCAGACTAACACACCCAAAACAGTGACACCGATTGCAAGGCTAGATAGTAGATGCGGTACAGGCATGGGGTGTGTGAGTACTGAGAGGGTTTGTATGGGCCTGTTTAGAAGGATTCATTGCCCTAATAGTAACAGAAAGTGAATAGTGACACGTGTAAATTTTTCAGACCGGCCAAAAAAATATTTCTATAGAAAAGTGGAAAAGAATACTTATCCTTTTAGAAAATATATAACCCCTATTCTATGACACTGAAAACAGCAAACATAGGCATTTCAGTTGTGTAATTAGCTGTGTGTCTGGAGCTCCACTTTAAGGACAACCCTTCAATTGCTGCCCAATAAACTGAAAAATTACTTTATGGCCTGTGAAAGGTGGTTACGAATACTTCAATTCATCCTGTGGCTACCTGGTTCCTGAGATCCCTCCGCCCTGGTTTATAATCAACATAGGATAATATAGAGGTATTCTCTCACCTATGGACGGATTTTTTATGTCTGGTTATCTCCTTCTCTCCTTCCATTATCCACTGCATGATTTTCTGGTTTCTCTCTGCGTCCTCTGGCACAACTGGCGTTTCATAGTTGGCACTTTCGAGCTTCCCGGAATCCACTTTCTTAGCGTTCCTTTTGGCAAGCACACTTGCTTTTCCGCTGTAATGGGGAGAAGAAAAAAAAACAAAAAAACTTCAGCCATGAAGTCAGACTAATATTAACCCCGTCAGAAAACCACAATAAGAGAATGCTCACATGCAGCTTTCATGTGAGGTTTAGGCAGGCTGCATCTGCCACCCATCTCAACGTGTTGTGGTAGTGAGGTACCCCACCAGTCTACAGACGCAAGATTTTCAACCAGGGCAGGTTGAGGGGCTCCATTTCCTTATTTGGGAGGAAACTGGCTTTTCAGTTTCCTCATTATTTACCAAAATCTGTTTTGGGACCTGGAGCCCGGGGATTTTGTAGCGATCCGGGGTCCTGATTTTGAGACTCACCAGCACACTGACTGGTTAGGTGTGTGCTGGACTATTTGTAGACACCTGACCATGGTTCTGGGCTCCACCCCCCCGAGGAGTCCAGGCAAACAAGGGAGAAGTATGCATGTCTGCACAGTTCTGTCTGTCAGAGCAGACAGAGGGTCTAAGCCTGTGGGCTGGAACAGCAAGGAAGCTGGGAAAGAGTGTGGAGGTGCAGGAACTCCGTTCTAAAGTCAAGAGGGCCGAAGCAAAGCCTGAGCAGCAGAGCTGACTAGAGAGCCAGGTGGCTTGGTATTTTTCGTTTATTACTGCTGTGCAATTTAAACACCTGCGTGGGAATTCTGGATTGACATTTTCTTTCTTTAATAAAAGTGGGCCTACAAGCCCTTAAAATGGCATATCTGGAGTGGACTCCTCTCACTGGTAGGCTCTACACTAAGCTAAAGAACCCCCAATGTTACAGTGTATGAAAAGAATGGCACTACAGCGACCTGTAGCCCTACAGAGAAGACACTTGTTCTGATGAACAATCTTCTGCAACCTGTAGTTCTACAGAGAGAGTTCGCACTGCCGAAGTACATGAAATCCAAGCTGGCCACCACTACTGCGCTCTGTCCCACTTGTACTATTACCAGGTCGTACTCGGTGCATGCAGCCTGGCCAGACTAGAATGAATGCAGGGGGGAGGCGAGGAGCTCTCCGCATCCTTCACTGTTTGGGGTACTAAACACAAAAAAGTGAAAAAACACAAAAGAGGTGTAAAGGCTAATCTTCACCTATCACGGCGGGCTCTGCCTCACCTTCGATGGATTGACTCCCCATGATGAACTGATTTCAGTGCTGATCTTGTGAATTTTGAAGATAAATTTCTCCACAGTGGCTGCAGCTTCAGAGGTCATTTGCTGCTTAAAAATATTTGAATGTCTAAGGCCAGGCCACAGTAAGACCCCATGCACACGGGACGCAGATGCAAACTCTGCTGAACACATGTTTTAAAAAGCAGAAACCTGCGTTTAAAAACGCACGTTTTGCAGCGTTTTCATGCCACGTTTGCGTCTATAAGCGTTTGTAAAGATAACATCATATAGACCCTCCCCAAGCTCAGAAAGCATGTATTATTAACCATTTCTGACATTTTGATCAGAGTGAGCAGCAGCAGAGAGAGAAGTTGTACACTTGCATTTGCCTCTCTTGCTGTGTTTTTATATTTTTTGGAAATGGATCCCATATTGAATATATGTCAGGAAATGCTCCTGATGTTGCTCTTGATGAGGCAGCAATGTCATCGCAAATTGCGTGAGAGGTCCAGAGTCAGAGCTCGTCGATATTGGACCCATTTGTTGATGGCACAGCGAATGTCCGTTGTATATTTTTAAGAACATGTATGCATTAGTGAGTATATATGCTCTATGATCTAAACTAATTACGACATTTTAAACCAATTTTTCTAGTATTTTTTATGGTTTACCATCATATTTCTGAGTTTTCTGGTCCAAAAAATTGGGTTCCTTTAAAAAGGCTTATAAACGCAAATGCGGCTAAACGCGGGTGCCGCGTTTAGCATCTGAAACGTGGAAAAACAAAGTGTCTGAACGCATTTTTTTGCTTCTGGAAAAACGAGGTTAAACGCAACTGCATAAAAACGGGAAAAAACGAGACTGTGTACATGGACACATAGGATAACATTGCATGCGTTTCGGAGGCAGTTGAAAAAAGTGTCCAACTGCCTCTGAACGAGTGTTTAACAGCGTCTCGTGTGCATGGGGCCTTAAACTTTAAGCAATAGTCAATTCAATTAGTATCTTATGTCCTGGACACAAGTTTAGGATGCATGGATGAAAGTAGCTTTGAAAAGCCACTTGAGCTAAAAGCATATACTATATTTTATAGCCAATCAGATGCCAGTTGCTAAATGTCCAAGAATGCAAACAAACAAAAACACAAACCTTACTACCAGAAAAAGTGCAATACAGAATGTATATCAGAACTAATGAGTGAAAAACAAATCTTGCATACCTGTGGCCCAGGGAATCCATAGGATTAGGGGCCATTCCCATGCTCTCTGCATAATTTCGAGACTTGGTTGCATAGTTATGTGGTTCTGCATTCCATGGGAAGTTGGTCTGCACTCTTTGTGTGGCCTCAGCCTCAATTTGTTCTTTAGGTTTCACACCGCCATGGTGGTGAACATGGTGATAAACATGTTTGTGGTGGTAAAGGTTAGATGCCTCAAGTTTTGAGTTACTCTTGCCCGAATGCTTTCCGTGACCTGACTGCATTGTCCCCATAGATACAGGAAGGCCTTTGCCCAAGTGGCCATCCGGAGAGCGTGGTTTCGGGGAATGGCGCCCGGGTCCCGGAGACTGGCAGCCTGGGGTTTTCATGACACGCTGCACGTGTTCATCGAGGATGGACTCTGGGTTTTCTTCGTGGGCGTCTCTGATTGGCATCCCGACGCCACCCATGTCGGCATAGCGTGAACCGAAATGATGCATGGGCTGGCTTGAAGGCAACTTGTGGCTAACCATGGAGGGTGCTGCAGATGAGACATCGGCATCATCACCTTCTTCTTCCTTTGGTTGCAGAAATGGAAAAAAGTTACTCTTTTGTTTACATGAATCTCAATAATAAGGCTGCACTCAACTTTTTTTTTTTAACCTTGCATTCTTCCTATGTAGCTGCCTCAGATCCGTTTTCCAAAGACAGGCCTAGTTCTCCCAGCTTGTAGGCACTACCCTTTAACCACTTACTGTCTGGGACAATCTTTTACATTTTCCACATGTTAAAATCAGCATTTTTTGCTAGAAAATTACTTATAACCCCCAAACATATATTCTCTCTAAGCCGTGGAGAATAAAATGGTGGCTGTTGGAATTTTTTTTTATGTCACACGATATTTGCCAGCTATTTATCAAATGCTAGTTTTCAGGAAAAGTGCACCAAATTGAATTTTAGTGCACACAAACACAACGGCAATTTATAAAATATGATGTTACGTTGAGTAAACGGATACCAAATACGTCAAGACTAAGACCCCTTTCACACTGGGGCAGTGTTGGCGCTAGCGGCGATTTACCGCTGTTGAGGCAGCGCTATTCCGCTGCTAGTGGGGGTTCTTTTAACCTCCCACCAGCGAGTCAAAGATAGGGTTAATAGTGCCCATGTTATGGCACTGCCAAACCGCTTTTCAGGTGCTTCAGCAGCGCTGCCCATTCATTTCAATGGGCAGGGCGTTTTGGGAGCAGTGTATACACCGCTCCCGCACCGCCCCAAAAATGCTGCTTGCAGGATTTTTTTTTCTCCCTCCTGCAAGCGCACCACCCCAGTGTGAAAACGGCTGCAAAGTGCCCCAGTGTGAAAGGGTTCTAAAAATTACGTGCGACCGTGAAAAGTCAACAAACTACAGTACCTAACATTATTCATTATTGTCTCTTTAAAAGCCTTTCTAGGTTATCAGTGTAGAGTTAATCATGAATATTATTGCTCTCACTTGACGTTTGTGGCGATACCTCATGTGATGCAATCGCTGTTTTTAAATTTATGCGGAACCTATGCACAAATGCACCTTTGTATATGTAGGAGGAGGGGGGTGCTTATTTTTATTTTAAAAAAAAATATTTAGTACACTTTTTTTTTTACTTTTTACTTAAATCTAAGGGTATTTAGGAGTGAAAGTGTTGCAGCAAAAACAGCTGCCTATCTTTGAACCCTTTGGGTCAGTCACCATTTTAGTTCTTTTCTCACCAAAATATTGGAGCCCTGGTTTAAAAAATAAAATATGCATTGTTTGGACATATTATGAAAAAAGAGAGAAGGAGCAGTGCTCTTGCTCTGCTAAAATACCTTTTGTTTTTTGCCATCTATGTCCACATTAGGAAGATTTTTTGTTTACCAGCAAAGCAGGTACCCCTTGCAATTGATTCTTTTAGTCAGGATGCTAAAATTAAGTGACATTTCTTATCAGAATTCCCACTGCTTATGCCCCCTCCAAATCCCTTACTGTTCATTTGCTGCATGAGTTAATTAACCATCCGTTACAGAGCTGCATGGTTTCCTACGTCGTTCTGCAGTCCTACTTCAGAAACCCGGCACTTTCCAATACAGGCCAAATAAAAAAAAAAAACAACAACAGGCACAGCAAACCTCGGAAATCCATAAAAAGCAATAGGTTTCCAAAACTGCATGGCAGGAGTCAGAAATGTGGTGGCAACTTTCAAGATGCTAAAAGGCACTGCTGAAACAGCTTTCTGGCAGCTGTTTTGAGTGCGGAAAGGGGGCACACGTGGGTAGGTTTTCCACTTACACTCTCTTTAAAGTTATTTTAGGAAGGATATAGTGGAGCTTTACAAAACACTGCCTCATTCATTGCTAAATAC
Source organism: Lithobates sylvaticus (assembly GCA_028564925.1). Lineage (NCBI taxonomy): Eukaryota > Metazoa > Chordata > Amphibia > Anura > Ranidae > Lithobates > Lithobates sylvaticus. Next base: position 264,741,385 of record CM053031.1, read on the forward strand.
TCTGTTTTGTCACTAGGTGGCAGAGCTGCAACATTAAAACTTTATTTGCCCTGTCAATAGTTAATTCTACTATCAGATGAAGCCTAAAAACATACAAAATAAATTCTTCTACAGCCCAATTTTTTTAGCTGACCAGCTGTTTAACACTTGCATTCAGTTACAGGACACCTTGGTAAATGTTTTGGAAAATACTTCTTACATTTTAAACGTATTGTTCCCAAGTGCTGTGATCAGGTAGAAGGCCATATATACAAAGAGAGATGTCGAGGGGATGACAGGTACTCACAGCTCTCACTCGTTTCAGCCGCTCCTCCAACTTCTGTTCCGCTTCACGGTCTCTCAGAACTCCCTCCAAGCGACTTATTAGCTCAGCAGCAAATTTTTCAGGATCAACGTGAATATCCTTTGGCATGTGATATGTACGCTGGAGGGGGGGGACAAAGAGAATGATGCAGTGTGAACTTTTTATGTTAACACAGACACTGGGCTTACTAATGAAAGCAAAGAACATTTAATCCAATCCCACATCATCATCTTTCACTGATCTGGACACAGTAAACTAAGATCTCCGGGGCACATAGGTGTGCTAACAATCGGAATATTCTTGCAATCGCACTGCTCTGTTATAGGGAGACTACAGAGAATTTCAGTCAGTTACTATTCTGAGACATCATTTATCTGAATATTTGGTGCGCCTTCTTGTGTTTTTACACGATTCTGTTTCATATACAGACTTGAAGATACTTCATTCACTAAATGAAGAATTGGCTGGTATAAAAGCAGAATGTTCTATCAGCCAACTGCTGAGATTTGCCCAAGACGGCCTGTGGTGTAGTCTTAAGCAGACTGACTTGCATTACGGTAAATGAAAACTCACTGTGTGCCCTAAAGTGATTGTAAAGTCAGAAGGTTTTTTTTTTTTGTCTTAATGCAGGGGTGTCCAACTCAATTTCATCGTGGGTCGCATCAGCATTATGATTGTCCTCAAAAGGGCCGGTTGTATCTGTAAGATTAGATGTCCAGCACATCCCCTCCCCTTACATTAGATGTCCAGAGCAACCCCACCATCAGAAGTTGAGTCCCCTACTCTCCCTAACATCACAGTGCACCCCCTGTCCTTATGCTGCTGCTGGGAAGAAGCTGGATGCATTGCTTGAAAGCAGAAAGTAGGGGTCTGGAGGAGGACCAGAGGAGGGTGCAGGAAGGTGTGAGGGCCACATGAAATGGCCAGCAGGCCTTGTGTTTGACACCTGTGTCTTAATGCATTCTATGCATAAAGATAAAAAGACTGCTGTGTGCAGCAGCCCCCATAATACTTACCCCGAGGTCCCTCTAGATCCAACGGTGTTGCAGGAGTGTCTCAGGTGCCTCCCCCTCCTCATTGGCTGAGACAGCAGCGTGGTGCCATTGGCTCCCGCTGTTGTCAAAGGCAGTCAGCCAATGAGGAGAGAAAGGGGGCAGGGCCACGGTTCCGTGTCTGAATGGACACACATAGCTGTGGCTCGGCTCGGCTGCCCCCTCGGCACTCAACAGGAGAAAGGGGCCAGGAGCACTGAAGAGGGGCCCAAGAAGAGGAGGATCCAGGCTGCTCTGTGCTCTCTACACAGAAGAGGTAAGTATAAAAAAAAAAGGAGACTTTAACATTAAAGTGATTGTAAGAAGTAACATTTTTTTTAACCACTTAAGGACTTGGCCTATTTTTCAGACTCGGTGTTTACAAGCTCCATGCACACTGAAGCTCATAAACGGATGTTTTTGGGAGTTTGGCCGTTTTTTTTTTTTTTTTTTTTTAAACAGCCCATAAACTGCCCTCTATGTTATCCTATGTGTCCATAGCACACATGGACGTTTTAGGATGTTTATCAGCAGTGGAGTTTATGGGCTGTTTTCTGAATGCCATAAAATCGTGTTCAGGAGTCGTTTTTCTGACCACGAAAAACGGCAAACGCTCATAAACATGGCTCACCAGCGTTTAACGTTTTTGCAATAGCGTTTTTCCGCTTTTTTTTTTTTAATTTTTTTTTTAAAAAACTAAAAAAAAATTAGAAAGAAAAAAAATGCTAACGTGGAAAAATGTTAATAAACGCTATTGCAAAAATGTTAAACGTTGAAAGGAAGTCGCCCACAAGGTAGTACAGGAACCTTTTTTTCTAAGTCGGAGCGACTTGTGTCCACAGGATTTGTAGTACACCTGGGAGATGGCTATCACTGTATTTCCAATTTTTCTGATCAGTCATTGGAGCTGTTAAGCCCACCCTTCCCCTCCTCCTCCTGCCCATTCCCAGCTTTGGTATTATGTGACCACACATGTGAACGGGCAGCATAGCCCAGCTCTGTGTGCTTCTCTTCTCTCAGATCCCTCTCAGTGTCTCTTTGGCAGAGCAATAAACCTGTCAAATGTAAATAATAGCGATGAGTCCAGGAGGTGTCGTGCACCTAGCTGGACTTAACTGATAGAGTGCCTTCTCTTTTACAAAGTAGCTGAATTTCTAGAATTTAGCTTTAAGCAGAAGCATTATGTTGTTATCAGTCTGTTCATTCACACGGCTCTGTCCCCTGCTGTTTCTGCTTAGCCTGTGACCAGCTATTACGAGAAGCTATGACTGTCCCATGCAGCTTAGACCCCCTGATGCCTCTCACCCTGTGACCAACCAACGTAAACCCATCACAGTCTCGCATTACCTGGTCCCTACTGATGCCATTAAACTGCAGAGCGGTCACTGGGGGTGTGGAGGCTTTTCTTCTGCCCGCAGCCCACCAAGAAGACATCGTTCTCCCAGAATTCTAACTTCAGGCAGACCCTGACAGACTACGCCTTAGAACACTCATCTGACTGGTACTCAAAAACAGCACTTATAATAAATTTTTCATTACGCTGTTGTATTTTGTCATGAAAGGAATTTATTTAATGCAGACTTGTATATTTGCCAAAGCAGTATATGTATCCAATATATTGAATATAAACCTATGCTTAAAGTGGGGTGTCCCCTAAAAAAAAAAAAAAAAAAAAGGAAAAGTCAGCAGCTACAAATACTGCAGCTGCTGACTTTTAATAATAATCGGACACTTACCTGTCCCATGGTCCAGCGATGCGGGGGAACGAAGCCCCCCCTCGTTCCGCTCGCGGCACTGGCATTCTTACTGTGGGCATCCGGCTGTGGCTTCACAGCCGGGCACCCACTGCGCATGCGCGAGCGGCGCAGTCATCTGGGACCTGTCACGTGTCCCAGATAACTGACTGCGTTGAGAGGAAGTGATGAATGGGCCGGGGCACTGAAGGAGGCAGACTACGAGGGACCCCCTAGCAACAGGCATTTAGAGGTGAGTAAAAAAAAATATATATATTTTTTCAATAATTTTTTTATGAATTTTAAGCATTTATTTTTTTATTTTTTGGTGGAAACACCACTTTAAAGTGTATTTAAACCTCAACAATTAATTTCTCCTATTTATTTCATCTTTTAAATATACTATTGAATGTTTTGTTAAATCTGTCTGAAAATGGAAAAAAATAAAACTTGATACCTCCTTTACTCTGCTTGTGCTGCACTGCTATCAGCTGTTCCTGGCTCTATGAATTACAAAACACCTCCCCCCCTATAATATGGGGGAGAGGTAGGTAGGTATTCTGTAGTCCTGTCCTACTGTGATAACCTTGCTCTATAGAAACAGTACCATGAACAAGTGTTGTCACCCGAAGACAGGAAGTGTGTGGCAGGTCAGTATCACCAGGTGAAACTAAAAGAAATAAAAAAATTCGGAAAATGAATGCAACCACAAAATCTAAGAACTGATCATTTCCAATATGCCAAATTTTTGTTGCAGTGTTTAAATGTGTTTTAGGAATGACTCTGCTGCAAAAAAAAATAATTATATATATTTTATTTTTTTGCATACACACAAGTGCAAAGGACTAGCTAAAGCAGGAGAAAACAAAAAACATAGTGTGAACACTAAAATGGGTCTAAAAAATCTTATTTTAAAAAGGAATCTTAAAACGGGGATCCCCTGATCCCTTGGGGCAAAGATATGATAGCTGAGAATTAGAGAACAGAGAGAAACAAAAGACCTCTTTCATGAGAGCAAGAGTGCCTAGGAAAAAAAAAAAAAAAAAAGAAACCAGTCTGGATGTAATACGTACTGTGAAAAAATATTGACACAACCTGAATGTTCCTAGACATATTAAAACACAACTCCGGTCTAATTAAAAGACAGGATATTGTTTCAGGAGCCACGAAAATAATTAAATGTAGCTACATATACTTCCAGCGGTTGAGTGTGTAATCTTTAGAGGAGGATCTGACACCCTGACAAGTTGGTTGTCTATGCCTACCCCCATCTGCTACACCCTTGCTTGCTATTCAATGGCATATTTTATGTAACAGCAAAGCCAGGAAAAAAGAATACTGCATCAAAGGGGCTGATTTTTTTTTTTTTTTCCCTGGTTCAGACTTGCTAACCAATTACATGGGCTAGCCATATTTATGCTGTGTTTTCTCTTATTCAGATTGTGGGCTGAACCAGAGAACACAACGCCGTTCCTCCATTCATGCTAAACAGAGGAATCTTCACTGCCAGCTATTGTGTTTAGACAGCTGGCAACACCCGCGGGTGCCTGAATACCAGGACAGTGACTACATCTGATATTTTATTTATTACAGGTATTTATATAGCGCTGAGAATTTAGGCAGCGTTTTACATATACATTGTACATTCACCTCAGTCTCTGCCTTTACAGAACTTACAATCTAATGTTCCTAATGCACATTTATACATACACGTGCCAATATAGACAGGAGTCAATTTACCAACCAGCATGTCTTTGGAGTGTGAGAGGAAACCAGAGGTCCCGGAGGAAACCCACGCATGCACAGGGAGAACATGCAAACTCCATGCAGGTAGTGCCATGGTTGGGATTCAAACTGACAAATCTACTGATGCCAGGAAGTGCTAAGCACTGCTAAACTTGCAGTTACTGTTCGGCTGACAATTTTCTTCCTGGCTTTTTACATCAAAGGATGTCAAGCTGCGCGGTGCCGTCACGGCCGTCACCCACAGCTCAAATTTGCAGCTGATTTTGCAAGGATCAGCCAAAAATCGAGCCCTGTATGGCTAGGATTAGGGTTGCACCGATACCACTATCGGTACCGATTATTTGCACAAGTATCGGTACTCCTGCAAATGCACCTGAAACCGATACTTTCAGGCTCAGTTCTTTGAGCTGTCAGTGGGGTCTCCCCTGTTGACAGCTGAAGTATTAAAGAAGTCCGGTAATTGGAGCTGTCAAAAAAAAAAAGCAGCCCGATGTTTATTAACATTATTGCTGAAACACTAAAATAAAAAGAAACATTGTTTCTTTTTGAATCTTTCTGTTTCTTCATCTGAAGATCAAAGGGATGAACAAATGTTCCTCTGTTTAACCCCTTAAAGCGGAGTTCCACCCTAAAGTGAAACTTCCGCTTATCGGATTCCTCCCCCCCTCCTGTGCCACAATTGGCACCTTTCAGGGGGGAGGGGGGTGCAGATACCTGTATAATACAGGTATCTGCACCCACTTCCGTGACTAATTATCCGGGGCTGCCCCGCCCCTATCCGGAGATGCCCCGTTGTGTCTTGGGAAACACAGTTCCCAGGACACAGTGGGGACCAATAGAGGGGCGCAGCGCGACTCGCGCATGCGCAGTAGGGAACCGGGCAGTGAAGACGTTGCGTCTTCACTTCCTGATTCCCTGACAGAGGATGGCGGCGGGGCAGCGAGAGACGAGCGGTCTCTCGTCACATTCTGCCTACACCGCTGGAACCTGGAACAGGTAAGTGTCCATTTATTAAAAGTCAGCAGCTGCAGTATTTGTAGCTGCTGACTTTTAATATTTTTTGTGCGGGTGCAGCTGCGCTTTAACCCTTAATTTACTCTAATCAGCCTTAATTAACTCTTTATTATCCTCCATTTAATTATTTTCCTGCTTTTTTTTTTTTTTTTTTTGTTCACGTCTATTTTATAAACGATAAAAAACTTTTTTTTTGTTTGCCTTGTTAGTGAATCATTTTTACACATATATATTAACATATGTTTTACACATTTCACATTGAAAAAGCGCAAAATTTTAAAAAAAAAAAAACGATTTATTTCATTTGTAAATAACTCTTCAATACTACCATTGCTGACAGGTGGATTGAAAGCAAAACAGCTGCGGTAGGTATCGGCAAGTACTAAAAAAAAAAAAAGTATCAGTACTCGTAGTAAAAAAACTGGTATCGGTGCATCCCTAGCTAGGATGACAGGCATGGTCACACAAAAGAGCTATAATTTGTTATTGTGTAAAAAAAAAGAAACAAAGCTGAGCAGTGCACTAACATTTCACAGGACATATTGATTTTTTTTTTTTTTTTTTATCAATAGGCTTATAGGCTGCCACTGCTGACTTCCCTTTAGAAGAATGCTAACTGATTGGGTGTCATGCTGCTACAATGGTTTTAATATCTTTGACATTAAAATGAGTATGCCGGTTAGAAGCTCCAACTTCCATGGCTGTACCCCTCTGGGTCAGATACACAAAGTATAAAAAAAAAAAAAAAAATCCGCCAATCAGCCACTCCACTTTTTAAGAATGAGGATGATTGTACAAACCTACACACTTCTTTCTCTCAGTAATAATAATCTCTGATATTATTACATAAAAGCAAAGGATTGGGGGGATCAAACAGCCACGTTTGTGTGGGCACAGCAGTCCCTTTCAATTGAATGGCTGCTGTGCCTGCTGTTTCCTGCACCATTTTTAAAATGCAGCTTTTGCGCCATGCGATTTGCATAGGGATCCCAATTAACAGTGAATGGCAGCCCTGAGCGTCTGCAAAGCAGCAGCATGGTTTGGCTGCGGGTGTGGGAAGAGGTACGATTTACCCACTTGTCCCTCACCTGCAAACACCCGCACAAATGTGAACCTAGCCTTGAAACAAGAAAAAAAAACATTTCCAAAGAAAAAAATCTTGCAAGGAAAATAGAAATGGAAATAAAGAATCCCAGTACAGATTGTGAAATCCTAGATCCTAACTTTTGATGCTAGGTAAAAAAAAAAAAAAAAAAAAACTGTTAGCAGATGGGTTGGAAACCAGAACCAGCAGGGGACACCCCTAGGCCATATTATATTTATTGCACTTGGTGTCCTAGTCCTACAGGTGGCACTATAAACCAGGTTAAAAATTTGGATTTTCAGTGTGTTCTTCAATTAATGAAAAAAAAAAAAAGAAGAAAAAAAAAGAAAGTGCCCCTCTTTAAAAAAGGTAGAGGAGAGGTATGTCAGGTGCCTGGTCAGTGGTTCAGTCTGCTGGTCCCTATGTCACTACTGACTTGGAAGGACTGGAACCCCTGTCAGGGTTTTACTGCTATCTGGGATCTTTCTTAAGAGATTTATCTTCACCTTCCGATCCTGCTGACACCATTTGATCAGACAGGAAGTGAGGGGAACGCTCCAATAGCAACACACACAGAAAAAAATATATTTTCTTTAGAAGAGTAGGAGAAGGCTAGAAACCTTGCAAGATTTTGTCACAAAGTTTCTCTCACTTCCATTTTGCCAAAATGTTGTCAGCAGGACAGAAGTGAACTACTACAACCTCAATTGTCCCTAAAAACGTCTGTACCACTGCATATAAATATGAATATGTAATATCAAAATTTTACTGGTAAACTACAAAAATCCTATAAAAATCACAAGACTATAGATCAGGGATATGCAATTAGCAGACCTCCAGCTGTTGCAAAACTACAAGTCCCATCATGCCTCTGGGTGTCAAGCTTGTGGCTGTCAGAGTCAGAGTCTTGCAATGCCTCATGGGACTTGTAGTTCTGCAACAGCTGGAGGTCCTCATATACTGCTACACATAGTTATAGTTCAGCTATGAAATAAAAATAATAAATGCACGTTTTGTGGATCGCAAGGTGCAATGTCAGGCTTCTGCTCACTGACCGTACCTCCATATGGGCTTTTAGCTGGAGAATGATTCAATGGCCTATGACCATGCTGATTACTGCACTTAAAGTCTATTGAGAACTACAAGTCAGTCTGCCACAGTGACAGATGGGACTTGTAGTTCACTTCTTCAGATTCCTAATGCGCTGATTTTAAATGCGACAATGGATACAGGGGAGAGGAACCCTCATCCACTGTCACTGGATTTCTAATCTGTCCCTACTCTATCCAAACTAGAAAAAAATTTGGGCTTCATATACACTAAAAAAATAAAGATGGAAGGAAGACATTAGTCATCCTTGACAATGGAATTAACTGATACTAGATTATTTTTTTCTGTTTCGCAGTGACAGCATTTATCACCAGTGTTGGTCGCAGGCTCCTTTCATGTACAGACCTATGATCTGTAACTTGCTACCCAGGCTAGAGAATTCAAAATTGTAGGAGAATGATAAGCTATTTACTCAACTTTAAAGTGTTTGGGTCGGATATCAGAAGCATAATAACAACATGACAGGCGATACGAGATTATGGTAATGAACCGGGAAATGCCACGAATTGGAGTGAAATAAATGGTATTGTATATCCGGGAGAGGCCCGCTGGGTAGAACATAAGCAGCATAATCCTTGGGTGTGACTAAACTAGTTGTTGCTGAACTTTCCCACACAGAACGCTAATCTAATAATGTGATTCTAATTTGCATCACTTTCATCCCTGGTGCTGCAGGATTCCCTTGTTCACTTACCTCCTCTTTAGTTTACTGCCCCTCTATTAAGGGATAAAGTCAACTCCTCACTTAAAATTTAGAGCTGGGTGCTAACATACAGACAAACATGTTTCCCAATGCAGTTGCCCTGCCTGTAAATTCTTTATATTATCTCTTTTGCGGTCATTATGTCAATCTGTCAATTCCTAACCCCAGATTTCTTAGTGAAGGTTAACAGGGAACGCCAAGGACAGGATGTACAACTGCATCCTGCTTTATGAGAATGTGGTAGTAAAAGCAGCCGCAGAGTGAGGCCTACAGCTACTGGATCCTAATGCTAAACAGTGTCTGCTGGGAGGTCTGTAACACAGGCAGAAGCAGTATGGGGGGATGTAAATATTGGATCTGAGAAATTAAAACTTCATGGGTTAATAAAAACGGGGCTTTAATCTGTTACTCCTTAACCACTACAATACAGGGCACTTTCGCACCCTTCCTTCCCAGACCAATTTTCAGCTTTCAGCGCTCTCGCACTTTCAATGACAATTGCGCGGTCATGCAATGCTGTACCCAAATTAAATTTTTATCATTTTGTTTGCACAAATAGAGCTTTAGTTTGGTGGTATTTATTCACGACTCCGTTTTTTATTTTTTGTGATACAAGCGAAAAAATAGCGTAAATTTTGAAAAAAAAAAAACAATATTTTCTCCTTTCTTTTTTAAAAGAAATCCAATAAAATCAAATTTTGTCATAAATTTAAGCCAAAATGTATTCTGCTACATGTTTTTAGTAAAAAAAATTCCGTTAAGTGTATAATAATTGGTTCGCGGAAATGATCATGTACAGATGTGTGCAGGTGATCACGGACATATGTGTGCAGATAATCATTGGCACATGTTATTTTACTGGGACATATGTGGGGGACATGTGTTTTTATTATTTGGGGACATGTGTGGGGACATGTGTGTTTACTGTGTTGTTGACACTACACTGGTGATCAGTGAGTAAAAAGCTGTAAAAAAACAGCTAATACTCACTGATCACCAGCCGGCTGCAGCGATCCGCTCTCCTCTCCTCAGCGACCACTTCCGTGTGTGGAGAGGAGAGCCAATTGCCTAGCAACCGGCTGTTTGCTTACATCACATGACGGCTGTGATTGGATACGGCCATCATGAGATCAGGAGGGCCAATCACAGAGCCCTCCTGCCGATCCGAGATGCGCCGTGTCCGGGTGACACGAGCGCATCGGGATCGCGCAGCTGCACGGGCACGCGCGCGCGATCCCGCTACTTCTGATGGACGTTCAGGAAGTCCTATCAGAAGTACACGGCTCCCACCCAGACGTATATATACAGTGTCCGGGTGGGAAGTAGTTAAAGGGATGGTAAACCCTCACGGTTTTTTACCTCAATGCATTCTTTAGGAAGGAGGGAGAGGAGAATCTTGGACGGCTGAGACATTCGTGGACATCGCTGGACCTCAGGTAAGTGTTAGGGGGGTGCTGGGGCAGCTGCACTCAAAAGGCTTTTTATCTTAATGCATAGAATGCAAAAAGATAAAAAAAAAAAAAAACTTCTGTCTTTATAACCCCTTTAGGCTTAATTCACATCTATGCATGTTGCTTTTGAGCGTTTTTGCAGTGCTTTTTGCGGTGCTTGCCGCGTTTTTGGACACGCGTTTAATTTTTTTATTTTTACACTGTGGTTGCTTATCAACCAGCTATATACAGTTTAAAAAAAAAAAAAAAAAAACATTTTAAAAAAAACGCAAAATACAAATCGCGGTAAAAACGCGGTACTTTGACTTCTATTACATGCAAAACGCTGCATTTTGCATGAAAAAAGGGTCCCCGACCCTTTCCAAAAACGCAGAGGCACAAAAATGCATTTATGTGAGCATGTTCCATAGGAACCCATGTTAAAAAATTTCCCTGCGTTTCTGCAAAATGCATCAAAGAACGCATTAGTGTGAATCAAGCCTTAATGTGTGAATCGGTCATGTGTTGGTACAATGTTAAAGGGAACCCGCAAATAAAGGAGTTTTCACCACTGACTTATTTGTAGAGTTGCAAGCTCTAAAAACAAGAATCCCACTAATCTTAATGAGTCAGCTATAGGGAAAACAATATGCAGGACACTTTCTGAACTTCAATGACTGCTTGATATTCTTTCTCCCTTTTATTACTACAATTCTCACAGGCTGCCAACAGCCTATGCTATTCTTCCACATACCTTTTAGCTTTGTACAACAGCTTAGAAGGAACATTTTAAAGAGCCGTGTTAACGGCCTTTTGCTTATGTCGGAACTGCTTCTCTCTCTATACAAGTCTATGGAAAACGCAAAAGCGGCTTTACTCAGGTCAAACGTAGGTCAGGAGGTTAGCCACAGGTCAAATGCACCTGTCATTTCATGCTCAATGATAGCAATGACCAAAACTGATTAGAGACTTAGGCTGGCCATACATTATACAATTTTCTTCTATAGATTTCCATAAGATTTACCAAAACCATATAATATGAGGTCAAATCTAAACACTTTCAATTTGTGTGCAATCAGGCAGGCCCTTGTACTACACGTTTGAAGGTAAATCTAAAGGAAATTGAATAAGAAAATTGTATGGTGTATGGCCAGCTTCATGCACACTATTCGATTTTCTGTAGATTTTTGTCTTCAGATTTACCAAAACCATGTAGTGCAAGGGGCCTGCCTGATTGCATACCAATTGAAACTCTTAAGGTTTGACCTCATAATATACGGTTTTTGGTAAATCTAAAGACAAAAATCTGCAGAAAATCTAAGGCCTCATGTACACTGCTGCAGGTAAACGGACGTTCAGAGGCAGTTGGATGCTTTTTTTCAGCTGCCCCTGAACTCATCCAATGTTATCTTATGTGTCCATGTACACAGGTTTGTTTAATGTCGTTTTTTTAGGCAGTTGAGTTTAAAAGGCTTTTTTGGAAAGCAAAAAAAAACACTCTGAGTTTAGAGGCATTTCAAGCGCCAAATGCTTCTAAGCGCGGCAACTCGTTTGGCAGCGTTTTGTTTACATGCCTTTTTTTATTGTTTGGCTATTTGAAAAAAGAAATACATTTTTTTTTCAAACGATTCTAAGCGCAAACGCGACAAAACGCAGCTAAACGTGGCATGTAAACGTGGAAAAACGGACGAACATGGGTTACTATCTGTCAATTTAAAGTCCAGGAGAGGTTGTAAAATCGTCCCGTGTACATTAAGCATAATAGTATGTATGGGGCCTTAGGCATCAGTTACTATATAGAAAATCTACACCGATCAGTCATAACTTTATCAGCACCCAACTAACATTGAGTAGGTCCTCCTTTAGCCAACAAAACAGCCCTGGCCCGTTAAGGTATGGATGCCACTAGACCTCTGAAGGTATCCTGTGGTATCTGGCACCAAGACAGAAGTAGCAGATCCTTTAAGTTCTGTAAGCCCCCGTACACACGGTCGGAAATTCCGACCACAAAATCCGTCTGATTTTTTTCAACGGATTTTGTCCGACACTGGTGTTGCATACACACGGTCAGACAAAGTTGTCGAAAAATCCGATCATCCTGAACGTGGTGACGTTCGTTGTGTACGACGGAACTACGTAGAGGCTAGTAGCCAATAGCTTTGGTCTCGTAATTTGATCTGAGCATGCGTGGCACTTTGTCTGTCGGAATTCTCTACACACGATCGTAAAAAGTCCGATCGGATTTTGTTGTTGGAAAATTTGAGAGCAGGATCAAATTCAGATCAGAGCAGGAAAAAGTCAGATGGAGCCCACACATGGACGAATTTTCCGACAACATAATCCGATAGGACATTTTCCTTCGGAATTTCCAACCGTGTGTACGGGGCATTAGTTGTGAGGTGGGGGGCTCCATGGATTGGACTTCTTGTTCCAGCACTTCCCACTGATACTCGATACCTTGAGATCTGGAGAGTTTGGAGGTAAAGTCAACACCTCAAACTTGTTGTGTTCCTCAAGCCATTCTTGAAGCATTTTTGTAGTGTGGCATCATCCTGCTGAAAGAGACCACTGACATCAAGGAATACTATTCCCATGAAGGGGTGTACTTGGTCAGCAACAATATTTAAGTAGGGGGGTATGTGGCAAAGTAACACCCACATGAATGGCAGGACCCAAGGTTTCTCAGCAGAACATTGCCCAAAGCATTACCCTTCTTCTGCCGGCTTGCCTTCTTCCCATATTTCAATCTTGTTGCCATCTCTTCTCTAGGTAAGCGACGTACATGCACTCGGCCATCCACATGATGTAAAAGAAAGTGCGATTTGTCAGACCAGACCACCTCTTTCCATTGCTCCGTGTTCCAGTTCTGATTCTCACTGCAGGCCTTTTTTGCATGGGCATCCTGACCGGTCTGTGGCTACTCAGCCCCATACACAAACTGCAATGCCTATTCTTTTCTGCCTTCAACACATCAACTTTACGGGCAACATGCTTACGTGCTGCCTAATATATTCCACAGACTTTCAGATGCCATTGTAACAATATAATCAATGTTATTCACTTAGCCTACCGGTGGTCTTAAAATTATCACTGATCAGTGTATATCCTTCTTCATAAAAGGACAATCCTTTACATGAAACCCCCCCCCCCCCCCCCCCCCCCCCAAAAAAAAAAAATTGCTGCTTGCGTGATTGGCTCACTGACTTTCCAAGAAGTCTACACTAAGATAAAAGTCAGATTTTTAGCATCTCCGGCAGCAAAAATTGCATTTTTGGCAAGATACTGCCAACAGGAAATAATGTCTAAAGGAATGCAGACCCTGACACTTTCCACATTAGAGCCCTGATTCTGCAACAGCTGATTGATAATTATGAAAGCACTGCCATTAGACTCACTCAGAACAGAGGAACAAATAGGGATTTTTTTTTTCAGAACAACAAACAATAGGAATCTGTAACACAGTTAAAATCCCTGCAATGTACATAGATCACCCAGAGGGGAATATATTTTTCTCAAAAAAAGAAGAGTTACACTTTAAGATTATCTTTTGTGACCTGAACTGCATGTGGATCCTTGAAAAAGTGGATATCGTTCCAAGAAAAGCATTGAATGAAAACCATTGCATGCAGTATAATATGTCATTATATGTTGGATAGAAATCATGATATACAGCGTAGTCTGCTGCTTTTGATTTGTAATGATAGGACTATAAACAGGTCCTCTTTCTTGTGGCTTCAAACAAGTAAATATTTATTAGATGTTCTTTTTATCATTAGGTTTCAAAATGTTGAGAATTCTGAATGATCTCAGAAATGTCTCTGACTGATGTCAACAGCGCGCTACATTTGCCCATCGACAGCCTCGGGAGAGGTAGAGGAGTTCAATATACTTCCAAATTATAAAAGAGTCAGGTAACCAATGTGCCTAAAAGATTACAGCAGGTCGCAAGCATTTTTTTTTTTACCCTGCCTCCTGTTAATGGAGAAATGTGCTCCCTGTCACCTAGAGCGTTCCTGTTGGCTCCTACACTGGACTGACTGGCTCCTGATTTCAACACAAGTCTGTCCACCCCTGCTTAAGGGAATGTTGATACTTACTGGAATGTGAGGTAGTGGCACACGTCCGTTTGCTTTGGCACTTTCTTGCATTTCCCTGCGAAGGTGCTTTCGTAATCTATATGGTGGAACTCCATCTCTAGAGGAGACAAAAGCGAAAAGGGTAAGGAAGTAATACTAGGTCATACGAGTATATATTTATTTATTAGATGTTTTTTTTTTTTATCATTAGGTTTCAAAAAGTTGAGAATTCTGAATGATCTCAAACAGCTGATTCAAAGATGGTTAACGGTGGATTACTATGTCTAGTTTCAAGAGAAAAATATTTGTTAGATTCTTTCTTTTAAAATGTATGCAAAAAACACATGCAACCTGTAATTCTAAATGTTTGTTACAAAAAAATGCCTCACTAAAAGTTTCACCCCTGGCACTTCAATGTGACACTACTCACCCACTACTGTACCTTACAGGGAATTGGTGGCACTGCCACCCCCACCTGTCCGGGAGCAGTGAGTTACATCCTGGTAACTGACACACTCACAAGGAGTCCCTCGCTGCCTACTGCACCCACCAAGTGCAACTACAGGAAGCAGTCACATGATCACAAAATTTATTTAAAAAAAAAAAAAAAAAAACTTATATTTTTTTTTTATTTACTAACAGAAAATCTAAATTTTCCTATCATGCCTTTCATCTTCTGCACATATTTGAAAGTTGATGTGTTGGGTTTACATCTGCCCAGTCACCAAATGATTAATTTTAACAAAAAACACATCAGATTATATGTGCACTTAAGGACCAGGTCGCACCTCATGCAGTCCGGTGCGTTTTTTTTCTGAATCAAAAACGCATGGAAAGTAGGTTATACGGTTTTCAATGGCATAGTTCACACCAGTGCTTGCAGTTCCAGTAAAAGAAGTACAACATGCTGCATTTTTTCTGCACTTTACTGTACTGGAACGCTTAAAAATGCATTAAAAACACACTGGAACCTCTTATGTCCTTATTTAAGGTTAAGAAAAAAAAAAAGGAGTGGAAAAAAATGCACTGGATTGCACCAAAAACACGCATGAAAAGCATCTGAAACGCATCCGGACTGCGCTTCTATGGTCTGAACTGGCCCTTAGGATCAGTTCACACCACATACAGTCCAGTGCGTTTTTGTTCTGCATCAAAAACGCATGGAAAGTAGGTTATATGGTTTATAGAAAAAGAATATACAATATTCCCTGTGGGGTTTTTTGGCAGCAAAGAAAACACTATCTTGAAAAAATCAACACATTTTATTAATATAGTATCCAAAACACCATACATGTAAATTTATATTATTAAAATGCGAGCTCTGGTTTACATTATACAATCTATCTAGGCAAGAAGAGGTACATGCAAGAATCTATATAACAATATTTTTGATTCATAAAACAGCTGTGGTAAAGTAGATTTCAGGGAAAAAGATTTGTCTGGCGAAGGTGCACCCCAATGCCCCAATGCATTTCGACCGTATTTGTGGTCTTCTTAAGGGGGGAAAAAAGAGGGGGGTCACTTTATTGCATTTCCCTTTGTCAAGATATGTAGCATGGACCAGAGACTTGTTTAAAAACCAGAAGCTTTTTCTTTCTATCTCATGAAGATCCGCACCGACTCCGTCAACCTGAAGTGCCTCCTCAATTCCCAGGTTATGGGAAGAGAAAAAGGAAAAAGCTCCCCCATGTCGAACAGGAGGGGGGGGGGGGGGTTTAATCACGGGCTATCAGGGGATGGCGCTGGAATAGCACTGTCCACCTAGGAGGGAGGAAGCGCAGCCGAGACACCCACCTGACAGTATTGTGATATCAAATTAGCATCCAAGAGGGGGGATGGGTAGTAGTGGTTAATTTGTCAGCGATCAGACAAGGTCTATTGTTGTCAATGGTGTATGTCTGCACTTCCCAGAGGTCAGGCCAGACATACACCATTGACAACAATAGACCTTGTCTGATCGCTGACAAATTAACCACTACTACCCATCCCCCCTCTTGGATGCTAATTTGATATCACAATACTGTCAGGTGGGTGTCTCGGCTGCGCTTCCTCCCTCCTAGGTGGACAGTGCTATTCCAGCGCCATCCCCTGATAGCCCGTGATTAAACCCCCCCCCCCTCCCCCTCCTGTTCGACATGGGGGAGCTTTTTCCTTTTTCTCTTCCCATAACCTGGGAATTGAGGAGGCACTTCAGGTTGACGGAGTCGGTGCGGATCTTCATGAGATAGAAAGAAAAAGCTTCTGGTTTTTAAACAAGTCTCTGGTCCATGCTACATATCTTGACAAAGGGAAATGCAATAAAGTGACCACCCCTCTTTTTTCCCCCCTGAAGAAGACCACAAATACGGTCGAAATGCATTGGGGTGCACCTTCGCCAGACAAATCTTTTTCCCTGAAATCTACTTTACCACAGCTGTTTTATGAATCAAAAATATTGTTATATAGATTCTTGCATGTACCTCTTCTTGCCTAGATAGATTGTATAATGTAAACCAGAGCTCGCATTTTAATAATATAAATTTACACGTATGGTGTTTTGGATACTATATTAATAAAATTTGTTGATTTTTTCAAGATAGTGTTTTCCTTTGCTGCCAAAAAACCCCACGGGGAATATTGTATATTCTTTTTCTATAAATTTATCCGGGGTGAGCAGCCAGCTCCAAAATTAACTTTCATTGGTACACCCACATCCCTCTTTTCATAGTAGGTTATATGGTTTCCAATGGCATAGTTCACACCAATGCGAGCGCCTTGAGGCGATTCAGTTCGCATTTGCAGCGCTATACAAATCATTCATTCAGTGCTTGCAGTTCCAGTCCTTTCCTGTCCCAGTAAAAAAAAAAAGGTACAACGTGCTGCATTTTTTCTGCACTCTACTGTACTGGAACGCTTCAAAATGCATTAAAACGCACTGGAACCTCTTATGTCCTTATTTAAGGTTAAAAAAAAAGGAGGGGATTGCATCAAAAACGTGCATGCAGAAAAGCATCTGGAACGTATCCCGACTGCGTTTCTATGGTCTGAACTGGCCCTTAGGATCAGTTCACACCACATGCAGTCCAGTGGAACGCATGGAAAGTAGGTTATATGGTTTCCAATGGCATAGTTTACACCAGGGCTTGCAGTTCCACAAACAAAGTAGAACATGCTGCATTTTTCCTGCACTGGACTGTACTGTACTGGAATGCACCAAAAACGCACTGGAACACACAACCTTTTTTTAAGGTTAAAGTGGTTCTGCACACACTTCATTTAGTAAATCTCTTTGCCTTCCAAATCAGGTAGAGTACTAAATGGCGTAGTTTTTTTTTTTTTTCACTTACCTTGTAATTGCTGCTCTGTCTCTTCGGGGGTGGGCGGGGTCTGTGCGTCGATCCTCGTCATGCCGCACTGTCTCCTAGGATCTGGTGTCATTGATCCCAGGAGTCAGTGTGGACATCCGCCGAAATCTTGCAAGATTTACGGGGCTCCTGCCGAAATCTTGCGAGATTTACGGGGCTCCTGCCGAAATCTTGCGAGATTTATGGGGCTCCTACCGAAATCTCGCAAGATTTCGGCGGATGTGGCCGAAATCTTGCGAGATTTCGGCGAACGTGAGGCATGCTGGTTCCCATAAGGAAAGGGGACAAGGAAGTAAATGCTTGTGGGTTTCAAATGCCCACAAGCAAAATAACAATGCTGCTGGCATATATTTTCAAAGTTCAGAATTTTAAGAATTACAGACACGGAAAAACGGACGGACACCAAAAACGTGAGTGTATTGAAATAATAAAAATTATTTTAACATTACAGGAAAAAAAAAAATAGTGTGTGCAGAACCGCTTTAAGAAAAAAGAGGGGGGGAGGGGGGGTTGCACTGGACTGCACGAAAAATGCGCATGCAGAAAAGAATCTGGAAGGCATCCGGACTGCATTTCTATGGTGTGAACTGGTACGTCCCTACGCAACGTCATCAGCAGGGCTCCTCCCAAATCTTATATTTTCAAGCACTTGATACACTTTCTAAAATGTGTTTCCAATTTTTAACACATTTCTATGTTTATACGGATTTACACTATGTGGAGTATTTTCTTTTTTTGGGTCATGCTACTTTGAACATTTGAGAGGATTTGGTCTGACAAGTTGGCTGCTTCTGAGGACTGCTTCTCTGTGACATCTCTTGACCAATTGGACCATCTTCCATTTTTGATCTGGAGCCCAGACGGGGAGGGGTCCCCATACATTGGTGTGTACACCATATGCCTTGTTGACTCACTGAGCATATGCCCATTTGAGTCCTCTGACTCCGGTAAGCCTCCTCACTAACCGGTGGTCGTTTTATTGTCTGTGTTTTTCACTTCAACACTGATGTCACCTGGAATCCCCTTTCTGACTATATAATCTGTTTTCACTGCATATCCAAGGACTGTTACCGTCATGGCGCAAAAATGTTTATATGATGGAACATGGACTTTAGTTTGGGTGTGAATTTCACATCACTGTTTTTATTTTGTGGTTATTTCACATTGTATATTAAAAGGTGAAATATGTCTGCAAATAAGCATTTAAATACCTAATTTTTCTGTACTTTTACCTGCAATTTTTTATGTTGTTGATGGCGATGACAGGGTCTCCAAGGCATGCCATAAATTCTAGTCACTGCAGAAATTATGCATTTGTGGCCCAGTTTAATAAAATGTGTCAGCATTTAAAAAATAGCCATGTACCTTAGTCAACATTATGATTGGAAATCCCCCTGAATGGCCAAAATACTAACAGAGTTAGTGTGATAAACAATAGACTGAAAAATGAAAAATAAGACACTTACACACTGCTGTCCGTTAGGGACATGGTATCTGCGTCACTTGACATACTCTGTTGCTCGCTGTCGTTAGCACTGGTGGCTGGCGCCACCGCATACCCAGTGTTGACATAGTAAGGGTTAACTGGTTCTCGCCATGTTCCCGGCCTATTAGAGAGAGAGAAAAAAAAAAAAAACACAAAAATATTACATTTATAGAGGAAAATTATACAATATGAGTTCTGTATATGCATGACCAGTGTAGAAAATGCAAGAAGCTATTTTGTTGCTTCATTTACCACTGAAACAGGAAGTAAGGGGAAATCTTCCCAATGGAGACACTTGCTTAGACGAGAACTTTCTCAAGGTCTATATCAGGGGTCTCAAACTGGCGGCCCTCCAGCTGTTGCGAAACTACAATTCCCATGAGGCATTGCAAGGCTGATAGTTACAAGCATGACTCCCATAGGCAGAGGCATGATGGGACTTGTAGTTTTTGCAACAGCTGGAGGGCCGACAGTTTGAGACCTCTGATCTATATCAATGGGCTTTGGGCTTATGTTGATGGCATCAATTATGAAATCAGGACGCTTCTGTGATCACTCAGAAGTCACATGACCTGCGGCTGACCTCTTGACCTGTATGGGAAAGCAAAACCCGTCTGATGTGAACAAAACCCTGCCTGCCATTAGAGGTCTTTGCTTACTTTGGAGAGTTCTTTTCTCACTTGGAATAAAGGGGGGGGGGGGGGGAACCTCATCAGGGGATTCTATATTCCAAAAATAAATAATGTTTGGCTACAGATGTACTTCAGCCTGAATAGTGAGTACATCTTCTAAACGAATGTAGTAAATCTGGGATAGGTGGCTGGAGGATTCCTCTACCTGCACAGAGGAGGAATAGCCTTTACATACTGTACGGCACTCGGTAATCCCATAGTACTGCATTATACTCTTACTTTGTAGATTTGCACGCCTCTCCATGATGAGGTTTCTCAATACTCCAGCTGCACAGAGTGGGTTTGCATGCTTACCCCTTACCTGGGAACACGTAGCTATGCAAGGCATGGACCTTATGTATTCTCGACAACCTGACACGGTATACTTTAAACTCAATACGGTTATGTCAATGTTTTATCCTTCTGTATAGTGCATGTTGCACTTTTTATTTGTTTGTATACTTTCTCTTTTTCATTATGCTCAATAAACTTCATTTAGGCTGCATTCACACCTGAGCGTTTTGTAGCTTGAAGCCTGAAGCTACAAAACGCTAGAGGGGAAAAAATACATTATTCTCTATGGAGATGGTTCACATCTCCACTCCAAAACGCCTGAAGCTCAAACAAGTTCCGGACCCTTTTTTGTCGCGCGAATCGGGCAGATTTGGGCGTTTTTATTCTTTTTACATTGGTGACCTTTTGCTCTGCACAAAATTTGCGGCAAATCGCGGTAAAAAAAACGCTGCTAATCGCGGTAAAAAACACCGCAAAAAAAACGCCGCAATTCGCGCGATTTTCTGCCTGAAAAGCTACGCTCAGGTGCGAATGCAGCCTTAAAATAAATGAATGTAGTCACTGTTTGGCCAACTTTTTTCTGCCCCGCCCCTTCAATATCTCAGTCAAAGTTTATCAAGTCGGTTGGTGTCAGTGAGACCACCCACAATCTTCTGTCAGTTCACAGGAATCGGATGACATGTGGCCAGCTAACAACTTGTGGCCCGGAGGAAGAAGAAAAGTGGTACAGGGTTTAACAATATTACAGGGCTGTCATATGCTCTTATTAAGAAATACAGACTATGCCCGCCCCTTCCACCCAGCTATGCCATTCACAGAAGCCGTACTAGAGTTTGTGCTCTATGAATGGAGGACAGGTGGATGATTGAAAGGCCCATCCCCCCTCCAGTCACAGAAGCTGTAGTAAGGCTTTCATGAATGAAGCAGCTTGAAGTGCAACACTGAAGTGGGTCTAAGGCCCCTTTCACACTGGGGCGTTGTTCAGGCGCCACAGCGCTAAAAATAGCGCCTGTACATCGCCTGAAAAAATCCAGAGGCCTTTCACACTGGAGCGGTGCGCTAGCAGGACGGTCAAAAAAGTCCTGCTAGCAGCATCTTTGGAGCGGTGAAGGAGCCGTGTATTCCCCACTCCTAAACCGCTCCTACCCATTGAAATCAATGGGACACCGCGGCAATACCGCCGGCAAAGCGCCGCTGCAACAGCGCTTTGCGGGGGGTTTTAACCCTTTTTCGGCCGCTAGCGGGGGTTAAAACTGCAACGCTAGTGGCCTAATACCGCCGCTAAAACGACGGTAAAGCAGCGCTAAATATAGCGCTGCTTTACCGTCTACGCCGCTCCCGCCCCAGTGTGAAAGGGGCCTAAGGGAAAACTAAGTACAGATGCACTTACAATTAAGTTCTTAAAGTGGAGTTCCACACAAAAATTGAACTTGCGCTTTTCGGAACCCTCCCCCCCACCGGTGTCACATTTGGCACCTTTCAGTGTGGAGGGGGTGCAGAGACCTGTATAATTCAGGTATTTGCACCCACTTCCGGGCATAGGCTCCTGTGGGGGGTCTACGCCACTTCCCGTCCCCCCCCCCCGCTCTCTGCTGGGAGACACACGGGTCCCAGAGACAGCAGAGACCATTCGACTTGCGCATGCACAGTAGGGAACCAGGAAGTAAAGCCGCAAGGCTTCACTTCCTGATTCCCTTACCGAAGATGGCGGCGGCAGCACCTGAGGACAGAGGGAAGGTTCGGCCTCAGGTGCTGACATTGCAGGTGCCCTGAAAAGGTAAGTGTCCTTATTTTACTAATTTAATTTTTACGTTAAAAAAATAAATAAATAAATTGCCGGACCTCCGCTTTAAAGTAGAACTATAGGCAAAATGTTTTTTTGTTTTTTAGGTAGCGTAAGGGAGGGTCATAACTCCTGTTGGTTTATTTTCTGCTATCTGTGCCCCATTCAAGAGATTTACCTTCACTTCCTGTTCCTTAGCCAAAACAGGAAGTGAAAGGAAATCCCTGCAAATTAAGGGAATCCTTTGGGTACCCCCCCAGGCCATTAGGACCAGTGTTCCCTTTGGAAGATTTCCCCTCTATCACTTTTCTTGGGACAACCCAAAAATTTTAATTTTCGTTTATTTTCACTTTCAAATGCTGATGGTAAACAGGACAAAAGAGGGTGAATCTCCCTAACAGGGGGCACAGACAGCAATAAAAACTGACAGGTGTTCTAATCCCTCTCCACTCTAATACTAAATAAATTGATTTGCCTTTAGTTATAATGAAGGCCAGTGTTTTGCTTTAAGCCTCATGCACAGGTGCGGTGTCCAGCCCCCTCACTGAAAATGAAGCAGTATACACAAAACACAGCTTGTATACCCAACCATATGACCTTGCTGTTGCTAATCAGGTATTCTATCTATATAATGGGTTATGTGTTCTCAGTCAGTCTATGGAGGAAGGAGGAGAGGTAAAGGAGGAGATCTAGCACAGTCATAAATGCTCCAAAACAGCAGTTCCACCAGCAGCACAAAATAAAACAGCCATGGATTACACAGAACTTGGGAAGGTATAGTGGTTTGTAGATAATTTATTATGGTAAGGAATAAACATATTTGAAAAAGTTAGGCAGCATATCAATATGTTGCATAAGCCCCATTTAACACGAGCAGACCGATCGGGTCCGCCTGTCCGGTTTTCAGGCTGACCCGATCGGACCATCCATTGTTCTCTATGGGGAGGTAGATGTATCCGTTTACACCTGCTTGCATCTGATCCACTAAAAGCAGTTGGATGGGGATCCATTCCCAATCAGTCTAGCGCAATGTTTCTCAACTCCTGTCCTCAAGTACCCCCAGCAGGTCATGTTTTCAGGATTTCCCTCAGATGAAACGGCTGTGGTAATTAATAAGGCAGTGAAACTGATCAAATCACCTGTGCAAAATAATAGGAAGCCTGAAAACATGACCTGTTGGGGGTACTCGAGGACAGGAGTTGAGAAACATTGGTCTAGCTGATCAGATGAAAGTCGGATGGAAACAGACAGGCGGTCCGTTTCCATCCGACCAACCCCATAGAAGAAAGCGGGGCTGTGTCCGTGTCCGGTCTGCATCAGTGGAGCAGACACGGACCAGTCATCCACCTGCTCAGCTGGGATCGGCAGACAGTTCCCCCAATGAGCAGGCGGATCCACTTGACAAAGTCCGCCCCGTGTAAAAGGGGCCTTACTCTTCTGACCCAGCAAGTACAGCTTTATTATTCTTGTATGTTTTAAAGGTTGTCAGTTTGCTTCTTTGATGACATAAACCAGCTCTATGACTTATACTTTACTTAAAGTGGAAGTAAAGTCAAATTTTCCACTTTCACCTACAGGTAAGCCTGTAATGAGGCTTACCTGTAGGTACAAAAAATATCTCCTAAACCTTTACGGTTTAGGAGATATTCCCCGTGCAATACGCCGCTGACTGCAGCGGCGCATGCGCACGGGGGATTCTCGTCTGAAAGGCCGGCAGAATACGAACCCTGCCGGGACGAAGTCTCCCGTGCGCATGCGCGGGAGTGACGACATCGCGGCTCCAGCCACTCACAGCGCTGGAGTCGCGATACCCGGAAGACACGCCGAGGCAACATGTCAGCGACCTCGGCGTGGACCAGGTGAGTTACCGACGCCTCGTTCTAAGGTAAGTATTTCATAAATGAGCTAGTATGCGGTGCATACTAGCTCATTATGCCTTTTCCCTTACAGGTGTAAAAAAAAAAAAAAAATGTCAGCGGGTTTACTCCCGCTTTAATAGCCAAGTCTGATGTTTTAATTGAACAAACTTTGCCTCAAAGCAAGGAGTACTGCTTAGCTAACTCTTTAGCTAACACATCATGTCTTGGGAATCCTTCTCCGCATATTATCGAAGACTGCATACATATAAGGCAAAAACAGATAAACAATTTAAAAAAAACGTACAGACTTAAAAATGAAGCAGATCCAAAATCATTATCGTTTGCTTTTAAAAAGGAACTTTAGGTGATTGTAACACTTTATGTTTTGTTTTTTCTTTAACAAACATGTCATACTTACCTGCTCTGTGCAATGGTTTTGCACAGAGCAGCCCAAATCCTCGTCTCCTTGGTCCCCCGCAAGCACTCATGGTTCCTCAACCCTGCCAAGTGCCCCCATAGCAAAAAGCTTGCTATAGGGGCACTTGTGCATGCACGTTCCCGAGTCGACTCTGTGTGACACACAAAGCGCAGCTCCCCCCCCCCCTTTTTCACTGGCTGAGATTGACAGCAGCAGTAGCCAATGGCTCTCACTGCTGTCTCTGAACCAATTAGGTGAGACACTGCCGAGAGAGACTCTGCACATTACTGGATTGGGATCGGGCTTAGGTAGGTATTAGGAGAGTCTTAGGGTGGAGGAGCACACTGTTGTTGCTATAAGTAACATTAAAGGGACTTAAAGTAGAACTTTAGTCAGAAAATAGGTGTCTATACTCTATACTGCTTAAAATCAAGTAATACCCTGTATCACCCTGCTCTGCACATGCTCAGGCGCTCTCCATTTTTAGGCACTGCTGAATTTGTAGAGGCTGATCTGTTCACAGCCTTAAAATGGAATTAAACCCTCCTATACTTTAGCAGGAGTCCCCAAACTTTCTAAATAAAGGGCCAGTTTACAGACCTTCAGACTTTAGGGGGCCGAACTGTGGCCATCAGGAGTAAAAAAATGTCCCAGCATCAGTGGTGTCATTGGGAGGAACTGTGCCCCATTGTTGGGGTCATTGGTAGGAATTGTGCACCATCATTGGTGTTTTTAGGAGGAATTGTGCCATTCATTCGTGGAATCGTGCCAATCATTGGTGTCTGTGAATAAAATAGTGCCCCAAGGGCCAGATAAAAGCAAGCAAAGGGCCACATCTGGCCCCCGGGCCGCAATTTGGAGACCACTACTTTACAGTAAAGGAAGCAGCTTCTGTTTGATCTGCAACAAATTGATGGTTTGACAGTTTGGTATAGGACACAAGCAAATGTGACAGCAATCCAAACATTCCAGAATGTAACTGTTTTTTGAAACTGTTAAATCAATGGGTTTAATCCTGCTTTATAATCTACTGCTGGGGCTCTGGGCTTCAGCAAAATGGCGGCCTACGGCAAGAAGAAACCGGAGCAAAGCTGGCGGCAAATTTACAGAGCACAAAATTTTGGTAG
The DNA here is from genome assembly GCA_028564925.1 of Lithobates sylvaticus. Lineage (NCBI taxonomy): Eukaryota > Metazoa > Chordata > Amphibia > Anura > Ranidae > Lithobates > Lithobates sylvaticus. Next base: position 264,766,598 of record CM053031.1, read on the forward strand.
CATAATAAAGTGGAATGTATGTTCCTTGCTAAAGAACATTATTTTATCAAGTTCTTTGGAGTAAAGTTGCACTTTAATAACATAAATCTTCACCTTTTGTGTTCAGATCCACTTTAAGGAGAACTGGGTAGACTTTGGCTGTTGCAATGTTTCCTGGATATCAGTTTTTACTGGCTGACTGGATTCGCGCTTTAAAAATTCCTTAGTGCTTATAGTTAACCAACAACTGTCAGATAGTTTAGTAGTTTCCATGTAAAACAATATGAAGCAGGCTTTTAATCTGCATTGTATTTCAATTTTTCGGTTTGTTCCACCCCTGTGGAAATTTCCATCCCTTATACATCACCATTAGAAAAGCTCCCCATAACAATGAGGTCTTTGATCCTACAGCAACACAAATATTTTGGATGTCATTGATGAAGGGAGACGTTTCCAGCTAGTGGAAACCACTGAAAGTAAAATAAAGATCTGTTTTCAGGCACAGAGCTGCCCATCTAGTGGTGTGTTCTCTGCTTTGTAAACAGCACTGCATGAAACGACCCCACAACCTCTAGTGGTCACTTCTGTGTAAAGAGGAACATCTGTAGCAAACACCACTGTTATCACTGGGCTGGATATGAAAGAAAACAGCTTTGAGTGCAGATGAAGGAGTGAAAAAAACAGAAACGAGGAATCAAAATTACCATGAATAAGACAGAATTTGCAGCTGTAACGGAAACACAAGGAAATTACATATTTAAAGCCAGGCGCTTTTCAGTTCACCCCAACTCCAAGCACCATGCATTTTCATAGCTTAAAGTACAACTCCAGGAACTGCAGCACTTTCAAATATCTGCTGGTTTATAAGGGGGTACAACAAAGTGTATGACACCTTGTGGATTTAACCACTTTCAGCCCCGGACCAATTGCAGCCAAAGGACCAGGCCCCTTTTTGCGATTCGGCACGGCGTCGCTTTAACTGACAATTGCGCGGTCGTGCGATGTGGCTCCCAAACAAAATTGACGTCCTTTTTTTCCCCCACAAATAGAGCTTTCTTTTGGTGGTATTTGATCGCCCCTGCGGTTTTTATTTTTTGCGCTATAAACAAAAAAGAGCGACAATTTTGAAAAAAAAAACGCATTCTTTTTTTTTTTTTTTTGCTATAATAAATATCCCCCAAAAAAATATAAAAAAACTTTTTTTTTCCTCAGTTTAGGCGATACGTATTCTTATACATATTTTTGGTGAAAAAAAAAATCGCAATAAGCGATTATTAATTGGTTTGCGCAGAAGTTATAGCGTTTACAAGATAGGGGATAGATTTATAGCATTTTTATTAATAATTTTTTTTTATTAGTAATGGCGGCGATCAGCGATTTTTATTGTGACTGCGACATTATGGCGGACACATCGGACATTTTTGACACATTTTTGGACCATTGTCATTTATACAGCAATCAATGCTATTTAAATGCATTGATTCCTGTATAATTGACACTGGCAGTGAAGGGGTTAACCACTAGGGGGCAGTGTAGGGGTTAAGTATGCCTAGGGGGTGTGTTTCTTACTGTGGGGGGGGGGGGGGGCGTGGCTGTCAGCTAGTGAATGCTGATCTCTTCTCCAATCACAGGGAGCAGAGATCGGCGTCACTAGTTGCTAGGCAGAACGGGAGATGCTGTTTATTTCCGCATCTCCCCGTTCAGCCTTCCCGTGAGACGATCGCGGGTGTCCCCGCGGCGATCGAGTCCGTGGGACCCACGACCGGCCTCACGGGGGTCCCGACCAGCGCGGGAGCGCCGCTCCCGGCGCGCTCCCAATAGCACGGCGGCATTTAAAAAGGGACTTGTATATACGCCCTTATGCCTGTCCGTGCCATTCTGTCGACGTACATCGGCGTGCGCCAGTCGGGAAGCGGTTAACTTTTATTTGCAATTTTACCAAGCGCTGGGAATATCGCTATACTTCCTGTGCTCCAACAATGGACTTTTGGGTCTTGGATACAGCAGTTGCAGAGTAATTTGCACCCACTCTGCCTGCCCCTCTTCTTCTCTTTTCTAATCACTGAAGGCTTTGTATTATGCAATGTATTCTGTGAATGGACAGTAGAGGGGAGGGGGCAGGCAGAGCGGCTGCTGTGTAGCAGACAGTGTTAATTTTTTCGATTTAGTTTTAGTCTTATGCTCTGTACACATGGTCGGATTTTCCGACGGAAAATGTGCGATCGGATGGTGTTGTCGGAAAATCCGATCGTGAGTGGGCTCCATCAGACTTTTTCCGTTGGAATTTCCGACACACAAAATCTGATTGTTTAAGTTCCGATCGTGTGTAGACAATTCAGACGGACAAAGTGCCACGCATGCTCAGAATAAATTACGAGACGAAAGCTATTGGCTACTGGCCTCTTTATAGTCCCGTCGTACGCGTTGTACGTCACCTCGTTCTGAAAGATCGGATTTTCCGACAACTTTGTGCAACCGTGTGTGTGCAAGACAAGTTTGGGCTGTCGTCGAAATGTCCAACCGTGTGTACAGGGCATTAGACTTTTGACTAAAATAGCATTTTAGTTTTCGTTCCATTTTAGTCTTCTGCAATTGATTTAGTTGAATTTAGTCAACTATATATCCAGTACATTTTAGTTGTCTAAAATCGAATGGGTGTAGTTAAATTGTAACGCATTATTTAAGCATTTCTCTACAAATTTCCAAGCTCATTATATACCGCTGGAGTGAACAATCGAATGTGTTATTATTTATAGTATAAAAGGGGTTGTAAAGTTTTTTTTTTTTTTTTTTTTTAACAAACATGCCATACTTACCTCCTCTGTGCAATGGTCTTGCCCAGAGCGGCCCGATCATCCTCTTCTGGGGTCCCCCTGTGGTGCTTCTGGCTCTTCCTCTTCTTGAGTGCCCCCACAATGAGCCGCTTTCCATGGGGGCACTCGTGTGGGCGCGCTCCCGAGTACTGCTGCTGCGTCCATTGTCACAGACAGCAGGACTCTGCCCCGCCCCCTGTGTCACTGGATTTGAGTGACAGCAGCGGGAGCCAATGACTCCTGCTGCTATCAATCTATTCAATCAGGACCCGAGACAGTGGCTGGAGCTGCTGTACTCGTCCCCGTCGCTGGAGCGATCGGTTTCAGGTAAGTAAAAGGAGGGCTCTGGGGGGCTGCTGCATAAAAAGAGATATGCCTGCAAGGCGGCATACACCTCGCTGGACCGGACGCCTTATAAACCAGCATATTTTTTAAAATGTTACAACTCTTGCAGTTCCACTGTAAAAGTATAAGTTCACCTTTAGTAGTTGCATGTGTTACAACGGTATTTAGGGTGTAAAAAGTAACAGCAGCTCTGCCCACACAGCCGTCATTCACACACAGCGATCTGTGAATGAATGAACTACAAGTCCCATCTAACACGGCAGCAGACGGCTTGCAGTTTTCAATGAACTTCTAGGGTGCTCATCAACACTCTCGTAGTCCACTGACACTTCCTACAGCTGAGTGCAATGTCTGCCCATATGGTGGTAGGGGTAGACAGGTGTCAAGAGTGTCTGCAGAAGCCAGACATTGCACTCGTGAACTATTGATTGCAGGGGAAAACGTTTTGCAGGCTCCATTGTAAAAAAAATTATAAATGAATGCACATTTTTTACATGCAAAATCCTGTGCATTTATTATTTAGTTGAACAAAAGGTGAACTTAGACTTTAAGTGCTTGGTATTTAGTCACTTCATCCTTGAAGTAATTTTAGGCTTGATTTTTTTTTTTTATGCCATTCAATTCTGGATAGTACTTCTGGCCCCCCACCAACATCAGCACCCCCCCCCCCCCTCACTCCTTGGCTATACACAAAAAACGCAGCCAGTATTTGCATATTTTACAATTATTTTTACCTCACAGGTGAGCTCCCAGTGTGCCGGTATGTTTTGCAAAAAATTTGGAGTTGAGATTTAATTTAGTTAATACAGCATGCACCCATGATTGACAATACTTTACACAGGTGTTTTTTTTTTTTTTGTTCATGCTCGTTTTCCAGCATGCCCGTTAAACAGAAGCCAGACAGGCTGCCGAACACACTGGCCGAATGTCGGTCGGTTTCTGTTGAACCGGCTGATATTTGGCTAATGTTTACCAGGCCAGACAGGCTGCCGAGCACACTGGCCGAATGTCGGTCGGTTTCTGTTGAACCGGCTGATATTTGGCTAATGTTTACCAGGCTTGAGGCTGAGAGCCAGTTCACACCATAGAAACGCAGTCCTGATGCGTTTCAGATGCTTTTCTGCATGCGCATTATGATGAGTTCCAGCGCGTTTTTAATGCAGTCCGGTGCCTTTTTGTCCCCCTATTTTTTCTTAACCTCAAATAAGAACATGTGTGTTCCAGTGCGTTTTTGATGCGTTTTACAGCATTCCAGTACAGTCCAGTCCAAGAAAAATGCAAAATGTTCTACTTTTTTTTTCTGGAACTGAAACTGCAAGCACTGGGGTAATCTATGCCATTAAAAATATAAAAGGTAATCCTGCGCTTTTACCTTGTACCGTATAGTTTAGCTTAATTTATTGCGCGCCACTATCCTTTTATCAATCTATGCCACTAACCTACTTTCCATGTGTTTTTGATGCAGAAAAGAAAATGCACTGGACTGCATGTGGTGTGAACTGGCTCTGAAGATATAAAAAGACATCAGAGCAGATACCGTTTGCTTTTGGACTCTCTAATAGAATCTCTATTTTTAAATTGTCTGAAGAAGTGGGGTGGGGAGTTAGGTGTAATGCCTCTGAATGATTCAGTGGTGTGTAAACTAAGCAAGGAGGTATTTAGCTCTGTGTAAAAATTGAATTCAGCAAATCAGAATTCCATTAGTTGGCTGGCGATGTAAACGGGATATCATTTAAAAAAAATTGTACATGTTTAGCCCTAAACATAAAGAACATGAGCACAAAACATAAAGTCCCTTTAATCTTCCTTATAGCAACAACATATTCTAGATTGTCCATACTGACAAGACAGTCTCGGCACTGTGTACATTATACAGAAACGTAGACACCCACTAAGTAAGGACTAAAAACAGTGCTCAACGAAGTATAAGCTACAAAAATAAAGCCTTTCAGTAAATGTGTTTCATATGGGCTGTGCAGTAACCTGATCTAATGTGCTCTTCCTGATGACTCTCCAGTCAATGCACAGAGAGGGATGGAAATGAACACAAGATTGGGAAACGAAGCTGCCTTTGAGCAAATAAAGCTCAATAACTTCCCTGCCTTGTCATTTTGCTCGGGGCTGTCATACAGCAGTCTGGTACCGGGATAATTATGTTAATGACAATTCCCTTTCTTCAACTGAGCTGCTATTGACTGTGTTGTACTCTTATGCTTTGTGTAACAAGATGATGGGAAAGGCCTTTTTTTTTTTTTTTTGGCCATGCTTCTCTTTCCTGTCTGCTCAGCTGGAGGGGAAGAATTTACAAATGGATCCAGTATGACTGTAAATGGTTTATACAAGCTGTTCTCCCCCCAACCCCCCCACAATCTCATCCAATTTTACTGAAGGGCAGCCCACTCAGCAGATACTTTTTCACAAAAGTAGGCAAGAAAGTAAAAACACACACACACACACACACACATACATACATACATACTATGTGTCTCACTGCTTGTAATGAAATTGCAGTCTAGTGGGAGGAACGACTATATTATCCTCCTCCAGACACAGGACCATTGGATGAGGCCAACTCCCCCTTTTTGTTTTTGCAGCTCATTCTTTTGTGTCAATGAAAAGCAGTTGCTCTGCACTGAACACAATCTATTGCCTTTTTTTTTTTTCAGATGTATATGTAATATTTATCAGCTTAACCACTTGCTTACTGGGCACGTAACCCCTCTCCTATCCAGACCAATTTTCAGCTTTCAGCGCTGTCGCATTTGAAAGACAATTGCGCGGTCATACAACACTGTACCCAAATGAAATCTTTATCATTTTTTTCCCCCCGAATAGAGATTTCTTTTGGTGGTATTTGATCACCTCTGCGATTTTTATTTTTTTGTTAATTTTTTTTATAAAAGACCGAATTTAAAAAAAAAAAAAAAAAAAACTTTTTTTTTTTTTTATTTTGTTATAAAAATTTAAATGGGTAATTTTTGTCCATCATTGATGTACGCTGATGAGGCGGCAGTGACAGGCACCGATAGGTGGCAGTGATGGGCACTGATGGGTTACACTGATAGGCAGCACTTTTAGGTGGCACTGATTGGCAGCACTGGTGGGCATTGACAGGTGGCATACATTAGGCATAATTGCCTCTGACTTTTAGGGACTGATGTCCCTTTAAGATGAGCCCGTGATCGGCTTTTTTTTTTCTCCTCCACTGTCAGCGTGAGGAGAAAAAAAAAAACGATCACCGAGCTTTTGTTTTGATCATGTGATCAGCTGTCATTGGCTGACAGCTGATCACATGGTAAGGGGCCGGGACCCGCCCCTTACTCGGATCGCTGATCACCCGAGTCCCTATAAGGCGCGCGCAGGGAGCGTGCACAGGGGAGGACGTCCTATGACGGCCTCCCGGGAATTGAGATCTGCGCTGTGGCTATCATTCGGCCATAGCGCGGATGGCAAGTGGTTAATGTAAATATCCGCAGTGTGAGATCATCTAAGGCACTGCTTGCCTCTGACTGCTAGATTCAGGAGACTTGGTGCTGTCATTTACTAATGTGCCGCACACTGTTCTGTTTGAAGGGGAGGAATACCTGAGAACCTTCAGTACAGGAGATCTCCCGGCTTATGTTGGTTTATCCATTGATTCTGTTTGTCAGTAAATTTTGAAAAATAAGTAGTTTCTCTCCTTCACTGATGTGCGCTGATGAGGCGGCACTTATGGGCACTGATGAGGAGGCACTAATATTCCGCACTGATTAGACGGCACAGATAAGCAGGCACTGACTGGCGTCACTGATGGGCACCGATTGGTGTCACTGATGGGCACTGCTGGGGCTTTCCTCTAATTAGTGCCCTGATCTCCCCTGCGAGGAGATACCGCTGCTCAGGACTCCTCGCCACACACTCATTCAGTGTGAGGTGAGGAGAGCTGATTAACAGCACTTCCGCATTTACATGTAACCGGCCGTGATTGGACACAGCCGATCACATTGTTAAAGAGCCGTGTCATTGGCTCTTTACAGAGATCAGGGTAGCGCTGTGTCCTAGGAATACGGCACGGCTGCAAATGCCGTACTGCGCACCCCACCGGGCACACGAGAGTGGCCGTTCTGGGGCGCTGTCATATGACGTCCTCCCAGAACGAGAGTCGCACCGCTCCGCCATCATTTATCAATGGGCGGGCAGCAACTGGTTAAAGTGATACTAAAGCTAAAAACATTTTTTACCTTAATGCATTGCTTGCACTAAGGTAAAAATACCTTCCCCTGTATGAAGAGGAAGAGAGGGGTGAAAAGATCAGCCCCGTTGCACGGCCACATCTAATCTCCCCTCTCTTCCTCTTCACACAGCATTCGAGCAGCAGCAGGAGCCATTGGCTCTTCCTGCTGTCAATCAAATGCAGTGAAGAGGAAGTGGGGGGTGGGCCTAAGTTCCGCTGTGTAAGTCTATGGAGCGCTCCATCAGGTCGGGAGCGAGCACGCACCTTTTGTCCCCAAAGCAAACGTCTTGCTATGGGGACACACAAAAAAAAAAAAAGGAGAAGCAGCAGCCAAAATCACGACCAGGGACCCGAGAAGTGGAGGATCGGAGCCACTCTGTGCAATACCAATGTACAGAGCAGGTGAGTATGTTTATTTTAATAAAAAAAAGAAAAAAAATCTGACTTTGGTAACACTTTAATATGCCGTGCAGTGAATTTTATCCCATACGACTGAATTACAGAAAACTTTCACGTGGAAGCACTGGCATGTACTCACCATGGCCTATATATCTCAAAATGTAAAATGTATTTGTTTATGCTTTTGATTAGGCTTTAATAAAAAAAATAAACGATTGTCCTGTTTTAGCACTTAAAGCGGAGTTCCACCCAAAAAAATTGAACTTCCACTTTAAGGGAGGTGACACCGACATGCCACATTCGGCATGTAATTTTTTTTTGGGGGGGTACCCTCTTTTCAGAGGGTCCAAGCTCCCACTTCCGCCCGGCGCACCGCGACACCGGAAGGGAGATCCCCCTCTCCCCCCTCCCTCTCGGCAATCATCCGGGACACGTCACAGGTCCCAGATGATTGCCCGGCCAGTCACGGCGCGGCTCGCGCATGCGCCATGGGTACCAGCTAGTTGCCCACAGTTACAATGCCGACGCCGCATCGCTGGACCCTGGGACAGGTAAGTGTCCGATTATTAAAAGTCAGCAGTTGCAGTATTTGTATCTGCTGACTTTAAATTTTTTTTTTTTTAAGCAGAACTCCGCTTTAAATTGAATTATATATTTTCTAAAAAAAAAAAACACCTATAAAATAACAAGGCTAAAAAGGAAGCACAATCAAAGAAAAGTTTCTTATCCCTTTTAACAGTCAGGTTCTAATGAGAATATGCTGCCATATTAGCATATATAAAGCTCAGTGTAAACAGATCATCAGCTTGGAAACATGCAAGACGAATGAATGGATGGCCTGTGAAGGAGAGAAAAAAAAAAAAATATCAAAGCCTACTGATCCAGCAGCCACAGCAAATAGATCGCTAATGCATAAGTATAAATATAGTAAACAGCAAAACCGCACTGCCTTACTTCATGTCAGATGGAAAAATGAGAAAGCTGTCATTTCTGGAATATTTTTTTTCCACCAAAATTAAAAGGTCAGCTGATTACCAGTATTTGTTTAAACTAGTGCAGTGTTTCCAAAGTATCAACAGCATCAAAAGTTTTCCTTGCATAAAAAAAAAAAAAAAAAAAGTTGGAAAGTTTGAATCATGCTCTGGAACACTTTGAAGTTCTGTCTGTAGGAGAGAGAGTAGGAAAACTCAACTGCAGACGACATCAGCGAAACAGCATTGCCATGGAAATCAATGCATACATTTTCAAATCAATCGTCACGCACATAAAGCCGGCATATATATATATATATGTTCTGACCCTTTGATGTGTGATGAGGTCACGCTGTAACATAACTGCTGCGGTCAGTGGCTTTTTGAAAAGGTAAACATCAGTGAATAGCGAGCTTTGGTTTCAGTTGCACTTACGCAATGTGGCCGTACGGCTCCCAGAAGCTGTACATTGTACGCTGGTTTTGCAAATACCGTCTTTAAAAATGAGACAGAACATCAACACAGGCCAATGAAGGGTAAAAGGGCGATGGGTGGCATAAAGAAGGCATATCCGAAACATGCAAAGCCCTTTAAGGGGATCCGTTACTTTACACAAATCATCTTTGTTTGGCAATCTGATACAGGCATTGAGATTTCAGATATAGTAGACAATAGTAGGGATTTTCTTTTCCAGGAAACAATAGCCCTATGATGATGTCATGTTAGAAGTCACTCTTCATATCAGTCTTTCTACCAATTGTCTCATCCCTCCAACCTAAGCTACAGCTCTCAGTTCTTTCCCAGTTCTTTGCTATACATGACCTACCGTATATACTCGAGTATAAGCCGAGTTTTTTTTTTTTTTTGGTGAAAATGCCCCCCTCGGCTTATACTCGAGTCAAGCACTTTTCTGCAGCAGAAAATTACATTTTCTGACCCAACTTTGGGGCCCCGCATCCCAGTGGACCTAGCACTAAAGTCAGTTCAGAAAATGTCATTCTCTGCTGAGGAAAAGTGCTTGACATTTTCCGAACCGACTTTGGGGCCCTGTATCTCGGGGTAATAGGAACCCCATCTTTGGATATGTTATAGTGCTAGTTTGACTGAGTTTGCATACCAAAGATGGGGTTCCTAGCACCAAGTGCCCCTCGAGATACGGGGCGCCAAAGTCAGTCAACTGTGTCCATCTGCAGCAATGTCATTTCGGGACCATTTGGGTCCAGAGACCCCAAATTTTGGCTGCAGCTAGGGGGCATCTAGGAACAATTAACTACCAAGTTTGAAGTTCAGGGGACCTATGGCTGCAAATGGGCACAGTGAAGCATCGTTGACACTCTTTTCCACTTACAGTAGCTGCCCATTTCTCACCCTAGGCTTATACTCGAGTCAATAAGTTTTCCCAGTTTTTTGTGGTAAAATTAGGTGCCTCGGCGTATATATTCGGGCCAACTTATATTCGAGCATATACGGTAATTTAACCACCACACTGGCTGAAAACAGAGATGCCATGTTAAAGTGATACTAAAAGCTATTTAAGAAAAACAATAATAGTATAAAATATGTTATACAGTGGAACCTTGGTTAACGAGTAACGCGGTTAATGAGCGTTTTGAAAGACAAGCAACTTTTTTTTTAATTAATCTGACTCGGTTTGCGAGTGTTGTCTCCCAAAACGAGCATAATTCAAGCTAATGGGGTGTGCAGTACCGCATTTGGCCAGAGGCGTGGGGGCGCCGGTGACACTCTGAGTGGTTGGGAAATACTCGGAATATTGTAAAAAAAATGTAGCAAATTATAAAATTTTTCTTCATAAATTTTGGCCACAATTTATACTGCTACATATCTTTGGTAAAAATAACCCAAATTAGTGGATATTATTTGGTCTTTGTCTCACAGGGATCTCCCCGTTCTTCCTCCCTGTGCGACAAACGCGGGTGTCCCCGCGGCGATCGAGTCCACGGAGGTCCCGACCGGCGGCGGCGTGCATGCGATGGCACAGCGGCAGATTCAAAGGGACGTACCTGTACGCCCTTATGCCTGTCCGTGCCATTCTGCCGACGTACATCGTCGTGCGCCGGTCGGGAAGCGGTTAATCGAGAGCGATCACAGAAATAGGTGCAACATTTCGGAGCCGCGCAGGGCCCCTTCATCAGGCATGTGATAATCAGTGTGAAAGGGGTCTTACTCCACTTTTTGTTGAGAAAAAACATTCCACTCTGGGTAGAGCTGCACGATTCTGGCTAATTGAGGCTGAATGAGAATCAGGATTTCTTTGTAAGATCACAGTTCTCGTGGCATAACATCATCTTTCACATTATACAAATAAATTGGGCTAACTTTACTGTTTAGTTTTTTTTTTTAATTCATTGAATTTACAAATGTGAGGGGTGTACACAGTTTTGTGAGAGATACTATATGTACATTATCCATGTGTGTTTGTCTGTATCTACCGGTATGTGGAAATGTGAGTCTAATGGGAGTGGCTTCATAATTATCAATCAGCTGTGTACCTGCAGGGCTCCAATGAGGAAAGTAGAAGGGTCTGCATCCCTTTAGACATTATTTCCTATTGGAAGTATCTAACCAAAAATTACATTTTTGTTGCAGGGGATGCCTGAAATCTGACTTGTATCTTAGTGGAGACTTTTGGGAACATCAGTGAGCCAATCACACAAGCGGTAAATTATGTTTCTGGGGGACATTCTGTGTACAGAACACCTCCAGGTTGCCATATTGCATTTTCAGAAAATTACTGAGCTGCAGATTGAAAAGGAAAGATCATTTTTAAAAACAATATGACTTGTGTCGCAATTGTATACACCATGTTATTTTTTCTATGGTATTTTTTTTTCCCACACGAAAATGGAGTTACCCTTTAACATAGTTTCCTATGGGTCACGTTCACATCTGTGCATTTTATGGAAAGGGCCAAGGACCAACGGGTTGTGTTTTTGGTTCCATAAACTTCAATGGATCAAAAACGTGTATTGAAAAAAAAAAAGCAAAAAATACACCTGGAATACACATCAACTACAACCTGCATAGGTGTGAACCAGGCCTTACGAGTGATTGCAAATGACAATGATGCGCTCACGGCCTGGAAAGCAGGCAAGCAGAAAGGCTTCTTTACAATAAGAGCTGTGAATATGTGGAAAAGACTTCAACTGGAGCAGGCTCTAGCCACAACAAAAAGCTGGATGTGTATAGCTGGATGGTAATGTTTATAAGTAAAAGCACCGGATATTGTTGATCCAGGAAATATCTGATTGTCTTAAAAGATAAGTAAGGAATTTTTCTTCCTGTTATGGCAAATCTGACCATGCTATATTAGGCTGGATTCACACCTATGCATTTTTTGTACTTTTTGCATTTTGCAGATTTGCACTACAGTCCATTTAACATGGTTTCCTATGGAACACGTTCTGTAGTGCAAGTCTGCAAAATGCAAAAAGCACTAAAAATGCCATAGGTGTGAATCCAGCCTTAGAGTTAATTTGCCCACCTCTGGTACAACCGTGGATGTTTTTTTTTGTTTTTCTTCTTTCTTTATTTTACTTATGTTCGTATTTATTCTTTTAGTGTCTTTTTTCAACCTCCATATGAAACCATGTATACAATTATATAATTTTATAGTTCTATACAAAGCTAAAATTGTTGTAGGCTTAAAAACATAATCCCTTTGTGACGAAAAGTATAACATTCTAACGCCTGAAGTTTTGCAACTTTGGCATGAGTTAGTGAAACTGTCTTTGCAACTACTTTTATTTTGGGGGGGGGACGACACGTAAATGATAACATATCTCATGATTTTTTTAATATCAAATGAAAACTGGCCCAAAATAATAAACCGCCATTTTTTTAAAATGTAGCTGTATTATTGCCATACTATGACCCACTACCAAAACAAACTCTCCTTCCCCTCACAACGATACCATATATGCGTACATTATTTGTAGTTTGTACCTGAAGTAGGGCCAACAAGCAATAGTATGACATTTGCTTTTTTTTTTTTTTATCCTACCTAAACATACTGACACTAACTTAAAAAAAAAAAAAAAAAAAAAGTAAAATTTATATTGGCTGATAATCCTATTAAGAATTCTCATTCCACAAGGGAGCCTAACATTTTCTCAGATAGAGAATAGACTGACAAGTCAAAGAGGGAGCAACTGCTTTACTTGACATCTTGCAGGATGGTCACCTTGAAAAATGATCTGTAGAACCCCCAGGAGAATATCAAACTACTACATGGCGGATCTAGTCTTATCTTTATCGACCAAACAAGAGGGAAATTCGAGAAACAGACATGAATTTATGTATCTCGATATACTGCACTGTTATTAGGGTACCTCTTATCCTAATTAAACATGGCAGAAGAATGTATCGATTTGGTACAGTTATCATGTACTTTTTAATGAGAAACATCATTAAAATCCCTCATGAACAGCGTTTTTGGATCCGGATCCACAGGGATGGATTTTTAGTGCGGCCCGGGACTCTGCTTGAGAGATTTTTCCATCACTTTCCAGGTGACAAAGTGTTCACCAGACAGGTAGTGAGAGAAAACTGGTAACAGCAGCACAGTATGTGTCCATGTTGGGAGATTTTACTGCATTTCCTGTCTGGTGGAACCATCGTCGCCGAGACAGTAAGGCCCCTTTCACACTGGGGCATTTTTCAGGCGTTATTCAGGCGCTTTATCGTTAAAAAAAGCGCCTGTAAAGCGCTTGAAAGAAGCCTCATCTGCAATCCCAATGTGAAAGCCCAAGTGCTTTAAGAGCCCTTTCACACTGCCAGCGCCGGAAAAACGCTTGTAAAGCGCCGCTTAAAATAGCAGCGCTTTACCAGCGTTTTTCGAGCGTTTTTAACCCCTGCTAGTGGCCAAATAAAGGGTTAAAAGTGCCCACAAAGCGCTGCTGCCAAAGGCGCTTTTTGGGCGTTTTTCAGGCGCTTTTTGGAGCGTTTTTCAGGCGCTTTTTCAGGCGCTTCCTATTGATTTCAATGGAAGGGGCGCTTTAGGAGCGGTGTATTCACCGCTCCAAAAGCGCTGCAAAGAAGCTGCTTGCAGGACTTTTTTGACGCCCTGCCAGTGCAGCGCCTCAGTGTGAAAGCACTCAGGCTTTCACATTGGGATTGCAGATGAGGCTTCTTTTAAAGCGCTTTACAGGCGCTTTTTTTAATGATAAAGCACCTGAAAAACGCCCCAGTGTGAAAGGGGCCTAAGGGGAAATCTCCTTAAAGTGATTGTAAAGCTTCGATTAAAAAAAATAAAAACAACAAACATGTCATACTGACCTCCACTGTGTAGTTCGTTTTGCACAGTGTGGTTCTCGCGGCTCCTATCAGATAACCCCCTAGGAGAAGCGCTCTCCTTTACCTTGGGTGCGCTCCCGAGTCCATCATTTGGTGTCCATAGATTTCAAATGTAGGACTCAGCCCGCGTCATTGAATTTGATTGACAGTAGCGGGAACCAATGGCTGTGCTGCTATCAATCTATCCAATCAAGAGCCGGGACCGGCACGTCTCCGCCGAGGGAAATACGGGGCTCAGGTAAGTAAAATGGGGGGGGGGGTCACTGCCAGGTGTTTTTTCACCTTAATGCATAGGATGCATTAAGGTGAAAAAAACACGAGGGTTTACAACCCCTTTAAGGGACCGCCAGATAGTACTACAGCAACAGGGGTTCTAATCATTCACTATATCCAATACTGGGGGAAAAAAATAAAACTTTATAAACTTTAAATACTTTCACTGCGCCTTGAATAAAGTACAAGATTCCAACACACAATAGAAATTCTAAATAACTAAACTTTTCAGATTAAACTGCTGATTAAATGTTGAAAAAGCGTTTTACCCCCCGAAGCGGTTACATTTGGAAAGGAAGGTTCTATGCACATATTTTAAAGTGGAACTGAACCCTCCTATCCTTCACAGCTAAGGAAGCGTCTATCTTAGCTTCGGTTTGATCTGCACGTGTGATCAGTTATGACTTCTAGATTGTAAGCTTTAACGAGTAGGGCCCTCTGATCCCTCCTGTATTGAATTGTATTGTAATTGTACTGTCTCCCCTGATGTTGTAAAGTGCTGCGCAAACTGCTGGCGCTATATAAATCCTGTATAATAATAATAATATAATAATGACATCAGCCATTTAATGGTTTGACAGTTTGGTTGAGAGCACATGTGACATCTAGAATTTCAGGCATGCCGGGAGATGCAAGTCTCCTTTCACACGGGGAATACCCTTTGCTCAGTAGGGGATCTGTCCGCTGATCCTCTGCTGAGCAGAGCGGGCAGATGGCAGGCCCATGTCTGCTTCCTTTATGCAGACACAGACACGGCATGCTGTGCTCTATGGGCAGTCGGGTGTAAAAGGGTCGGCTGTCCATTTACAACCAACTTCCCTCTGATCCGATCCGCCTAGACAGAGGGAAACTGATCCCCGTTTATTTTTAGCGGACTGGATCGGAATGGAGGTAGGTGGGTGTAAATGGTGAATAGAGATCCTTATCTCAAGTTCCTTATTCTGTAAGAAACCTGTGAAATCAACCTTCAGACAGGATGAATTCCAAATTAATATTTATTCGTTACCGTGGAAAACACCCCTTTCAAGGCCGTCAGAGTATACTCTGATCTGACAGATATTAGGTCACCCCCCCAACCCCTTTTTTTTTTATTATTTTTTTTAACAGAAATTATTTTTATTGAACAAATCAGCATTACATCTCAAAACAGGTCACCCCCCCCCCCCCCCTTTTATAGGGTTTCTAATAAAAAGCAACATTCGTTTACATGGCACATCTCCTCATATCAATGACACACACACCCGTGGCATACCAGTGGCAATTTACCCCCCTGACATATTACCTTATTACAAATTACCAGACAGTCCAAATACGAGGAAAGTCCCCAAGCCATTTAAATTCAAAGACGAAATGGAGAATGCAATCACATATTAGTTATTATCATGCTTAATAAACTTATCATTATCTATGTGTATTATTAATAACTAATATTTCTTAAATGTACTATGTATATAATATGTAAATTCAGTAGGGATCATATATTGTCCCTACACAATGGGCAAAAGTCCATTTAAACCTACCGGTCCATAGGAATACATGGACCATCGGATCAGGTCCACCTGAAACACAGACAGACCTAATCTGTGAGAAAGGGGTCTGTTTTTTTTTTTTTTTTTTTTAACTTAAATTGATTGGGTTTGGTTCAGGTGTATAGTGAACCTAACCCCTATTTCCCCCTCTTCTACCCAAACCTAAAACACACAGGTGAGTGCAGCACCTGTAAACATGTTTCAGTCATATGTTAGATCAACATTACATTTTTTTTCTCCCTTCTTTTTAAGAGGCACTGGTGACATAGCTAGCACCTCCAAGGCATAGTCTAACCTCATCTTATCTTTTCACCAGCGCCTTCCAAGGTGCTCACATGGGCAAATGAGGCCTACAAGATCTTGGGCCACAAATCAAGTATTTTTAAATAAAAGGCATAGATTTACATGCGGGGAATGAGCAATAGAATGTGCAATTCGCTTAGTTTTGACAAATTCGTTAATTCTGAATTTTTCAATTTCCGAAATTCCCGAATTTCAAAATTTGCGAAATTCAGAATTTTCGAATTTCCGAATTTTCAGATTTTCGAATTACCGAATTTCGGTTTTCCGAATTTCGGTTTTTCGAATTCCGAATTTTCGTAAATTCAAAAATTTTAAAATCTGAAAAAAAAGAAAGAAAATTTGTTTAATTGTAATTAATAACTAACTATTAAATTATAGGTATTGGAATTCCCTTTCAAATTTGGCTGTTAGTGAACGTACTGAGTACGAATTTATCCAAAGTTACGAATTATCTGAAATAACGAATGCCACATCTAACCAAATGGAACGCAACGATCGAATAATAATAAATAACAATAATAATAAAACCTTTTTATTATTATTATTTATTTATTATTCATTTGTTCCGTTCCATTTGTTTAGATGCGGCATTTGTTATTTCAGATAATTCCTAACTTTGGATGAATTCGTACTCGTTAATTTAATAGTTAGTTATTAATTAAACAGATCTTCTTTTTTTTTCAGATTTTCAAATTTGGAGATTTTCAAATCTTTGAATTCCCAAATTCTGAAAATTCGGAGTTCCGAAAGTCCAAAAATTCAGAATTCCGAAAAACCGAAAATCCAAATTCCGAAAATTCGAAAGATAGAAATGTGAAAATTCCAGAAATTTACGAATTCCGAAAAAAGCTAATAAAACGAAAATGAACACATTTTTTGTCAGTGCACATGTCTAATGAGCAATAGGATGGGAATATTAAAAAGAAGCATATTACAGTAAGTACATCCTTGCATTTTTCTATATTTCATTATTGTTTGTGGTTCAAAATAAGATGGTGGTGGGGTGGGAGTTCTGTTTTAAGAAACGGATTAGTAAACTACACAGCAATAGTTGTGCATTAATGTTTGCAACCTGCAGCTGCTAATAATCACAGCACTCTATGGGCCGGGCAAAGGAGCTGTAATATGATCTCTGGCATCTCTGCAAAACATGGGCAATACATGGAAGATATTGACTGGCATGTAGTAGTGTTGCTCAATTCTGTTCCTCAAGGACCAACAAGAGTGCATGTACTTCAGTTCTTTTCCAAGGCCAGGTACTTAGGCTGATCACAGAGAGGCAGAGATCTCTGTAATGTAACAGGTGTAGAGATATTTGCCTGTCCTCACATGACTTCAATGAGCTGCAGGAACTCCCTCCAAACCATAACACAAAGTTTATCTACACCCAAGAACCCAAATGTAATAGCAGTAAAAGTAGAGCATGCTGCAATTTTGAACCGCAAACGCAGGTAACGTGCTTCAAATGCACTGCACCATGCCTCTTTAAGCCAAGCCTAAAAACATATTGAAACGGCACGGCAAAGGCAGCACAAAACGCGTGCAAAGTGCACGTCAATCGCGCTTCAAATGCATGTAAACATGCAGACAAAAACGTGCAGTTATGTGCAGTTTCTGGTGTGAATGTCATTCAGTTGATTCTGCCAGTAGATCTGTTTGTACACGGGACGTTTTTACAACCTCTCCTGAACGATTTAACTTGACAGATACTAAACCAGGTTCAAAACGCTCGCTTTGCCGCGTTTACATTTTTTTCTTTTTTTGATGGACACCAAGCCGGAGTTTTTAGGCAAGGCCAGATGCCGCAGACTAGGCCGAAGTCGGGGCCTCGCCTAAAAACTCCTGCCTGCAGCTCCCCAGGTGTCAGCGCCAATCCTGGTGAAGAAGAAAAAAAAAATCGATTTGCTTAAACTTTGAATCGATTTGACCTCTCAACTCGATTCAAATCGATTTTTTCCCCAGCCCTAATATTTGTATGGAAATGCAAATCCTGTTTGATGTGAAGCCCATCAACAGACCCCCAAGGCCTTGCTTACATGGGGATATGCCCGTGCAAGGGCTGCGTTTGCCCACACAGGGGGATGCACAGGTGCTCCATGCATTCCCATGAAGGCAAGTGTCAAGTGAGAAGCAGTGGTTGCATGGACTGCTGCGGCTCCCAATTGGACATCTGTGCTGGTCCCAAAATGCACAGTTCTGTCACACTGGGAACAGAAGGCTGTGTCCCAATTATTAAAAATGGGACTGCCTGTGCATCCCCATGTAGGCAAATACAGGCCTCACAAGAAAGTGTTTTCTTGAGTAAGGCCTCATGTACACTGCTGCTACTAAATGGAGCAGTTGGGATTTTTTTTTCCGCTGCCCCTGAACTCTCCTCTGTGTTATCTGATCAGTCCATGTACACAGGGCAGTTTACAGTGTAGGTAGTTGAGTTTAGAGGCATTTTTGGAACCCGAAAAAAATGCATTCAGAAGCTGTTACAGGCATTTCAAGTGCCAAATGCGTCTAAACGCAGTAACTCGCATTTAGCCACGTTTCGTTTACAGGCGTTTTTCATTTTGGGCTATTTGAAAAACAAAATAATATAATTTTTTTAATGCTTCCAAAAACGCAAACGCAGCTAAACGCGGCAACTCAGAAATTGTAGACGTGGGTTACTATCTGTCAAGTTAAATTGTTCAAGAGAGGTTGTAAAAACGTCCCGTGTACATGAAGCCTTACACTTTAAAACTAAATGTCTATCCAAGTCTTTTCTGTTCACAGACACAACACTGCTGTGCCGCAGAACAAACAGCAGCGCTTCCCTGCTGAGACTTGGAAAAAAAACAACAGCTCATTACTGGCAGGATCAACAGGTAATAAAAATAGTTACAAGACTACAAAAACGTCTTTGTTATGCTAATTAATTTTCAATCAATTTAAAATGATGTGTGAGTGAGCGCTCAAAAAACAGAAACTAGCAGCTAGCACAAACAAAAACAAATAGGTGATTGTGTATTTTACTTTGGCCAACCTTACAAAGTGCAGCACTAATATTATAAACAAACATACCGTATGTGCATAAATAAAGCACTAAAACTAGTGTCAACGTAACTATAAATACATAAAAAATATGAAAAATTATTACAGGTTAATATGCTATGGGATTACCCCCAGCAAAATAATGTAAAACAGAAATAATCCTTATAACAAGTGCTTGTAGCGCATTGGTGACAGAGTGGGGGTATTCATGCACTTTGGGACTTTTGCATGCATTATTCGAGGAAGAAGATTAAAAAAAATATATATATAATATCTTGAGACTATTTTGCACTACAAGCACTTTTTAGAAAGACTATTTTTGTTTACATTATTTTGTTGGCGGTAACCCCATAGCATATTAACCTGTAATAATTTTCATTTTTTTATAGTTACTTTGGGTGACACTATTTTGTGCACTGTATGCTTTGTTATGCTAGTAACTGACTAACTAGGTAAAAATCAAATATACAGTTTTTGATTCAGAGTTTAGATTGATTCGGCCCTTCAGAAAAGATCACCTACCAAAATGCCTAGGCATTTTTTGCGCGTGACTTTTGCGCAGTAGTTTCTGCAACAAAATCAATTTGCGGTGCTTTTGCCACCTTTTACAGAGACAATCATTTTCCTTTATTGAACAGCAATCAAGGATATTCAGGAATGACACAGTACGTCATCATAACTGGTCTAGTGATTTTCCTGGTTTATCCCTAATTGTATTTTCTCCTTTGCCCTTTTTAAATTTGACATTTGGTCGATGCATCGTCTAATACTGCAATGCTGATGTTCTTCCTCATAGATAATTTCTCTAATACTGTCTGTATCCTGCCGAATCCTCACCTCCAGAATGAAGTATCTGTATTTTCTTGAAAACCTTGAAAGCCGCATTAAACCCAAAAGCAAACATCACATTGAAGCTTACCAATTCTTGGGGCTCTTTCACACGAGCGGACCTGCCTGCTCAGTGGGGGGATTTGTCCCGCTGAGCAGGCGGATGACAGGTCCATGTCTGCTCCGCCGACAGGTCCATATCTGCTCCGCCGACAGGTCCATGTCTGCTCCGCCGACATTTTAGTCGATTAAATGAATACTATTTTAGTCGACTAAAATACGACTTATGCAGGCCATACATGGTCGAATTTTGAATGAATTTTCTTTTCAAAATCAGAAAGTTCGTTTTTTTTGTGATCCGATTGTGCCACCATTGATTTTCGAAATTCGGCCGACCAAGCCTTCAATTTCACCTCATGTTGCTACAGAAAAGAATTTTCTTGGCCGGGAATCTTCTTTTCTCCCCGTAAATTTTATTTTCTTATTACATTTCTCGCACGATTCTCCCATCATTGATTAGAAAATCGGTCGTTTTTCAAAAAAATTCCAACATGTCCGATTCCTCAAATTTGATTTCCGAACGAAAATCGGCTGTTGCTGCAGTCCACTAATGGTGCGAAATTCATAGATACGATTTTCAAAAGAAAATTCTTTCTAAATTCGAACCGTGTATGGCCGGCATAAAACTCAAACAATTGAGATGACTAAAATGTGACTAAAACTAAAATGGAATTTTAGTCAAAAACTAAATTGAAATTCGACTTAAAAATTAACACTGGTCTGTAGTGCATGTTCATACCTCAATACCACAAATAATAAACGTATAAGATTTTTCACTCCAGCAGTATATAATGAGTTTGGAAATTGTAGAGAAATGTTAACTAATGCATTACAATTTAATTACACCCATTAGATTTTAGACGACTAAAACTAGTTTTAGTCGACTAAAATGTACTAGAGATTTTAGCCTACTAAAACGTAGGACATTTTAGTCGACTAAAATTTACTGGAGATTTAGTCGACAAAATCTAAAAACAATTGCAGAAGACGAAAATGGGAATAAAACTAAAATGCCATTTTAGTCCCAAGACTAAAACTAAATCGAAATCCGCTGTCAAAATTAACACTGGACACATCCACCGCATCATAGAGGACAATGAATGGTCTGATCGGGTCCGCCTAAAAAAAACTGACCGGCACGCCCGTTCGGTCCACCTGTGTGATAGGGGCCTTAGATGCGATGGCTGTATTAGTTTCATCTTTAGGATTTCTTTGATTTTCACCTGGTGATCCAGCAAATAAATCTGTGGTTTTCCAACAGAAAGGCTCTCTTGTAGTTACAGGGATGAGACATACAATTTAACACTGGCGGGGGGTGTTTGCTTAAAATGATAAGCTTTTGTTTATGTAAAACTTTTTTCCCCAAAAAAAAAAAAAAAAAGTTTGCTGTAGCTGTTATTAGCTGTAAATTGGCTTAAATTTGTTACTGTATTTAAATCTGCTACTATATCTAACACAGCCCTCCCCAAGACTGACAATGCTGCTGTCCTAATCTGCCTCCTGTGCTCCTTCATCCGGGGGAGGGGGCACTCTAATACAGGAGGGTGTGTTACTGGCCAGAACACCAGGGAAAAACAGAGGGGGGGAAAAAAGTCTTAAAAAAAAAAAAAAAACGTATGCAGCCACCATATCGAAAAGTTTGGCCAGGTGCAATATATTACATTTTTGGTATGGGGTTTAATACTGCTTCAAATAAAGATTACACAACAAAAAAAAATCAAATTCATAAAACGACTAATGCCGCGTACACACGATCGGAATTCTCGTCGGAAAAAGCTCTGATGGTTTTCCCGACGGAATTCCGCTCAAACTGTCTTGCCTACACACAGTCACACCAAATTCCGACCGTCAAAAACACGGTGACGTACAACACTACGACGAGCCAGAGAAAAAACTAAGTTCGATGCTTCCGAGCATGCGTCGAACTGTTTCCGAGCATGCGTAGGAATTTTGCGCGTCGGAATTGCTACAGACAATCGGAATTTCCGATAAAACCTTTTCCGTCTACAAAATTGAGAACGTGCTCTCAAATTTTTGCTGGAGGGAATTCGGCCAGCAAAATTCCGATGGAGCCTAGACACGGTCGCATTTTCCGATGAAAAGCTCTCATCGGTCTTTTGATGGACGAAATTCCGATCGTGTGTACGCGGCATAATTCGGGAAGTTGGAAAATATTTTAAAAAGTTAACTTGAGGTTTAAAGTGGGAAATTCTGTGCAATATGAATAATGCAAAATACTTAAATACATTTTCTTCGGGTGAAAATGTATGAATGGTTGCGAAAATGCATTGTATAAAAAAACAGATGGCCTTAAAGATTGTCAATCAGCATCCATTCATTTACAGTTGCAAATGGAAACAAAAGAGATGCACTCTGTATGTAAACTGACAACAAGCATCGTTTAGCATTTAAATGAACTGATGCGATTTACATACTCTTAGCACATATGCAATCACAGTACAGGTACACAAAGAAATAAAAAGAACACAAACTTACATTACTGTCAATTTACAGACAATTAACAGCAGCACATGAGTCAGAGAGGGCAAAGAACAATAATAAAAGTTTACATAAATAACCAGATTTCCTTTATGAGTGGATAGCAACATGAAAAATAAACTGGTTGCAATGGGTTAAGACATAACACACAGCCCAATAAATGCAGGAAACGCAATTGACCAGCGGTCTCTTATGATAACTGGGCCACGTAGTAGCTGACAACAGGGTGCCAATTAACATTACTAGATCTTTCACAAATCTGAAAAAAAATGACTGCCAGTTGCCCGTTTCTTTATAGAAGCAGGTCACAGATCGATTTGAGCCGGGATTAGTGGATATCTATAGCTTCCTTCAGACTTGGGTAAAATCTTTCCATTCTCAGGAAAGACCGTCTTAAAACTTAACATAACAATTCAAACCCAGAGGGTATCTACCCCTGTTGCTCTTGAATATTAAAGTGGAACTTAACCACTTTCAGCCCCGGACCAATTTGCAGCCAAAGGACCAGGCCCCTTTTTGCGATTTGGCATTGCGTCGCTTTAACTGACAATTGCGCGGGTCGTGCGACGTGGCTCCCAAACAACATTGGCGTCCTTTTTTTCCCACAAATAGAGCTTTCTTTTGGTGGTATTTGATCGCCCCTCCGGTTTTTATTTTTTGCGCTATAAACAAAAAAGACAATTTTGAAAAAAAAAACACATTATTTTTTGCTATAATAAATATCCCCCAAAAAATATATTAAAAAATATATTTTTTCCTCAGTTGAGGCCGATACGTATTCTTCTACATATTTTTGGTAAAAAAAAAAAAAAAAAATCGCAATAAGCGAATATTGATTGGTTTGCGCAGAAGTTATATCGTTTACAAGATAGGGGATAGTTTTATAGCATTTTTATTAATAATTTTTTTTTATTAGTAATGGCGGTGATCAGCGATTTTTTTGTGTGACTGCGACATTATGGCGGACACATCGGACATTTTTGACACATTTTTGGGACCATTGTCATTTATACAGCAATCAATGCTATTTAAATGCACTGATTCCTGTATAAATGACACTGGCAGTGAAGGGGTTAACCACAAGGGGGCAGTGTAGGGGTTAAGTATGCCTAGGGGTGCGTTTCTTACTGTGGGGGAGGCGTGGCTGTCAGCTAGTGAATGCTGATCTCTGCTCCAATCACAAGGAGCAGAGATCGGCTTCACTAGTTGCTAGGCAGAATGGGGAGATGCTGTTTATTTCCGCATCTCCCCGTTCAGCCTTCCCGTGAGACGATCGCGGGTGTCCCCGCGGCGATCGAGTCCGCGGGACCCGTGAGCGGCCTCACGGGGGTCCCAACCGGCGCGCTCCCGATGGCACGGACGGCTTAAAGGAGGGACTTGTATATACGCCCTCCTGCCTGTCCGTGCCATTTTGCCGACGTATATCCTCGTGCGCCGGTCGGGAACCGGTTAACTGTATCAAAGTGCCACAAACTGAAAACACAAAAATTTTTTATTAATTTACAGAAAATGCACCCGTCCATCCATGTCTCCATTTTGTTGGGAAATCACTTTGATAAACACTCCCCTAGCCAGAGTGGATAAAAAATCGATAATTTAAAAAAAAAATCTTATTTTTTTTTTGATATTTATCAATTTTTTTTTAAAAATAAAATGCTTTTAGAGTAAAAATCTATGTAAAGCTAGCTTTCTATTTAAGATACAATAATAATTGAGTTTATTCAGCATGAAATGGAGCATGAGGCTGTATATTCTGCAATATTTAAAATTTTTGGTAAACTCATTCATTGAATCCAAGCTGAGATAACATGCACTGGCAATGTTATTGTTGTAAATAAATAAAAGAATTTGAGCAGTACTCCAACTATGTGTGATTAACCCAAAATCAGTTCCGCTATCGCTGTTTTACTAACCTGACAGCTTATTATTCTAAATAGGAAACCTTCATTTTGTTTGCAATTTCAAATATTAAAAAGGAACTACCAGCAAGAATAAGTCCTTACATTTAAAGAGCACCTGTCATCTCAGATCCATCATGGCAGCGCCTGTTAGCGGGCATCCACTCACCTGCTGCCGCCACGTCCCTCACCTTGTTGTGTCACTGCCACATCACCAGCTGTCCAAATAAAGTGAATGGGACTGTCGGTGAGTCAACAGCGGGTCGGAGGAGCGCCCACTGCGGGACAGAAATGACAGTTTCTCTTTAAAAATTATGGATTTAAAATCAAGCCTTTTTACTAGTGATTTAAATCGACTTAATTTAAATCAAATCCACCCTGCCCCCTAACCTTTTCAGCCAGGGTCATCCTGGGTAAGGGAAGATGATTCATGTAGCATGTTACTTCTTGCATTCCATCTTCCCCTAGCTCAGGCATGCAGAAGGCTGTGCTTAGCTGAGAAAGCACCCCCCCCCCATCTAGATAAAAAAAAGTACATTTTGACTACTGGGATGTACGACATTTTGGCCTAGGCCAGGAACTAGGAAGCAACTAAATAAATTTGTTTACAAAAATAAAAATAAAAGGTTTTGAACAAATAGAATATAACTATCAATATACAGAGACTAGCAGCATAAGGAATACGATTTGTTAATGTTGATTGAGAGAGTTTAGTTCTGCTATCATTACTACAAATGTCACTGGAAACTGCCACCAATGCCCAGTATCATCATAAATTGCATACTCTATATGGTAACCCCTTTCCCATCCTCCAATTCCCTATAAAACAGTGCTGTGGTCTGGTGACTGACTGAACCCAATAGGAGGGGGCAGGAAGCATGGCATGTGGTCCACACTTCTGGACCTACCAGGACTCTCTCTGCGTGGCACTGGGGATCGGAGTAGCATATGGTTTTGTAGTAGATTTGGCTGTTAAAGTAGAACTGAAGCTCCACTGTAAGAAACAACGAGCAGGCAGGCTTTTATTACAGAGGAGGCATTCACGGTCTTCTGCAATACAATGCCCCTGCCTGCTTGCTGTCGTCTTTGGTGCTGTAAACTGAGCTGCACATGCACAGCTCTAAATGTTGGGCCAGTCTGTGCCAAGATGCCTGAGCTCCCACTGGCCAAGAGGCCCAAAGACGAAGACGGGCACTCAGAAGATGCTGGCGAGTGAGGAGTGACCGTTGGGGCAGTTAAGTGTTCGCCCTTTAGTTCCGCTTTAAAATGTTATGACAGCTTTGATTTCACTGTGTGTTCAGGGTGGCCACATTTTTGAAGACCGGAATGAGCAGCCAGACAGCTCTAGTTTCAGCTTATCTTCCAAAAGCTAATTCGTTTTCAAACCTCTCCGATTGATCATAGTCCCTACATTATGAGGCTGAGGCCATCTGCAGGACTATAGACACGCCATAACCAAGGGAACCTACTGAACATGTTTACATCGGAATACCCTGAGAGCTTTCATTTTTTTTTATATAAAACCCGATGGCAGCTCGCTTCAATAAGGTAGGGTATAAATGTGAAAATTGTGCATGGCTTCTGGCACTTTAACCACTTACCCACTGGGCACTTAAACCCCCTTCCTAACCAGACCAATTTTCAGCTTTCGGTGCTCTCACACTTTGAATGACAATTACCCAGTCATGCAACACTGTACCCAAATTAATTTTGTGTCCTTTTTTTCACACAATTGAGCTTTGTTTTGGTGGTATTTAATCACTGCTGGGTTTTTTAATTTTTGCGCTATAAATCAAAAAATACAGAAAATTTGGTAAAAAAAAAAAAAATTCTTTGTTTCTATTAAAATTTATTGCAGAGTACTGGCGAGTACTGGCAGAGTACTGGCAGAGTATTGGCAGAGTATTGGCAGAGTACTGGCGAGTACTGGCGAGTACTGGCGAGTATTGGCCGAGTACTGGCGAGTATTGGCAGAGTACTGGCGAGTATTGGCAGAGTACTGGCGAGTATTGGCAGAGTACTGGCGAGTATTGGCAGAGTACTGGCGAGTATTGGCAGAGTACTGGCGAGTATTGGCAGAGTACTGGCGAGTATTGGCAGAGTACTGGCGAGTATTGGCAGAGTACTGGCGAGTATTGGCAAAGTACTGGCGAGTATTGGCAAAGTACTGGCGAGTATTGACAGAGTGTTGCACAGTATTGCATAGTATTGATAGAGTATTGCACAGTGGTGGCAGAGCATTGCACAGTGGTGGCAGAGCATTGCACAGTGGTGGCAGAGCATTGCACAGTGGTGGCAGAGCATTGCACAGTGGTGGCAGAGCATTGCACAGTGGTGGCAGAGCATTGCACAGTGGTGGCAGAGCATTGCACAGTGGTGGCAGAGCATTGCACAGTGGTGGCAGAGCACGCAGTGTATTGCACAGTGGTGGCAGAGCACGCAGTGTATTGCACAGTGGTGGCAGAGCATGCAGTGTATTGCACAGTGGTGGCAGTGTATTGCTGTCACTGACCAGCGCTGTGGGCACTACACATCCAGCCCACAGCGCTGGTCCTATCTCATCCCTTTCCGCTTCTCCCCTCTAACTGTACCGATCGGTACAGAGAGGGGAGGGAGGAACCGGCGTCATGACATGACGCTGATTTGTGTACATGTGATCGCTCCGTCATTTGACGGAGCGATCACGTGGTAAACGGCTGCTATCAGCGGCTGTTTACTGTGATCCGTGATGCGCCAGGTCCTCGGGACCCGGCGGTCACGGATGTTCCCGGGTGCGCGCCCCAGGGGGCGCGCGGGAGCAAGTTTCCGTAGGACGTCCGCTCAGGATAACCCGACCGAGCTGTAGCCGTCTTTCGGCTATGGCCTGGTCGGCATGGGGGTTAAATAGAATTTATAAGGCCAAAATTGTTTGTCCAAATTAAAGTGCCTTTCCAGGAGCAAACAGGCTTCTGATTGTGGTAGACTCAAAACATTTTCAAGGAAAAGAAAAACATCAAGTGTTACAGGGACCTCATCACCAAACACATTTTATTTTTTTAATGTAGTTGCCATTACCAGTATTTGTCTCTACTGGAGTGTTTCAGATAAAAGCATAAACTACTTCACCTGAAAAGTTCCAGCTCCAAGTAGAGTGCTGTCCCGCTTTATCTCTCGGGGAGTCCAGCAAAGAGATCTTCTGCCTCAGGTTTTTTGCTCGGCTTCCTCCATCTTGGAGTTTTTGGGGCTCTTGCCCACCGAATGGCAATTTTCATTCTTACTCCCTCCTGCATTCCCTTGGATAAATAATTGGGATATATAATATAAAACAAAAGCAGGATCTCATCCCAATGCCCACAGGAGTTGGGCAGGCCTGGGAGCTGAAGCAGCAAGATATTGAAATTGGAGTCCCCAAGAGACAAAAGAAATTGTTGAGCCGTTTACCGTTTAGCATCTACCAAAAACCTGAAATAAATAGCAATACTTTGAAGACCGACGTTTACATAAAAGAACAACTTAATGTTCCTGTATAACAGCCTAAGCAAGTCCCAAATCCAGTTTCTATATGATGTACAAGACTTATGAAGCTTCTTTTACCTCCCCCCGATTGTGCCAAATCCTTCCTTTTCTGTGACCCAGGGAGACCATAGTTCTACTTTACTTGTGCCCAGGTTTTAAATAAAATATGTTCCTATTTGATCCTTTGTTTATCCTAATCAGACCAAATTAACACCTTTACCTTCTCGCTTTATTTTCCCGCTGATTTTTTTTTTTATTTCCATTTTTCAAATATAAAAAAAATTTTGTTTGTATTATAGTTTTGGTTGTTTTTTATTTAAATATTTTTTTTAAAAAGGCCTTTATTTTATTTGTAACTTACTTTTCAATGCTTTGTACCAGAATCATCATCTTAGTGTCACTTTAACCACTTTCGGACCGCCCGCCCGCCCACAATGTGTACTGCAGCTAAGCGGCAAAACGACGTACCCGCTGAACTGCAACTCAATTCATAACATGTGTTTTTTTTTTTGTTTCTGGATTTTTGGTTGATATTTTGTCTCGATCATTTAAAATACACCTATAATAAAAAAAATATAGACCCGTTTTGCCAGCGGTATTACAGCTTGATTTCAATGGGGAGCAGCGGCGGAGGAGTGGTAAACACACCGCTCCTTCACCGCTCCAAAGAAGCTGCTGGCAGAACTTTTCCTGATCTCCTGCCAGCGCACCACTCCGGTGTGAATGCCATCCGGCTTTCACACTGCAGACAATGGAGGAGCAGTTTGAGGGCGGATTGCAGGCGCTATTTCTAACGCTATAGCGCCTGCAAAACGCCCTCGGTGTGAAAGGGGTCTTAATTTCTTTGTAAGTGGGCAAAACTACAAAATCTGCAGGGGATCAAATAATTATTTTCCCCACTGTATACAAACACCATAGGTTTCCAATTTTTTGGAGAAATCAGCTAGACACCAAAGTTTGTAGACCCTATAACTGTCATGCAAACAAATCAATATTATTATTATACAGGATTTATATAGCGCTGACAGTTTACGCAGCGCTTTACAATATAATATACACTTATTGGGATTTTATTTTATCAAAAGACATGTAGCAGGCTACATTTTAGCCAAAATGTTTGAAGAAAAGTTTTTTGTTTTTTTTTATTGGATGTTTTGTAGCTGAAAGTAAAAAATTTTTTTTTCAAAGTTTTTGGCCTTTTAACATTTTTATTCCAAGAAAGAAAAAAAATAAAAGCCAGTGGTGATCAATTACCACCAAAAGAAAGCTCTATTTGGGTACAGAGTTGCATGATCGCTCAATTACCAGTCAACCACTTAACAGCCCCGGACCATTTGGCTGGCCAAAGACCAGAGCACAGGGCCGGTGTTCTATCACCAAGTGTCCGGCTGTCACTAGGTGTCCGAAGTCTACTGCGCATGCGCAGCGCATGCGCAGTCCGGATCCAGAAGATTTTCGGAAATTGTCGGAAGATGAGCGGCGCCTGCGCCGTGAGTCGAGGAGAAGCCCCCACCATCCAAGCGGACATAGGGTTAGTCAAATTGAGAGGGCCCCTCGCGGGCTCGCTTCGCTCGCCGCGCATCGGGCACGGCCTCGCTGCGCTCGGCTCTTTTATATTCTAACTCTATGTCCACTGGGATGGTGGGGCTTGAAAGTGGACTCACGGCGCAGGCGCCGTTCATCCTCGGCAATTTTCGGAATATGGGCGTTCTGTGTACTGCGCATGCGCAGTACACCTCGGACACTTGGTGATGGGGGACGGATAATGATACAACACCGGTTTAACTGACAATTGCGCGGTCATGCGACGTGGCTCACAAACAAAATGTACATCCTTTTTTTTCCCCACAAACAGAGCTTTCTTTTGGTGGTATTTGATCGCCTCTGCGGTTTTAATTTTTTGTGCTATAAACAAATATATAGCGACAATTTTGAAAAAAAAGCTATATTTTTTTACTTTTTGCTATAATAAATATCCCCCACAAAATATCTAAAAAAAATATAATTTTCCCTCAGTTTAGGCCGATACGTATTCTTCTATATATTTTTGGTAAAAATCTAATAGTAAAATAGAACATTTTTTTTTTTTTTACTAGTAATGACGGTAATCTGCGATTTTTATCGTGAGTGCGACATTATGGCGGACACATCGGACAATTTTGACACATTTTTGGGACCATTGTAATTTTTACAGCGATCAGTGCTATAAAATTGCACTGATTACTGTAAAAATGACACTGGCAGTGAATGGGGTTAACCACTAACTGGCCTAGAAGGGGTTAAGTGTGCCCTAGGGCGTGATTCTAACTGTTAGGGGGCATGGCTACGAGTGATCAAAAAGGAGCTATGATCAGTGACAGTGTCACTAGGCAGAACTTGTTTACATCAGCATCTCCCCATTCTTCCTCTCCGTGAGACGATTGCAGGTATCCCCGCAGACATCCAGTCCGCAGGACCCGCGATCCTACTCATGGAGCTCGCTGCCGGTGGCGTGCACGCGATGGCACGGCGGCAAATTCAAAGGGACGTACAGGTACGCCCATTTGCGCTGCCGTGCCATTCTGTCAACGTAAATGTACAGGCGGCGGTCGGCAAACGGTTAAAGTAGCGCAGTATGGAAATGTATAGCAAGGAGGCTAGAGAGGACTTTAATGGTACCATATGAAAACTGAAAATACCAGTCTATGAATAAAATTTATATTCATAGACTGGTATTTTCAGTTTTCATCCGGTACCATTAAAGTCCTCTCTAGTCTCCTTCCTAAACATTTCTTCTTCATTATGTCTAGGATGAAGGTACCATTATGCAACATCTAATTATACTATGACACTCTTGTAATCTAAAGTAGCGCAGTGCTGAATAGAAAAAAAAAAATGGCCTGGTCATGAAGGGGGTAAAAAATGTTGGAGCTCAAGTGGACAAATAAAATAAAATTAAAACGTATATATTTTGTTACAGCTTTTGCCTCTAAAAAATAAAAATCTATTTAGCAAGACAGCATCAAGAAAGCCTAATGGCCCGTACACACGATCCGAATATCGGACGAAAGCGATCGTCCGAGGGAGGATCGTACGATTTTCGGATCGTGTGTACACTACTTCCGACAGCCGATCGCGACCGTTCGTCCTGATATTATTCGATCGGACATGCACGGAAATTTTCCTCGTACGATTCCAGATCGTACGATTTCCGTTTAGTCAGTATAGTTGTCGTCCGAAAATACAATACAAATACATTACAACACATGACATCACTTCCGATTTTTTTTCCTATCGTATGAGAATTTGTGACTTTATTGGCTATTCAATCTCTACTTGCGATTGTTAACCGAAAAACGGTCGTACGATCGGTCGTCCGATATTCGGATCGTGTGTATGGGCCATTACTCTGAAATTGAAAAAATATGCTCTGGTCCGTAGTCCATGGGTACAGATATGAGCGCTGAATTAAAGCACGTAGTGAGGTTGAAGCGAGAAAGGTATAGCGGTAATTGAATAAATTTTGTATATTGCCTATATGGTTATGTATACTGTTCATTTTGGAACTCCTGGTGAAGTGGTCCCCATGAAATCCCATGTGTTGTTCATGAGACAGTGGGGTCGTGTAATGTAATGCTCCCTGCTGCCTGTGTGCAGATGGTTTACATTTTGTCATTAATAATGTACAGCAAGCGGGGGGATAATAAACGCAGTGATTGAATTAGTGTGCACCTGTTACATCTTGTTATGAGGCTGCTCTTTATTTTGTCACTGCGATTTGTCTGAGGTTTCTTAGTGCTAGAATGGACCTTTAGAATACAGCACAAGACATTCAACTCTATTAATGGGTTTGTCTTCACATTTCTGTTGCCTAAACAATAGTAATTTCATTTCTGAGTACATTTAGTAACAAGTCACAGTGGTTGTAAATTCTTACATATACCCAGTGAAATGATACACAGAGATGAAATAAATCCTCCTACATAAGTTGTACATGTGTTATCTGCTGAATTTTACAGCTTGTCTGAAAGATCAGAAAAATTGGGGCAGAAAGCTTAAAGCGGAAGTAAACCCATCGATTTAACAGTTTAAAAAAAAAAAAAAAAAAGGCATGCCGGGAATGCTAACTGCACATTGGCTGTGCTCTCAACCAAACAGTCAAACCATCCAATGGCTGGTGTCATAACGGATCACATGTGCAGCACCGTGGCAGTTGAAGATTAAACAGAGGCAAAGATGGCCGCTTCCTTGGCTGAAAACGATAGGGGGGTTTACTTCCACTTTAAGTGCAGATCTCAATGAGGAGAGCTCTGAGTGCTGATTGGAGGAAAGGGACACCACACACTCACACCCCCACACACAGCGCATAGGAACAGAGCTCAGGCTGTCAATTAGCTGGAAATCCCTCCCCTGTCACCATTTTTCTCTTGGTGTCAGGAAAACTTGTCAGAAGTGATTCATGCTGATAGAGGAAAACTGCAGCAGATAAAAGTGACACTTGGTGCTCTTAATTGAGACAAGAACACACTATAGAGGGGATATTCTATGTTCATATTTCATATCTGAGGTTTACATCCACTTTAATAACACAATCACATATTTTTTTTTTTTTTTTTTCTTAAATACTAGGATGTCTCTTCTGCTATTATTAAGAAAAAAAATTAAAAACTTTTCCCTGACTCCTAGCAGTTTTGTAATCTTTGTACAATGGAAAGTAAAGTGTGCACTTCTAGCATCTGTAAAATGCTGATAATTGAACATGTGCATGGGGTTACATTCAATGCCCACCCAGTGGACTGGCAGGAACCAAAGAGATCCAGAGAAGATGGCAGCAATGCAGCTCTATTCTGTCCAGAGTGCATAAAAATCTATGATTTAATTTTTATTTTATTTATTTTTTTAAAGCAGAAGGAAAAAAAAAAATGACTTTTATTTAAATCCGATTTTTTTGGATTTGTATCAAATTTATTTCAGTAAAATGCTTTTGAAGTAAAAATCTACCTAAAGATAGTCGTCTATTTAAGATACAATAATAACCATCCTGGACCCAACGCGTGACTCTTCCAATGTGACCAGACCTGTCTCAGCAGACCTTTGCTCCTGGGTGCATATGGCCAACCTGACAGAAATCTGGCGGTGGAAACACCCAGATGAGGTTGCATACTCACCTCTCTTCCACTCATAGATCCTCGGCCAGAATAGACCTGGCCTTTGGAAACCCCCTTATGCTGCAACATGTTTCGGATGTGAATTACCTGGCTGGTGGCACATCAGACCATAACCCGTTACAAGTAACCCTGGCCTTCCCCACGGGTGGCAGGAGAGGGGGTTGGAGGTTGGCCTCGGGCTGGTTACAAGAAGATCAGGTGACTACGCAAATACAAACTGCTATGGACACCTTCTGGGAGACCAATCTGCACTCCGCGGAGCCACGCATTGTTTGGGACGCCTTTAAGGTCGTCTCGAGGGGTGAGTGTATCTCTGCGATAAAAGCAGCTAAAAAAGATAGGACTGAGGAGGGTGAAGTCCTCTTGGCCAAAGAGAGGGAGTGCGCTCAATTACAGGCGGACTCCCCCTCGGAGGTCAATTATGCTGCCCTTCTTTCCTCTAGGAGACTTGTAGCCCTCCACTTTGACAACTTAGCCCATACCGAGCTTAGGCAGAAAGCGGAGACAATTTTTGCCGAGGGAGACAAGAACGGCAAACTACTGGCCACTTTGGCTGCTGAGCATAGGGTACCCGTTAGCATCCCAGTAATCAAGGGCAGGAGGGGGGAGCTGGTCTCAGAACCGGAGGGAATTATGGAGGAATTTATTTACTTTTACAAGTCACTTTATACACAGATAGCTCCATACGACCAGCTGGAACTGGAAGAACTCCTGGGGAGCTTATCCATCCCACGGATGTCCGACCTAGACAGAGACACTCTTGACGAGGCCATCTCAGAGATGGAGATCGAGACAGCTATAGCCGCATTTCCCCCCCACAAAACACCAGGCCCTGACGGATTTCCAGCAGACTTCTACCAAACATATAAATCCCAATTGGCCAGTAGGTTGACCCAATTGTTCTCACACTGTAAAGAACAGGGGGCTTTGCCGGCCTCGATGATGGAAGCCTATATGGTTCTCCTCCTGAAGCCGGGTAAGGACCCGTTAGAGTGCTCCTCCTACCGCCCTATAGCTTTACTCAATACAGACCTGAAGATTCTAGCTAAGGTACTGGCCTCAAGGTTGACTAGAGTAATCCCAACCCTGGTGGATATTGACCAGACCGGATTCATGCCGGGTATGTCGACTGACACCAACCTCAGGAGACTCTTTACACACATCCAGTTGGAAGATACAGAATCCCCAGAACGAATTGTGGTTTCTATTGATATAGAGAAAGCCTTCGACTCTGTCGATTGGATATACATGCACAAAGTGTTAGAAGCCATGGGCTTTGGCCCTGGTTTCCGGCAGTGGATTGCACTATTATATAGTGCCCCACGGACGGCAATCAGGCTGGGTAATAGGATCTCAGACTTCTTCGAGATAGGAAGGGGAACGAGACAAGGTTGTCCCCTTTCTCCCTTCCTTTTCTCGTTAATGATGGAGCCCATGGCCAGGGCACTCAGGCAATCGCAAGAGGTGGGAGCCGTCAGAGTAGGTAGTGTGGATGAATGTGTGGCACTATACGCAGACGACATGCTCCTGTTCCTAAAAGACCCTGGGCCCTCGCTCAAAGCGGCTTTAAAAATTCTAGATAAATTTGCCCAGTTCTCAGGGCTTAAGGCGAATTGGAGTAAGTCGTCCATTCTCCCACTGGGCTCCAGTGCACTCGCCCAAAAGGATGATAGTCTGCCACTTAGATGGGTGTCCACAATCACATACTTAGGGGTCAAAATTACTGCGAACATTCAGGACTATATGACAATCAACCTCCTTCCATTAGTGACTAGACTCAAGCAGATGACGGTGACCTGGAAAAACCTCCCTCTCTCCCTAATAGGACGAGTTAGTCTTATAAAAATGAAATTCCTATCGGTAATTCTATACTTTCTGCGTCACTCCCCTGTGTGGGTGCCTAAGACCTTTTTTAAATCTCTCGATAGCATTATTGGGTCATTTATCTGGTCACCACAGTCACCCCGCATCAGTATCAAGTCTCTGCAGGAACCATGGGGACAAGGGGGTCTGGCACTGCCCGACTGGCATAAATACTATTTGGCAGGCCAAATGGTAGTTGCCAGGAAATGGCTGACAGCGGAGGAAGGAGACTCCGCGACGGTTGTTGAAGCGGCATTGCTGGGCTCCTATGAAAGTTTGCGATTGGCTCTATACAGGGGCCCTAAGTCATGTTTACCTTTGACAAGCTCCATGAAGGCCACAATAAGGGCATGGGAGAAAACCACCATTCTGATGACCCCCAGCTATGACGGAATTACACCCTCAGCTCCACTATGGATGAACCCACGGTTTCCTCAGTTCTTTTCTTTCCCTGACCCTATGATATGGGCGTGTAAAGGCATCAAGCTACTAAGAGATATAACTAGCGAGGGTGAACTTTGCACCTTTGATCAACTAAAGGCTAGGCACGACCTTACCAATACCTACTTTTTTCGCTATATGCAATTGCGACATGCCTTTCAAGTGCAGTTCTCGGGCCTGCGTATAGAATACCTACCTTCAGACCTAGAGACCGTGCTAACGGAAGAGGACTTATCCAAACCACTGTCAACTGTGTACAAATCCCTTTTCAAAAAGACACCCCCTGGGATAGCTAAGTGTAGACGGAAATGGGAGACCGAGATTACAGATATACAAGGTGAAGACTGGGATGACATGTGGGACCACCCCTTTAAACACTTAGTATCGGCAAGGGACAGACTGATCCACTTCAAATTTTTGCACCGGGTATACTTCACACCTGCCAGATTAGCTCGAATCTACCCCTCTGCAAGCGGTCGATGCTGGCGTTGCAATCACACCCCTGCTGATGCAGAACATATTTTTTGGAGCTGTACTCAGATTCAAGTATTTTGGTCAGGTATTATCGATTGCTTGTCGGAGGTGCTCAGTATACCTATACCCAAGTTACCGAGAGTGTGTATGATTGGTCTGGTGGAGGAAGTGGTCCCTTCAAGGGCCCAACGTACTTTCCTGAACATAGGGCTTTTCTATGGCAGGAAAGCCATTCTGCTGAAGTGGAAGAAAGCGGAGGCACCCACTCTGTCCTTCTGGAAGGGTTTAATAAATAAGGTCCTACCTCTCTATAAAGCGACATACAGATCCAGAGGCTGTGGGAAAAAATTCTATAAGGTTTGGCAGCCCTGGTTAGACTCATCAGGCACAGTGGGATAATAGGAATGTTGGTGAGATTGTTTGGGTGACTGGGATCCATTTACATCCATTTACATCACTCCCTTTTTCTCCACTAGGAGGAAATGAATAAGCGCACAACAACATAAGTCATTATAGTATGTAAATCCTATAGCTACAACAGAAGGCACTCTCCAAATAAAGTAAAGTGAAAAATTCTCTAAATGCACGGTACACTCTACGTACGGCAGAATTAAGTTCAAGTAAGGCAGGGAGGTATTGGGAGGGAAGGGGAAGAGGGCAGGGGGGGAGGGAGGGAGGGAAGGGGGGAAGTTTGAGCGAACTATGTTAGTTCGCGGTACACCAATCATTGGTGGTTGTTGCCCGCGTTGGGCAGTGTTATATGTGTGTAGTATCTAGAATGTTGTCTTGTTGTTGTATATGTATGTATGCAATGTACTGTCTTTTAAAAAAAAAAACTTAATAAAAAAAAAAGATACAATAATAATTTTGTTTATTTAGCATGAAATGGAGCTTAGTTATATAGCATGAGGCTGTATATTCTGCAATATTTACATTTTTGATAAACTCATTCAATGAATTCAAGCTCTGCAAGCTGAGATAACATGCACTGGCAATGTTATTGTTTTAATTACCCATATTTATCGGCATATAACACGCACAGGTGTATAACACGCACCTTTATTTAACCACCTCACTACAGTGCATTTTCACCCCCTTCCTGACCAAGCCATTTTTCAGCTTTCAGCGCTGACGCACTTTGAATGACAATTGCGCAGTCATACGACACTGTACCCAAATGAAATTGTTATTTTTTTCCCCACAAATAGAGCTTTCTTTTGGTGGTATTTGATCGCCTCTGCGGTTTTTCTTTTTTTGCGCAATAAACAAAAGAAGAGCGACAAATTAAAAAAAAAAACAATATTTTTTGCTTTTTGCTATACTAAATATCCCCAAAAAATATATAAAAAAACATTTTTTTTCCTCAGTTTCGGCCGATACGTATTCTTCTACATATTTTTGGTAAAAAAAAAAATCGCAATTAGCGATCATTGATTAGTTTGCGCAAAAGTTATAGCGTTTACAAAATAGGGGATAGTTTTTTTTTTTACTAGTAATGGCGGCGATCAGCGATTTTTATTGTGACTGCGACATTATGGCGGACACATCGGACATTTTTGACACATTTTTGGCACCATTGTCATTTATACAGCAATCAATGCTATTTAAATGCATTGATTCATGTATAAATGACACTGGCAGTGAAGGGGTTAACCACTAGGGGCGGGGAGGGGTTAATTATGTTCCCTAAGAGTGTTTCTTACTGTGGGGGGAGGGGACTCACAAGGGGAGGAGACCGATCGGTGTTTCTCTGTACAGAGAACACACCATCGGCTCCTCTCCTCTGACAGGACCGTTGATCTGTGTGTTTACACACACAGATCAACGGTCCTGCTGTGTTACCGGGCAATCGCGGGTGCCCAGCGGACATCGCGGCCGCTGGGCACGCGCATCGGGTGCCCAGTGACACGGCGAGAGCGCGCGCCCCCGGCGGCGCACGCGCGCTCCCTGCAGTGCACAGAAGGGGAGGACGTCATATGACGCCCTCCCGGAACGAGAGCTGCGCCGCCTGGCCGTCATTTGACGGCCGGCGGTCGCAAAGCGGTTAAGGAAAAAAAAATCTAATTTTAAATATAAAAAAAAAGCTCAGTGCCCATCAATCCAGCCTCACCATTGCCCAGCTGCAGCCTGATCAATGCCATCTGCAGCCTCACAATTGCCCATCAATGCAACCTGATCAATGCCCATCTGCAGCCTCATCAATGTCCATCTGCAGCCTCATCAATGTCCATCTGCAGCCTCACAATTGCCCATCAATGCAGCTTGATCAATGCCCAACTGCAGCCTCACAATTGCCCATCAATGCAGCCTGATCAATGCCCAACTGCAGCCTCACAATTGCCCATCAATGCAGCCTGATCAATGCCCAACTGCAGCCTCACAATTGCCCATCAATGCAGCATGATCAATGTCCATCTACAGCCTCACAATTGCCCATAAATGCAGCTTTATCAGTGCCCATCTACAGCCTCACAATTGCCCATCAATGCAGCTTGATCAATGCCCATCTGCAGCCTGAATAATGCCCATATGCAGCCTCACCATTGCCATGAATACAGCCTGATCAATGCCATCTGCAGCCTCACTTCAGATTACTGCTGCCTCGGAGGGGGGCGGGGCGAGCGCTGTCAGATTACATACAGCGAGAATCTGCTGTTTACTAGTCCCGCCTCCTGGGCCGGCTTCTATGATAGACAGAACAGTGGTCCAATGCTGGCCCAGGAGATGGGACTTCCTATTACAGAGGCCGCTGAGTAAACAGGAGATTCTCGCTGTATGTAAACTGATGGCGCTCGTCCTGCCCCCTCCCCATTCCCTCCTAGGCAGCCCAAATTGCAGTATCGGCATATAACACGCACACACTATTTGCACCCGATTTTCAGGGTGAAAAGGTGAGTGTTATACGCCAATAAATACAGTAAATAAAAGGATTTGAGCAGTTCTCCAACTATGTGTGATTAACCTAAAATCAGTTCTGATATTTTAGCGGGCATCCACTCACCAGCTGCCTCCTCGTCCCTCACCTTGTTGTGTCACTGCCGCATCACCAGCTGTCCTATTAAAGTGAATGGGACTGTCGGTGAGTCAACAGCGGGTCAGAACACCTGGAGCCAAACGCCTGAAAAAGCCCTAAGTTCAAAAAAAAGATCATGAGCTTCTTTGGGCAGATTACAGGCGTTTTTCTGCCTTTTACATTGGTGACCTGAACAAAATCGCGGTAAAAACGCACGACTCTGAAACGCTCAGGTGTCGATGCAGCCTGAGACACGAGCAGCCGTCTAATGTTGGAAAGAAAAAAAGACTCATGTCTATCTTTCATAACTCATGTGATTTTTGTACAGCAAAGCTGTCAAAGCTGTCAACAAGCTAATCTTTACCCACTCAAGAGCAGTCAGGTCAATTTTCAGAATCAAAATATTATCCTTTAGTATTAAAAACTTTGGAGAGCTGCCGCAAAAAAAAAAAAAAAAATTCAACCAGCCCTTTTTTAAAATGCCATTGTTGTTTTTACCATTAGTAGGTCACATTCCACAATTTCACCACTCTTATCAACTCCGGTTAAACGTATCTGCAAATGGCATATGAAACTTTGTATCTAAATCCAACGCCAAATGGAGATTTAATTTATTGATTTGGATCAGGCTAAGAAACCGCCAAAACCCTAAGCCCCCCCTTTAACATTTATACGACTTGTCCCACGATTTGGAACTGCAAAGTAGCATGACAAGTCGTTCCCCCATGATTTCCAATGACAGCCATTCATATTAGTACGACTTCAAGTTGTTCTGACTTCAAAGTAGTCCCTGCACTACTTTGGTCCGATTTTGATGCCACTTACACAGTCATTCCTTGAAATCGCGGCCACGAATCTCGTCACAATCACGGTAAAATCGCGTGACTTTGAAGTCGCACAAGTGTGAAAGGGGCCTAAACTCACCAAATTTTTTTTTTTTAAACTGCTTTCTCCATGAAACAAATATTTAAAAAGTATGGCTAAAGCTTTTTTGGCCGTACTTCTCTTCTGGGTCATAGGAGTGAACCTATTTCTGCACTCCTGTGACCCTGATTCAGCTGACAGCGGCTACAGCCCAGGGAGCGTTAAGAGGGGCAAAGCAGAGAGCAATGACTGACAATCACCGCTCTCCACTATGTGAAGACTGAGAACTGAGCTATCAGCAGTCATAGGATCGGTTCTTGGAGCCGGCGGGGGACAGCTGCAGCATTGCCCCAATGCTGCAGCCACATAGGCGAGTATGTATGTATGTATGTTTGTTTTTATTTCCCACATTTCTCCTTGAAAGTGGAATTCCAGCCTAAACTCAAGTAGTCTTAAAAATGTTCCCTCCCCCTACTAACACATTTTCTAGCTAACCTGTGTATAAAAAAAATAAATAAAAAATGTATATACTTAACCATTTTCAGCCTGCTCTGATGTGGCTCCTGTTTCAGACAGAAGCAGCTGCATGGGAGCAGAAGGAGCACCGACAACAGCTGAGACGTGGGAGCTGCTCCCAGAATTCCCAGCCAGGTGCTCTCTCCTCTCCCCTGCTGCTGCCGCTGGCTGACACAGGGGATCACATTATTGGACCACAGAGGGCTGAAAGTAGGTAGGTAAATACCTCTTCTTTACACAGGTTAGCCAGCATAAGTGTTTGAAGGAGAGAGAACATTTTTAAGACGACTTAGACCCCTTTCACACTGAGGGCGTTTTGCAGGTGCTATATCATTAAAAATAGCGCCTTCAAAACTCCCTAAAACAGCTGCTCCATGCAGGGCTTTCACACTGGAGCGGTGCGCTGGCAGGGCGTCAGAAAAAGTCCTGCCAGCAGCTTCTTTGGAGCGGTGAACTCACCACTCCTCCACCGCTGCTCCCCATTGAAATCAATGGGGCAGCGCTGCGATACCGCCGGCAAAATGCAGCTTCGGCTGCATTTTGTGGGCAGATTTAACCCCTTACGGCTGCTAGCGGGGGTTAAAACCCCCCTGCTAGCAGCCAAATAGCGCCGCTTTACCGCTGACGGCTCGGTGTGAAAGGGGTCTTAAGTTTAAGCTGTAATTTTACTTTAATGTGCAACCCTAAAATAATAAAAATATTAATTCCCAGAAGCTTCCTCGAAGTCCAAATTATTGGCAGCCTCTATAATCACGAAATCTTTCCCACACATAACCGATCCTGAAGGAATATAAGCAAGTGTCTGAGAACCACCACCTGGTCAGACTGGGACACAAATTTTCAGGGTTCCACATTCTTGAATTTTAGGATTGAATTTTAGGATCACTTTAAACGCACACTTGTCATGAGAGATAACTGTAGGCAGACATTCATGGCCTTGTCTTGAAATTAAGACCGGGCCATTAATGTCTGGCTTTCATAGTTATGAAAAAAGATCACACATACAGCACGACTGTCAGAAATCTATGCTTTAAACACTACAGGAAGCGGCAGTGTCCTTCCCTTAGTCATGTGCTCAGGCCTAAAGATTGTCTGTTAGACCTGAGCACCAGCACAGAGGAGGAAGCAACAAATCCTATTCTACCCAGAAGTATCAGGTATTGTTGCTGGCTGTGATGAAGGCAGGAGCATTGGCAAAGTGAGTATTAAATTGTTTGTGTGGCCCTTCATAAAAAGGAGTGCTAAAAAAAAAAAAGATACAGAAAGGCAACAACTCAAAAGCAATAGCAAAAAAATCCAAATAAATTCACACATACCTAAACTCTCTTCCATCGCTCAGACGTCGAGATGGTGCTGGACAATGCGACGCAGCTTCTAAAATGAGTTTCTGATTAATAATGTTAGAAGAAACAGATTCTCTTTCACAGTCATTATCCACCGCTTGGTCACACTTCCATTCCTCATCTTCGTTAAGAGTTGGCAAATATCCAGCTGGACCCTTCCCTGTACCAGAACCCGAGCTATGGTCACTGTAGATCTTAGGACTTTCCCCGCCTATTGTAGTATATTCTAAATAGATATCCGATTTGAGGAATATTGGGTAAGTATTGTCCTCCATCATGGACTGGATTTCTGTTTGGGCCTGGTCAAACATGTCAGGTTCAATCTGCTGCCTCAGCACACAATCTTTAATGAAACACTTTGTTGCTGGTTTGATCTGCCGGGAGACAATCCCATTATTGTCTAGAATGTATTTTTTATAAATTGCTTTGGCCAGTTTGAGCCTTTTTTCCACCTTGGAGTCACTAGGCTCCAGCTTCCGAAAGCCACTGCACGCAAACCAGAAATCGAGCAAATCCCCACAATTCTCTTGTTGCAAAAAAGTTCTGA
The DNA here is from genome assembly GCA_028564925.1 of Lithobates sylvaticus. Taxonomy (NCBI): domain Eukaryota; kingdom Metazoa; phylum Chordata; class Amphibia; order Anura; family Ranidae; genus Lithobates; species Lithobates sylvaticus. The sequence continues at coordinate 264,808,745 of CM053031.1, forward strand.
ACAAGTTAATTCCATCCTGGTCATCCAACAAAGAATGCAAAGATTCAGCCCATTTTAAATATGGTGGAGTGGGTGAAGCGCTGCCTTCGGGTTCGTAGCCCAAGTCCAGGTCGGAACGTCTCGGCGTCGCTGTTGAAGTCTCATTTTTGATCCCATCAGTTTTTGCAGGGCAGTAACTGTGGATGAACGGCCTTGGATCTGTTGTGACCAGTTCTCCTTCCTCCCCAGGTACTGGGGGCCTCGGTGCATCTTCAGTAAAGCTTCCCCCTAGGTCCAAAGGGAAACCTTTCCCTTGAACACTCATTTTGACGGCGATTGACTAGAAAGTTATGATTAATGTATGTTTTTAAAACCTGGACATTTCGAGACAAAGGTCCCTGTAAAACATTTGCGTCCTGTAGATCAGAAAGAAAAACACAATTTAGCAACAAAGCATTTTACATATAAAAGGCACATAATATAATGTCACACAAGAATGTACAGCTTTCCAATTGAACCCAATTAAAAAAAAAATAAATGCAAGTGAAAGCTGTTTAAAAAAAGAAGAAAAAATGCATCTACCTAAAAAGGGGAGGGAGAGAGAGAGAGAGAGAGAGAGAGAGAGAGAGAGAGAGAGAGAGAGAGAAGGAGGGAGAGAGAGAGAAGGAAGGAAGGAGGCGGGAGAAAGAAAGAAAAAAAGAAGAGGAAGGTGGCGGGAGAAAGAAAGAAAAAGAGGAAAGAGGGAGAGAAAAAAAGAGGAAAGAGGGAGAGAAAGAAAGAGGAAAGAGGGAGAGAAAGAAAGAGGAAAGAGGGAGAGAAAGAAAGAGGAATGAGGGAAAAAGAAAGAAAGAGGAATGAGGGAAAAAGAAAGAAAGAGGAATGAGGGAAAAAGAAAGAAAGAGGAATGAGGGAAAAAGAAAGAAAGAGGAATGAGGGAAAAAGAAAGAAAGAGGAATGAGGGAAAAAGAAAGAAAGAGGAATGAGGGAAAAAGAAAGAAAGAGGAATGAGAGAAAGAAAGAGGAATGAGGGAAAGAAAGAGGAAAGATGGAAAGAAAGAAAGAGGAAAGAGGGAGAGAAAGAGGAATGAGGGAGAGAAAGAAAGAGGAATGAGGGAGAGAAAGAAAGAGGAATGAGGGAGAGAAAGAAAGAGGAATGAGGGAGAGAAAGAAAGAGGAATGAGGGAGAGAAAGAAAGAGGAATGTGGGAGAGAAAGAAAGAGGAATGTGGGAGAGAAAGAAAGAAGGAATGAGGGAGAGAGAGAAAGAAAGAGGAATGGGGGAGAGAAAGAAAGAAAGAGGAATGGGGGAGAGAAAGAAAGAAAGAGGAATGGGGGAGAGAAAGAAAGAAAGAGGAATGGGGGAGAGAAAGAAAGGGGGAAGGAAGAAGGAAGGAAGGAAGGAAGGAAGGAGGAAGGAAGGAAGGAAGGAAGGAAGGAAGGAAGGAAGGAAGAAAGAAAGAAAGAAAGAGGAAGTAGGGAGAGAAAGAAAGAAAGAAAGAAAGAAAGAAAGAAAGAAAGAAAGAAAGAAAGAAAAAGAAAAAAAGAAGAAGAGGGAGAGAAAGAAAGGAGGAAGGAGGGAGAGAAAGAAAGGAGGAAGGAGTGAGAGAAAGAAAGGAGAGAAAGAAAAGAAAGAAAGAAAGAAAGAAAGACAAGAAAGACAAGAAAGACAAGAAAGAAAAGAAGGAGGGGAGAGAAATGTTCGAGTGGAAAGGGGGGTGAAAGATAGGACAGAAGATAAAAAGAGGGGGAAAGAGGAAGGGAGGAGAGGCACAAACACGATCACCAGATGCTATCTGTATTCACACGTTCAACTGTGCGTTTAAATACAGAAATAAACACTTTTCACTTTCCCTCTAGGAAACTGAAACGCTAAGTCTTTCATCTAAAAATAATTTGTGGCTGGTCACTGGGGCCATCAAACACAACCAACTTGCTGTTCTCCCAAGCTAATAAAACAAGCAATACTTAGAGCCACAGCATGGGAATGAAAGAGGAGAGCAGTAATAAACACTTTCTTACAACTAAATATGGAAAGCCACAGAACACCAAAAATAATCAAAATACAAAACCGGTCAGATCACCTTTAGTGATAATTGGTGAAAGGATTAAGAAATGACTAGTAAAAATCACATGCATGTACAAAAAGTTTATACTAAACGTTTTGCTCGGTAACTTAGAAAACACTGCTGACTAATTAGCGACTAATGCATTTTCTCTACAAAAAAAATAAAAAAGAGACCAATCCATTCTCTGTGAATGAGTCGAAATAAGAGCAGTTCATCTGAATTCCCATTCATCTAAACCCAAAAAAACGTTTAAATTTCATTTTCGCTCAACTTGGTAATAGTTAAAGCGGAGTTCCACCCAAACTTGGAACTTCCGCTCATTTGTCTGACCCCCACCTCCTCCGGTGCCACATTTGGCGCTGCATTACGTCAGTGGCTCGGCTCCCTCCTCCTACCCGCCGCCAGGCCAGTAGGAGAGCGCATCGGTGCCTCGTGCATGCGCAGTAGGGACCCGGCGTGAAGCTGTAATGCCTATCCCTTACCGGCAATGGTGGCAGCAGCACCCGACAGCTGATGGGAACATCAGGTGCGGTGCCGACATCGCTGGACTCCAGGACAGCCAAGTGTCCTATTATTAAAAGTCAGCAGCTAGGTTTAGCTGCTGGCTTTTAATTTTTGCAGGGGTGGGCGGACCTCCTCTTTAACCCCCTCCCTACCGCGCATAGTCATATGACGGCGGCAGGAACCCTTTATCCCTCTGGGCCCCCGTCATATGATGTCTTTTACTTCTGAGCCTCTAGGAGGCACGTGCCCACCGCGTCACTAGGCACCCAATACCGTTTGCCCGTGAACACAGTAGGACCGTCATAATTAACCCCTTGATCGTCCCCCTAGCGTTAACCCCTTCCCTGCCAGTGACATTTACACAGTAATCAGTGCAGTTTTTATAGCACTGATCGCTGTATAAACATGAATGGTCCCAAAATAGTGCCAAAAGTGCCGCAGTCACGATAAAAAAAAAAAAAATCGCACATAGCCGCCATTACTAGTATATAAAAAAAAAAAACAGTAAAAATGCCATAAATGTATCCCCTAGTTTGTAGACGCTATAACTTTTGCGCAAACCAATCAATATACGCTTATTGTGATTTTTTTTTACCAAAAATATGTAGAATACATATCGGCCTAAACTGAGGAAAAAATTAGTTTTTGTTTTTTTTAATGCAATATTTATTATAGCAGAAATGAAAAAATGTTGTGTTTTTTTCAAAATTGTCGCTCTTTTTTTTGTTTATAGTGCAAAAAATAAAAAACGCAGAGGTGATCAAATGGCACCAAAAGAAAGCTCTATTTGTGGGGGAAAAAAATTGTCAAAATTTCATATGGGTACAGGGTTGCATGACAGCGCAATTGTTATTCAAAGTGTAACAGCGCTGAAAGCTGAAAATTAGTCTGGACAGGAGGGGGGTGAAAATGCCCTGTACTGAAGTGGTTAAAGAACGTTACCCCAACATTTCACATTCCTGATATGTGCCTGCTGTACTTGAAAAAGTCTCCTATTCTATTTGTATTGTTACCTCTGTGTGAAATCCCTGATGTTCCTGCCAGTCCCTATCCTCTCCTATTAAAAAAAATGACCACACTAGGCAGGAGAGCACAGAGTGGACAGTTCTCTAGTGGTGCTGAGAACTCCAATGATTATACTTGTCCGGACAGCCCCCCCCCCCCTTCCCCTGCACAGTAATTCATTGGGAAGACCAGAATACTGCTGTTTCTCCTCCCCTTGCTCTCTGAGCGCCTTATGCAGCGGATTACCTTTGTTGTGTGATCACTTATAAAAAATAAAAAAAAACGGGGGAGAAAGGTATAATATTTTTTAATATCTATACACAAATGCTTTGCCTATAATTTCTATTTAAAACTGAATGGGTTGTTTTATTGGTTAAAAAAGGAGTTCCGCCCCCTGATGAAAAAAATAAAAGTCAGCAGCTACAAATTACTGTAGCTGCTGACTTTTAATAATAGGACACTTACCTGTCCAGGATTCCCGCGATGTCGGCACCGCAGCCGATTTTTGGATCGGCTCTCGGGTGCTCCTGCTGCCATTCATGTTAAAGTGGATGTAAACCTGATTCTTGAAATTTGAGCTAGGGGGCATCTAAACCCTTAACTACCGAGTTTGGCTGCAAATGGGCACAGTGAGGCTGCAAATGGGCATTGTTGACCCTCTCTTCAAAGCACTATGTCCCTTAGCCGTCTCCTACTCCGTTCTTCTGTTATACGCATGAGCAACATCACAAATGATAAAAGCCCAATTGTCATTGGGACAGAAGGTGGGGTGAAATCTTCTGAACAGGGGCACAGACAGCAAAACAAATGTTACAGGGGTGATAAAAATAGATTTTTTGGCTGGAGCTACACTTAAAAAATGTATCTGTTAGGACTTACAAACAAACAGATTCAACTTAAGAACAAACCTACAGTCCCTATCTTGTTTGTAACCCGGGGGCCCCCTGTACTCGAGTCAATACGTTTTCCAGTTGTTTGCGGTAAAATAAGGTGCCTCGGCTTATATTCGAGTATATACGGTAATAATCGGCACATACAGACAGTCAATGGGGCAAGGATTCCAAAGGAAATGTTCAACACTGACCATGATAGCAACTGTCAAACTGCAGCAGCCACCAAAAAAAAAAAAAAAGCAGCATTTAAAAGGCCTATTAATATGCATGTGTAAATAATTCAATAATAAATTAAAGGATTTTGATTAGCTTCCATAGCTGTGAGTTTGTGTTCTAGCACGGTTTATCTAATCAAAACCTTGATAACCCCTAAATGAAAGTGCAGTTGACAAGTATTTGCAGACTGTACTTTTAAAGCACTACACAAATATGAACTACATTTTCAAATGGAGCACGTCAAAAGCAAAAATGTACACAATACCCAACCTACCTAAAAAAAAAAAAAAAACACACACACAGAATAATTAGCTACAATTTTGCTTCATTCACACAAGTATATACGTTCTGTTCTTGTGGCTTAATTTAAATGGAGATGTTTTGTGTAGAGTAGCCTCTCTTACATCGTTAGTCAATCCAGTTCAACCAAAAAAAATAATTTATATTATAATATATATATATATATATATATATATATATATCATATTAGGGTTGCAACGATACTAGTATCGGTATCGATACCGAGTATTTGCACAAGTATCGCTACTCGTGCAAATGCACTGATACCTGAATCCGATACTTTCAGGCTCAGTTCTTTGAGCTGTCAGTGAGTCTCCCCGGTGTTAAAGTGGGGTTGCAACCAAAAAACAAAAAGGGGCTTAAAAATCATAAAAAAATTTTTAAAAAAATAATTGGAAAAAAAAAAATTTTTTACTCACCTCTAAATGCCTGTTGCTAGGGGGTCCCTCGAAGTCTGCCACCTTCATTGCCCGGGCTAAAAGTCACTTCCTGTAGGCAACGCACAGTCATCTGGGACATGTCATGTGTCCCAGATGAGTGAGCGTCGAATCACGGCGCGCTCGCGCATGCGCAGTGGGTGCCCGGCTGTGAAGCCCAGCCGGGTTCCCACATTAAGAATGCCGGCGTCGTGAGCGGAGCGGGGAACGAGGGGGGGTCTCGTTCCCCCGCATCGCTGGACCCCGGGACAGGTGAGTGTCCGATTATTAAAAGTCAGCAGCTGCAGTATTTGTAGCTGCTGACTTTTAATTTTTTTTTTTTGCCCGGCCCTCCACTTTAAAGAAGTCCGGTAATTGGAGCTGTCAAAAAAAAAAAAGCAGCAGCCGGCAATGTTTTTTAACAACATTGCTCAGCCCTGAAACACTAAAATAAAAAGAAACATTGTTTCTTTTTGTATATTTTTGTTTCTTCATCTGCAGATCAAAGGGATGAACAAATGTACCTGTTTAACCCCTTAACCCTTAATAACCCTTATTAACTCCCTATTCTCCTCCATTTAATTATTATTTTCCTGCTTTTTTTTCTTTTGTTCACGTCTATTTTATAAACGATAAACAAACAATCTTTTTTACTCACCTCTAAATGCCTGTTGCTAGGGGGTCCCTCGTAGTCTGCCTCCTTCAGTGCCCGGGCTGGTGACATCACTTCCCCTCGGCGCAGGAAGGGCTCAGCTCTGCCCCCTCCCTCTTGTCAATCACCTGGGACACGTGACAGGTCCCAGATGACTGCGCTGCCAATCACGGCGTGTGGCGCCGCTCACGCATGCGCAGTGGGTGCCCGGCTGTGAAGCCACAGCCGGGTGCCCACAGTTACAATGCCAGCGCCGCAGGGCTTCGATCCCCCGCATTGCTGGACCCTGGAACAGGTAAGTGTCCGATTATTAAAAGTCAGCAGCTGCAGTATTTGTAGCTGCTGACTTTTAATATTTTTTTTTTTTTTTTTATGGTAACTCCTCTTTAACTCCTATATTGTGTGGAAAATCATCCAGTTTATGCTCAGTGTAGCTACCGTTCATCAGAGTACCACAGGCACCAGACCACATAGGGAAATGTTTCTCCACTCTATAACAGGTTCAAGTTCTATTTGTTCAAGTAAATGTCACTAAAGCTAAGATAGCTTACTTATGCTTGAAAAGGTACAGACTCAGAGGCTGTCATCCTGATCCAAACTTCATTATCCAATTAGACCTTGATTAAGCATAAAGCCCAATCTAATAGTCTGTAATATTGCAGGCTTTTTCCAAACCACTGACTCACAAGGTAGTAAAGCGAGGACCCGGCTTCATGGCCCCCCTAGCAGTCTGCACATTTAAAAACACATTAGTAATAGTAAATCCCATTTTTTATGTCCTCACAATAAAACAATCTCCAAACTAAAGTTTCAGCAAAGAAAACTTGAAGGACTTTTGTCTTTTATTCAAGCAAACTATAACTATGATTGGTACAAGAGAAGCCAATCTTATGACCAGCCATTACAGTGTAATGCCCCATACACACCGTCGGATTTTCCGACGGAAAATGTCCTATCGGACAATGTTGTCGGAAATTCCGACCGTGTGTGGGCTCAATCGGACTTTTTCCGTCGGATTTTCCGACGGACAAAGTTTTATCTCCTGCTCTCAAATTTTCCGACAACAAAGTCCTAACGGACCTTTTCCGATCGTGTGTAGCTATTGGCTACTAGCCTCTACGTAGTCCCGTCGTAGGCAACAAACGTCACCACGTTCAGAATGATCGGATTTTCCGACAACTTTGTCCGACCGTGTGTATGCAACGTGTCGGACAAAATCCGTCGGAAAAAATCTGATGGATTTTGTGGTCGGATTTTCCGACCGTGTGTACGGGGCATAAGGAACAATATCAGCTTCAGCCTGCAAGTCATTGCCTGTTTCTTGTCTGGTAAAAAGCCTAGGTTTAGGAAATCATGCACAGCTCTTGTAAGAGTCCCCTCCCCCCACAGGCAGCAGCTTCATCTGCCCACAGTTAAAATGGCTGCAGCCAGACTCAGTGGAGGGAGATTTCTGCAGCACATTTGTCAAGTACAGAATCACAGCATATATATATATATATATATATATATATATCACAGTGCAGAGGAGACCGATCATGTGTTCCCAGTACGGAGGAACACCGATCGGTCTCCTCCCCTTGTGAGTCCCCTCCCCCCACAGTTAGAATCACTACCTTAGGGAACACATTAACCCCTGCAGCGCCCCCTAGTGTTAACCCCTTCCCTGCCAGTCACATTTACACAGTAATCACTGCAATTTTATAGCAACGATCGCTGTGTAAATGTGAATGGTCCCAAAAATGTGTCAAAAGTGTCTGAAGTGTCCGCCGCAATGTCGCAGCCACAAAAAAAAATTACTAGTAAAAAAAAAAAAAATGCAATAAATCTATCCCTTATTTTGTAGACGCTATAAGTTTTGCGCAAACCAATCTATATACGCTTATTGCGATTTTTTTTACTAAAAATATGTAGAAGCCTAAACTGAGTAACAAAATATTTTTTTTTAAAAAAAATGGGATATTTATTATAGCAAAAAGTAAATAATATTGTGTTTTTTTTCAAAATTGTCGCTCTTCTTTTGTTTATAGCGCAAAAAATAAAAACCACAGAGGTGATCAAATACCACCAAAAGAAAGCTCGATTTGTAGGAAAAAAAAGGACGTCAATTTTGTTTGGGTGTAACGTCGCACGACCGCGCAATTGTTAGTTAAAGCGACGCAGTGCCGAATCGCAAAAAGTGCTCTGGTAAGGAAGGGGGTAAAATCGCCCGGGGCTGAAGTGGTTAAGGTTGCTATAACTATCACTGGATTACATGTAATTTGTCTGAAAATGCTTAGAAGCTGATTAGAAATCCCTATACAGGGGGTCCCCGGGTTACAAACAAGATAGGGACTGTAGGTTTGTTCTTAAGTTGAATCTGTTTGTAAGTTGGAACAGGTAAATTTTGTAAGTGTAGCTCCAGCCCAAAAAATCTATTTTAAAGCTTTTTGGATAGCATAGAGAAGGGTTATCACCCCTGTAACATTTGTTTTGCTGTGTGTGCCCTTGTTCGGAAGATCTCACCTCACTTTCTGTCCCAATGACAATTGGATTTTGAAAATTTTGGGTTATTATGGAAACAAGGACTGGTGATAAAGCATCAGTGGAGACACCTTTTTTCCCATATTAACTCTTACAGGAGAGAATTTCCCTTCCTAGAGGTAGATTTCCTCTCACTTCCTGTTGTCTCCCTCCGTTTGCAAGTAGGAGTCGTTTGTAAGTCAGATGTTTGTAAGTAGGGGACCGCCTGTATACATTAAAGCTGGCCATAGATGGATCAAAAATTTGCCATTTTAGCAGGGACCAGGTGGATTTCAATACACGTGTTCCTGTTCCAAGTTGATATAATGGTCAAATTCTCCCGAGCTTGTTGGAAAATTATGCTTTGATCAGTGGAGGGAGTCCCCACAGTCAAAATACAAGACCAAAAACAGGAAGGATTCGTTCACCCACCGCGCTTGGGTGGACGGGGGAATCCATTCAGTTTGTTTCCATCAGCCGGCTGATTGATCGAAAAAAACTGATCCATACATGGCCAGTCCTACATAGCACTGCCAATGTTGGTACACAGTATAGAGCTAAAACTGACAAAACACCAGGCTTTACCTGGTGACCTTCTGTTGTTGTAAAAGGATGCAACAAAACAAAAACAAAAAAAAAAAAAAACATGGGTGAAGCAGTTTTTTCAGGAGCGATAAGCACTGCGCATGCCGAGCTCACGGCGATATGCCTATCTCGTGCACATGCGCGGGAGTGACGTCATCGCCGCTCCAGCGAATCTCATCGCTGGAACGGCGTGACCCGGAAGTCACTCCGGCCCTGGATGGCGGCGCAGAAGATCGTGGATGTAGACCGCTTCGGGGGCTTCGTTCTCAGGTAAGTCATTCATTAGGGGTGCAACGGATCGTCGCCGATCCGTGATCCGAACGGGTCACCCAGTTCGGATCGGCACACCCCGCGATCCGCGGCCTCGGCCTTAGGAAAGGCCGCGGCTTCGGCCTAGCTCCGGAGCGGCGGCCACCTTGGTACACCCAGCGGCCTTAGGAAAGGCCGTGGCTTCGGACTAGCTCCGGAGCGGCGGCCATCTTGGTACACCCGGCCGCTGTTTACAATGTGATCGCTCCGTCAAATGACGGAGCGATCACTTGTAAACAAACTCAGCATTACCCAGCCAATACCCTGCATTACCCAGCATATACCCTGCATTACCCAGCCAATACCCTGCCAATACTCTGCCAATACTCTGCATTACCCAGCCAATACCCTGCATTACCCAGCCACCAGCCAATACCCTGCATTACCCAGCCAATACCCTGCATTACCCAGCCAATACCCTGCATTACCCAGCCGATACCCTGCCAATACCCTGCGATACCCTGCCAATACCCTGCCAATACCCTGCCAATACCCTGCGATACCCTGCCAATACTCAGCGATACCCTGCCAATACTCAGCGATACCCTGCCAATATTACAGTGGGGGAGAGGACGTGGATATTACAGTGGGGGAGAGGACGTGGATATTACAGTGGGGGAGAGGACGTGGATATTACAGTGGGGGAGATGACGTGGATATTACAGTGGGGGAGATGACGTGGATATTACAGTGGGGGAGATGACGTGGATATTACAGTGGGGGAGATGACGTGGATATTACAGTGGGGGAGATGACGTGGATATTACAGTGGGGGAGATGACGTGGATATTACAGTGGGGGAGATGACGTGGATATTACAGTGGGGGAGATGACGTGGATATTACAGTGGGGGAGATGACGTGGATATTACAGTGGGGGAGATGACGTGGATATTACAGTGGGGACTATATGGTGGCGGAATTTTCACAGGTTTTTGCAAATTCAATTATTATTTGCTGATCCGAAAAATGATCCGATCCGTGACTCTGATCCGAGGATCGATCCGATCCGTGAGTTTTTTGATCCGTTGCACCCCTATCATTCATAATGAGCTAGTATGCTATGCATACTAGCTCATTATGCCTTTGCCTTGCAGGTTCCTATTTAAAAAAAAAAAAGGCTTTACTTCCTCTTTAATGCACATAAATAGCTTGTTGAAAAGTCTCAATGTGAGTGGGCACCAAGTGCTCCCTTTTTTTCTGGTCTTCTGGAGAAAAGGAAACAAAAAATTTTCAATGTACATATTCTACATCCACCTGTCTGCAGGGCTGAGAATACACCAAGAGCTGGTTTGGTGGTGCAGTGATCAATAACTGCCAGATAAATCATAGCTCATTGTTCCCAGCAAAACATCAGCCCCTCTTTAACAGGTAGATCTCTCAACAGAAACGAAGATTCCAAAAATCACTTGTGGACACTGAGCCCCCTTTTTGCATAGACATGCTTTGAAGGGAACATTTTAACAGGGAAAAGGAAATAAGTGCTGATACCGAACCGATACAGTGTCTGACAATTTCAACCAATGCTCTAATCACCTTCTAACACTGATCCTTATATAGGAAAGAATTTAGGAAAGAACATACTGATCTTGTAATAGTTGTTTTTGCTGAATCTACATATACCGGTATATATATATATAAATATATATATATATATATATATATAAATAAGATATAAAAAAAAAAGATAAAAGCAACCAAATGAGTCACGAGGAACAAAAAGAATGCTTGTAAAACCTAAAGTGCAAAAAAAATAGCCCGACAAGACACCAAAAATCCCATCCCTACATAACGTAAGAAACAGAAAAAGACCACAGGATTGTAAACAAATTAGATCTGTATAAACAAGTTTAATTGGTTTGACCACATTAAACACCAGAATAAAACAAATATCACTAGTAACAGAAACACAGACTGTGTTTGTGGGGATCCAAAGATGCTCGGTATGTAGGCAGGTTCATCAGACGCTCCCTGCTTCTACTCCATTTAACTGATGTGCACCTTCCAGCGACGCAAGTGTGAATGTTAACGCAACAAACAAAAAAATACATATTTGAAAAAGGAATTTAGCAACCACTGGGCTCAGATTTTGCTATAAAAAGATCTAGGCAACCTAGGAAAAGTTTATTTATTTTTTTCATAAAAAAACAAGTGACCCTCCTGTAATAAATATTTAGCCTGCTTTCACACTGAGGCTCTTTACAGGCGCTAACAGCACTACAAATAGTGCCTGTTAGGCTCGATTCACATCAATGCATTTTGCTTTTGCTCGTTTTTGCAGTGCTTTTTGCGGTGCTTGCCGCGTTTTTACCGCGATTTTGCGTTTTTATTTTTTTACACTGTGGTTGCTTAGCAACCAGCTATATACAGTGTAAAAATAAAAAAACGCAAATCGCGGCAAAAACTCGGTACTTGCGTTTTGGATGCGGGTCCATTGACTTCTATTACATGCAAAACGCTGCATTTTGCATGAAAAAAAGTCCCCGACCCTTTCCAAAAACGCAGAGGAACAAAAATGCATTGATGTGAACATGTTCCATAGGAACCCATGTTAAAAAAATTTCCCTGCATTTCGGCAAAATGCACCAAAAAACGCACTAGTGTGAATGGAGCCTAAAGAGCCTCTCCTGGGTGAAAGTCTTAGTGCTTTCACAATGGAGCTGTGCACTTGCAGGCTGGTAAAAAAAAATCCTGCAAGCGGCATCTTTGCAGCGCTGTATACACCGCTCCTAAAGCGCCCCCGCCCATTGAAATCAATGGGGCAGTGTCGCCAAACCACCGCTGCAGCAGTGCTTTGCCGGCGGTTTTAACCCTTTTTCGGCTGCTAGCGGGGGTTAAAAGCACCTCGCTAGCGGCCGAACAGCGCCGCTAAAACAACGGTATCAGCGCTAAAAATATCGGCTCTTAACCTCCTTTCCCCAGTGTGAAAGTAGCCTGGGGGGGGGGGGGAATAACCACACCAGGAGCAGTGAAAGGAAATATTCAGAGCAACCTTGCTTCTGGCCGAGATGGTAGAAACAAATTCTTGTGGAGAAAGGATACATTTATTTAAACAAATATGCAACAATTAGAAAAATCTTTTTGTGAAATCTGACTACCTGATAAGGGTGCTTTGAAGAACACCATCAAATAAAGACATAACAAACGAATTTAACAATTCTCAAAGAATAGGGTGATTTAAAAAAAGTAAATTGGACTACCTGACAAGGACAGGGGTCCCCCATAAATATCCCACACTGGGAGATATACTTGAACAATTACATGGGACAGTTTGGCAAAGGCAACCTGATAAGCGGACATGATGCTTGTTCGATGATCTGGGAACTCTTTACACAACACTAGAGAAAACATGCACTAAATGAAGAGGTCAGGGCATCCCCATTATGCATTTAAACACTGGGGAAAGAACTACCACAAAGTACAATTTGGATAAAGGGATATTTAGGATAAAGTAATTTGAGTACCACGAGAAGACCAGATGGAACTCTAAAAAACATAACCTTAATGCCCTGTACACATGGTCGGACATTCCGATGACAAAATCTGACGGATTTGGGCCCAAACTTGTCTTGCATACACAGTCACACAAAGATGTCGGAAAATCCGATCGTTCAGAACGAGGTGACGTACAACACGTACGACGGGACTATAAAGGGGCCAATAGCTTTCATCTCATAATTTATTCTGAGCACCTGTGGCACTTTGTGCGTCGGAATTGTCTACACGCGATCGGAATTTAAACGATCGGACCTTGCTGTCGGAAAAATTTTAGATCCAGATCTCAAACTTTGTGTGTCGGAAATTCCGAAGGAAAAAGTCTGATGGAGCCCACACACGATCGGAATTTCCGACGACATAATCCGATCGAACATTTTCCGTCAGAAAGTCCGACCGTGCGTACAGGGCATTAGGCTTGCCATACATTATACACTTGTAAAATTTTTCCTTTAGCGTTACCAAAACTAGGCTTGCACCGATATCGGTGCAAATACTAAGCATTTGCATGAGTATCGGTCCCCTTCCAATTCTCCGATACCTGAAAACCGATACTTTCAGGCTCGGTTCTTTCAGATGTCAGTGGGAAGCCACAATTATTGGAGAGGGGCCTTCGCGTCCCTAACAACCAAATGACTCATTCAGCTGTCAGTGGGGTTCCCCTGTTGACAGCAGAAGTGTAAATGAAGTCTCAGCATTTGGAGCGGTCAAGAGAAAAAGCAGCCAGGCAATGTTTATCAACAACATTGCTCAGCCGCTGAAACAGAAAAGATAACAAGGAAACATTATTTCTTTTTGCATCTTTCTGTTTATACATCTACAGATCACAGGGAAGAACTTTGAACTGCAGATAAAGTCAGTTTACTTTAAAGCAACCTGTCAAGTAAAAAAATAAAAAAAAAAAGTGTTTGTTTAGTTTTTTTTTATTAATGTTTCTCTGTTTAACCCCTTATTAACCCTCAATTTACTCTAATCAGTCTTAACTCCATATTCGTCTTCTCCATTTAATTATTGTTTTCCTGCTGTTTCTTTTTTTTTTTTTTTATTGTTCACTTCTATTTTATAAACTATTAATAATTAAAACTTATTTTTTTTTTTGCTTTGTTCATTAATATTTTTACACCTTTAACATATAAATTACACATTTCACGTTGAAAAAAAGCACAAAATTAACAAAAAATAAATAAAAATTTGATTTGTAAATAACTTTTTCAATGCTTGGAACCATTTCTGACGTGCTGAAGTGTAAACAAAACAGTTGCGGGAGATATCGGTAATTGGTGCCTCTTGCAAATGAAAAGTAAATCTCCTCCACTGTATCCCATAGGTATTGTTTACCCTTTATAGCAAGATCTGCTCAATCTTTTTGCATGTTATGTAAATGCGCCTACTGTATGGGATTGCGTTTTAAGAATGCTTGATGTAATGTTCCTTATATAGCTCATGAGTAAATTAGAACCTCACTGCTGACATGTCTTTCGGTTGTATTTCATATGTTTGCTTGTTAATGCTTAATAAACGCGATTTCTGATTTAAAAAAAAAAAAAAAAAAAAGAAAAGCAGATCCAAGAAAAAGAAAAGCAATAATATTGGAACACGGGAGAAGGCTGTTCACAATGACCAGGTTATGGATGGTTAATAGAAAGTAATCCAAGCCAAAGAAAGAGAAATCACTATAAATACCGCAGTGAAGGTGTAACAGACAACCTGCGCACATCTCTGCTCCAGATACCAGTCACAGGCGACAGGAATGTTTGGATGGTGGTAAATCATACAAAAAAAATAATAAAAATAGGTATACAACGAACAGTACTGAACAGATTATTACAGGTACTTGTATAGCGCTATCAATTTATGATGTTCTTTTACAGATATATTGTAAATTCACATCAGTCCCTGGCCTCAAGGAGCTTACAATCTAAGGTCTCTAACTCTCATTCATACATATACCAGGGCCAATTTTAACAGGAGCCAATTAACCTACCAACATGTCTTTGGAGTGTGGGAGAAAGCTGTGAGTACCCGAAGGGAACCCACGCAGGCGAAGCGAGAACATGCAATCTCCAGGCAGGTAGTGCCGTGGTTGGGATTCAACCCCCTAGTGCTGCCAGGAAGTGCTAACCACTGTGCTGCCCAACATAATGAACATTCAGCCATCCTGACCAGCTGAGAGAAGTGCTTGGAAGTAGAAAGTATTTAAATACGGATACAAATAATCATTCAGTATGAGTGCAACAATGTAGAAGTCAGTCACAGAGCTGGAAGTAATCTCTGCCTTCAACAAGATTGATAGAATCTTTTAGATTGCAACCTCTCACCAGCAAGGCCCTCCTGGTCCCCCCTGTCTACCCTCTTTATTGCAAACTGCTGGCACAAGATAAATCCGGTGTTATAACAATAATAATAATGATAGAATATAGAGGTTACCATGCTACTAAAGCCCCTGTCTTGGTATTCAAAGCTGACAGTGCTGCTTATTTAACAGAGAAATCATGTAAAGCATCAAAGTGAACCTGAACTCGATGACATTTGCCTTTCTAAAATAAATAAAAAGACCTGTGGCGGTTGTTTGATTCTAACTACTGTCTAAATTACTGACTTTTTTTTACTGTACTAAATACGGATTGTTTTAATCACAGCCACTTCTTGATCTCCCACCCAGCAACACATCACTGCTCTGGCCCGTTTCCCTAAGGCTCCATTCACACTAATGCGTTTTTTGATGCATTTTGCAGAAATGCAGGTAAATTTTTTAACATGGGTTCCTATGGAACCTGTTCACATCAATGCATTTTTGTGCCTCTGCATTTTTGGAAAGGGTCGGGGACTTTTTTTCATGCAAAATGCAGCATTTTGCATGTAATAGAAGTCAATGGACCCGCATCCAAAACGCAAGTACCGCGTTTTTTACCGCGATTTGCGTTTCTTTTTTTTTAATTATTTTTTTTTTTTACACTGTATATAGCTGGTTGCTAAGCAACCACAGAGTAAAAAAAAAATTGTAAAAAAATAGAAAATAAAAAAATACAAAAACGCAAATCGCGGTAAAGACGCGTGTCCAAAAACGCTCAAAAGCAAAATGCATAGATGTGAATCGAGCCTAATAGTGACAACGGCGGACCGAACCTGGGCAACGCATCTCCGCTTGTGATCTCCAAGGGCGGCAGAGGTAACAGGCTGGCAAAGCAGGAGCACAAGTGTTACCCTATAACAGGAAGTGCCTGAGCACAGACATTCACGGCAGGATCACGGGAACTCTTCATGGAAGTTGCAGATTTTTAGCAGCTAGGTATAGATCTAATTCTCCAATAACTTATTATAGGTATTTATATAGTACTGACAATTTACACAGTGCTTTACATATATATAACATGCACATCGGTTCCTCAAGCAGCTTACATAGTTAGCTAGGCCGAAAAAAGACACAAGTCCATCCAGTTCAACCATAAGATCTACTAGAGCTTACAATCTAAGGTCCCGATCTCACATACATGCACAGACAGGAGCCTGATTTTTTTTTTAGGGATGAAAATAGAAACGAAAAAGAAACACACACACACACACACACACACTAAAGACACTATTGGAAGAACATACAAACTCCATGCAGATAGTGTCCTGGCTTTGAACCTGGAACCACAGTGCTACAAAAAGGCAGAAGAGCTAGCCACTAAGCCACTGCACCGCTCCCCATAATTCAACATATATAACATTATCGGACAGTGATTTAGGAAACAATGATTTGGGTGAGATGCATGGAAGCAAGTACCCCCCCAAAAAAAAATAAAAAATCACATTAGAATGTTATAATTTGGTAATTTCCAGAGTAATGACCACTTTATTAACCACCTGAGACCCAGGCCAATTCTGACATTTCTCTCCTACATGTAAAATTCCAAATTTTTTTGCTAGAAAATTACATAGAACCCCCAAACATTATATATGTTTTTTTAGCAAAGAACCTAAAGAATACAATGGCGGTCGTTGAAACTTTTTCTCTCGCACAGTATTTGCGCAGCAATTTTTTTTTTTTCAGAAAAAAAACAGTTTCCTGCTTTAAAAAAAAAAAACAGTTTTTTTTTTGATAATGTGAAAGATGAAGATACGCCAAGTAAATAGATACCCAACATGTCACGCTTCAAAATTGCATGCGCTTGTGGAATGGCGCCAAACTTTGGTATTTAAAAATCCCCATAGTCGACGCTTTAACATTTTTTACTGGTTACATATTTTGAGTTACAGAGGAGGTCTAGGGCTAAATTATTGCTCTCGCTCTAACGTTCGCGGCGATACCTCACATGTGTGATTTGAACACCGTTTTCATATGTAGGCGGGACTTACGTATGCGTTCGAGCTCGCGGGGGGACAGGGCGCTTTAAATTTTTTTTTTTTTTTTTTTTATTGTTCATTTTACTTTATTTTTTTAGTTCAACAACTAAAAAAAAAAAAAAATATAACTTTTATTCCTATTACAAGGACATCCCTTGTAATAGGAATATTACATGATCGGACCTATTTACAGTGAGATATGGGGTCAATAAGACCCCACATCTCACCTCTAGGCTGGGAACCCTAAAATCAAAAAAAAAAAAAAAAAAAACACCGCTTCCCAGCGGAGGCGGCGCCGTTTTTTGAATGCAGAGGCCGGGCGTGACGTCATAACATCGCGCCCGGCCTCCGAACGATCATAGAGACTCCGGCGACCATCTGGTCCGCCGGAAATCTCTATGATCATCATCCGGTGCCGGCGGATCCCGAGTCTGACTCACCGATGGAAGCGGTGAGTCGGTATAAGCACCGGAGGGCGGCGGGAGGGGGGGGGGCGTCCCCTCCCGCCGCCCGTAAGAATGATCAAGCGGCGGAACAGCCGCTATGATCGTTCTTATGGTGCAGGGAATCGCCGGCTGAAACCGGCAATATCTGAATGATGTCTGTAGCTACAGGCATCATTCAGATATACCCCTGAGACCAAAAAGACGTCATATGACGTACTCTGGGTCTCAGGTGGTTAAAGAGTTAGGGAGCTGAAGGACAATTTTATTCCATAATATTTTTATTGATGAAAGGGCCAGAAAGGATCAGTGACAGCATTTCCAGTAGTACAATGAAACGACTGAATTGACATTAGTAACCAAAAGTTACAAAATCAGATCAATCAATAGCAAAGCACATAAATAATGATATATATATATATATATATATATATAAATATATATATATATATATATATATATATGAAAAAAGGTGTCCAGCACTGAGTACAGAACCAACAAACAATAATAAGGACCAAACAAAAGCAAAAGGTATGCTAGAGCAAAAGAATTCAGGGTTAGTACGCCGCACTAATAAATCAACAAGTCCGTCTCCGACAATTCAAAGAGCCAAGGGAATGATGGTGGTACAGCGACATGCAAAGAACAGGTGTGAAGTAAAAGGTAAAACAACGGTATTCAATAGACACCTATAAAGTACTAGGGAGAGAAGTAAAAGTAATATACAACCTGTCTATGGTAGGGAGCCCTAACTGCAAGAGGATACCAGCAGAGGAGAAGGACGACAATTTTAATACAACATTCCTAATCACCCAAAGGAAGGAAGGCAGGGGCCGCCAGAAATACCCCACAGACTGGGGTAAGAATTTAGCCCTGGTGGGGGTATATAGGATAAAATAACAAACATCAGGTTCATGAGGCTCTGGAATATTATAAATCATATACAATACAAAAAAAACAGCAGTACACACAGAGTAAGGGAGTCTGGGTGCAATCTGGGTGCCCTGAGAAAGCAGACCCCCCCCCGGGAAAGGAATTTAACTCTTTTATGGAGATAA
Organism: Lithobates sylvaticus; assembly: GCA_028564925.1. Lineage (NCBI taxonomy): Eukaryota > Metazoa > Chordata > Amphibia > Anura > Ranidae > Lithobates > Lithobates sylvaticus. The sequence goes on from CM053031.1 coordinate 264,827,492, forward strand.
AAAGTAATAAACAACAGGTGCAGGAAGCTCTGAAATCACATTTTAAATCAGATACAATACAAAGCAACAGCAGCACACACAGAGTAAGGGAGAGGTTGGGCTCTGCAATCTGGGTACCGAAAGACATATAAATACCCCACACTGGGAGTAAGGATTTAAGCCTGGTGGGGGTACATAGGAACACTGAATACAGGAGGCTCTGGAGGTCAATTATAAATCATATACAACACAAAATAACATACAATTAGGGAGAGGTCAAGCACTGCAACCTGGGTGCCCTGAAAAAGGCAGAGACCCCCTATTAATACCCCCCCCCCCCCACTGGAAGGGAATTTAATCCTGATGGAGATACAAATAAGGAGCAAAAGAAAAAAGTAGAATCCAGTACAGGTGCCTCTGGAATCATATTATAAGTCAGATACAAAATAACAGCAGTACACACAGCATAAGGGAGAAGTCAGGCAGTACACTTCGGGTCTCCTAAAAAAAAAAAGACTGGGGCCCCTATAAATACCCCAAACCTGGGTAAGAATTAAATCACGGAAAGGGATACATTGAAGAGGAAAAATAATAAGCACCAGGTACAGGAAGCCAAATATACAACATATAACCATATACAATAAAAAAACATAACCATACACAATACAATAAATATAACATATAACTGTATACAATACAAAGCGACAGGAGTATAAATAGCACACCAAGAATAACAGAGATCAGATACAGCAACATGCTCCCCCCCCCCCCCATAAATACCCCTCAATAGGGGTAAGGGTTTAACCCTTTGCAGACTGAGGATGTATATAAGGATAATAATAAACACCAGGTACCGGAAACCATAAAAGACAATGATAAATCTTACACAAAATAACAGTACAAGCACAGAGCGAAAGGGTCGGGCACAGCAGTCTGGGGGGCCCAGAGAAAGGCTGGGGGGTCACCCATAAATACACCCTATTGGGAAAGGAATTTAACACTGGTGGGGGTACAACTGAAGAAGAAAAAAAAAGAAAAAAAAGCAACATTGAGTACAGGAGGCTGTGGAATCATATCCCAAATCAGAAACAACGGCAATACACACAGAGTAAGGGAGAGGTCAGTCACTGCGCCATGTCCCCTGAGAGACAGCCGCCCCCCCCCAATCAATACCTCACACCGGGGTAAGAATTAATCTATGGAGGGGGTACACTGAAGACGAAAAATAATAAAACACCAGGTACAGGAGAAAATGATAAATCATACAGCACAAAAAGTAAAGGAGAAGTCAGGCATAGCAGTCTGGAACCCCCTGGAAAAAAAAGCAGGGGGTCCCATAAATACCCCCAGTTGGCAAAGGAATGCAACCCCAGTGGGTGTACGAAAGGAAGCCAAATACAAAATCATATAACAATACAAAACAGGGGTATAAATAAATAGCACACAGAGTAAGGGAGAGATCAGGTACAGCAGTCTGTAGTGCCAGAAAAAGGCAAGGGGCACCCCATAAATACCACCCCGGAAAAAGAATTGAACCCCGGACGTACAAAAGGAAGCCAAATACAAATCATATACAATACAAAACAACAGAGGTATAAATAACACACAGAGTAAAGCTGGACACACCACTATACAATTTTCTTTAGATTTACCATATAATGAGGTCAAACCTAAACACTTACAATTTGTATGCAATCAGGCAGGCCCTTGAACTACATAGTTGAAGGTAAATCTAAAGGAAATCTAAACAACAAAAGTTGTATATTGTGTATGCAGCGTTATGGAAAGGTCAGGTGCAGCACCCCCTGAGAAAAGCAGCCCCCCCCCCCATAAATACCCCCTATTGGGAATGGAATTTAATCCTGGTGCGGAAACAAATAAGGAGAAGGAAAAAAAAAAAAGTAATAAACATTGAGTACAGGCAGCTTTAGAATAATATTATAAATCAGATACAACATAACAGCAGTACACACAGAGTAAGGGAGAGGTCAGGCACCACACTGTGTCCCCTGAGAAAGGCGGGTGCCCCCCATAAATACCCCCAGCTTTGGGAAAAGAATGTAACCCCTGTGGGTGTACAAAGAAGCCAAATACAAATCATATACAATAAAAAACAACAGGGGCATAGATAAATAGCACACAGAGTAAGGCAGGGGTCAGGTGCAGCACACCCCCCCCCCCCAAAAAAAAACACGCTAGAGAGCAATGGCCTGTACACACGATACGAAAACCTGACGACAACTACAGATTTCCAGGCGATCGTACGATAATCGGATCGTTAGCACAGAGCTTTTCGAGAGCCGATCGCGACAGTTCATCCGACAACTGTACTGATCATACCATTTTCCTATAATCAGTACAGTTGTCATCCGAAAACACAAAACTGACACACTACAACACGGGACATCCCTTCCCATTCTGTATTCTGTCCAAGAGAATTTTCACAACTTTAGTAACCTCTCCATTTTCCATATACGACTGGCATGCAGGAAAAAAAAAACGGGACGATCTGTCGTCTGATTGTCGGATCGTGTGTACGGGGCATTTAGGATTTGCAGACTGATGAGGGGATAGATATATATATATATATATATATATATATATATATATAAAGGATAATAATAAAAAATGAACACAGCAGGCTCTAGAACGATAAATCATAAATAAAGTACAGCAGCACACAGAGTAAGAGAAGAGGTCAGGCACTGCACTGAGAGAGGCAGGAGGCCCCAAATAAATAAATAAATATATATATATATATATAATATATATATATATATATATATATACACACATACACACACATATACACACACATACACACCCCACACTGAGGGGGGGGGGGGGGGGGCTCTCATACATACACCCCATACTGGGGGAACCCTTAAAAATTTACCCCACACTGGGGGGCCCAAATATATACACCCCACTCTGAGGGGGGCCCCCTAAGACACACATATAAATATATATACACACACACACCCTTGGGGCCCCTCAAATATATATACCCCACACACTGGGGGGGCCCCTCAGACACATATATATATATATACATATATCACACTAGGGGCCCGTCATATATATATATATATACTTAGATATATATATATATATATATATATATATATACACACACACACACCACACACTGGGGGCCCCTCATATATAGATATATATACCTCACACATATACACCCCAGTAAATACTAGTAAAGGAGGAAAAATAACACTGGGTACAGGGGGGGGGGGGGTCTAGAATTCTATATTATGACAGTAGAGTAGCACACAGAGTCAGGGAAGAGGTCAGGCACTGTGTCCCCCATATATAAGGAGGGGACCCAGGTGGGGGGTACATAGGAGAGTACAGGGGGGGTTACACATACAGCACAGGGGGGTACACAGGAGAGTACAGGGGGGGGTACACACACAGTACAGGGGGGGGGGGGTACATAGGAGAGTACAGGGGGGGGTACATAGGAGAGTACAGGGGGGGTACATAGGAGAGTACAGGGGGGGTACATAGGAGAGTACAGGGGGGGGGTACATAGGAGAGTACAGGGGGGGGGGGTACATAGGAGAGTACAGGGGGGGGGGCACATAGGAGAGTACAGGGGGGGGGTACATAGGAGAGTACAGGGGGGGGTACATAGGAGAGTACAGGGGGGGGCACATAGGAGAGTACAGGGGGGGGGGGTACATAGGAGAGTACAGGGGGGGGGGGGGGGTACATAGGAGAGTACAGGGGGGGGGTACATAGGAGAGTACAGGGGGGGGGTACATAGGAGAGTACAGGGGGGGGGGGTACATAGGAGAGTACAGGGGGGGGTACATAGGAGAGTACAGGGGGGGGGGGGGGTACATAGGAGAGTACAGGGGGGGGGGTACATAGGAGAGTACAGGGGGGGGGGGTACATAGGAGAGTACAGGGGGGGGGGGGGGGGTACATAGGAGAGTACAGGGGGGGGGGGGGGGTACATAGGAGAGTACAGGGGGGGGGGGTACATAGGAGAGTACAGGGGGGGGGTACATAGGAGAGTACAGGGGGGGGGGTACATAGGAGAGTACAGGGGGGGGGGTACATAGGAGAGTACAGGGGGGGGGTACATAGGAGAGTACAGGGGGGGGGGTACATAGGAGAGTACAGGGGGGTGCACATACAGTACAGGGGGGGGGGGGTACATAGGAGAGTACAGGGGGGGTGCACATACAGTACAGGGGGGGGCACACACAGTACAGGGGGGGTACATAGGAGAGTACAGGGGGGGGGGGGTCTGGGATGACATTATACATGACATACAATATATAGGATATCAGGGGTACACACAGAGTAATGGAGAGGTCAGTCTGGGGCCCCTATAACGACCCCTCACTGGGAGAAGAATTCCCATTAGCAGGCTGGTAGGGCCCCCCTCCATACACAAGGCCTGGGAGCCCCTCCAATCAGCGCTCACAGATCTCAGGCCTACCTCAGCCTGGAAAAAAACTTTCCTCCCCGGATTGTCCCCCCTCGGCTCCCTCCTCGCTCCCCCCTCTCTCTCACCTAGGAAACACCCCGGCTCTCCTCCCCGGGATTCCGCGCCGGGCCCGCCGCTTCTTCCTCCTCCGCCGCCGCAGCCGCTGCTCCAGCGCCTCCCATCAAGCTTCCAGCCGCTGGGCCGGCAGACGATGCCAATAACAAAGCCAGCGCGGCTGCGTGCCAGCCATGCCCCGGTGAGCGCCTCTCCGCGTCTGTGTGTGAGGGGAGAGAGTGTGTGTGTGAGAGAGGGAGAGCGACAGAGCGAGAGCCAACCGTGCGTGCGCGCTACCGGCCGCCTGGCGTCGACGCGCCCGAGAGACTGCTGCTGCTGCTGAGGGGCGGGGAAGCGGAGCGCGCGTGCCGGGCATGAGCTGAGGGGATAGGTGGAGAGCGAGAGAGAGAGCGCGCACAGCTGAGGCTAGAAAGCTTCCCGCCAGTCGGGAGCGCGCATAAGACTGCCTGACTGGAATGCTGCGATGTCATAATAATGATGATATTAACATCATAATAAATGATAAAATAATAAAATTAATATATTTTTTTAACATTTTAGTCACAGGGGGGTTAACCTTTTCGCTACCAGAGCTGTTTTTGCGTTTTTTACAGACAAACATTCAGGCCTGAAGATTACATAACCCCCCACCACCAAAAATCATTTAAAACATAAAACCCCCCAAACATATATTTTCTGAAAGCACACACTTAGAGAATAAAATAGCGATAGTTCCCTTTTTTTTTTTTACGTAATGCGTTATTACCGCAAAGGTAAAAAAAAAACTATTTTAGGGCAAACAAATGCAATACATTACCCACATTTTTGGGGGTAAAATATAAAAGAGGAGGTCGCACCGAGTAAATAGATACCCAAAATGCCAAACCATAAACATGTGTGGGCCCATAAAATGGCATCAAACTTCAGTACGCCGGAGTGAGAGCAATAATTCTAGCACCAGACCTCCCCCGTAACGCTAAACTGATAGAAATATAGCCGCCACCTCAAAAGCCCCCTATAGGTCATCAGTTAAGTGTTACGGAGGAGGTCTGGTGCTAGAATTATTGCTCTCACTCCATGTGGATGTAACTTTATTTTTTTGCAATTGAAAAAACGTTTTTTTTGTTGTTAAAAAAACGTATATATATATATATATATATATATATATATATATATAAATAAAGGTAGCGCTGCGCTATAACATGAATAATGTGCAGATTAAGGAGCAAAAGTGCTCAGTAAAAGATATAATTAAGAGAGGCAATATTCTATGGTCAATATATATCAAATCCTAGGCAATATAAAGAAGGCGTATCACATGCTCAACATACTCTTCATTTAAATAATTTTTTGTTTTATTTAAATGAAGAATATGTTGAGCAAGTGATACGCCTTCTTTATATTGCCAAGGGTTTGATATATATTGACCATAGAATATTGCCGTTCTTAATTATATCTTTTACTGAGCACTTTTGCTCCTTAATCTGCACATTATTCATGTTATAGCGCAGCACTACCTTTGTTTTTATATTTTTCTTGGGTTCTATTTCCTTCAGTGTTGCAGCAATATTTAAAACGTACAGATTTGGTTAGCGCGGGGATGTAATTTCATCATATATATATATATATATATACATATATATATATACATATATATTATATATATACATATATATATATTATATATATATATATATTATATATATATATATATATATATATATATATATATATATATATATATATGACGTTCTTTTTTCCCCACAAACAGAGCTTTCTTTTGGTGGTATTTGATCACCTCTGCGGTTTTTACTTTTTGCGCTAAAAACAAAACAAGAGCGACAATTTTGAAAAAAAAAACACAATATCTTTTACTCTAGGGGAGGAGAGAGATGGGTCTTCATACTTAGTATGAACACACGATCGGCCTCCTCTCCCCTGAGAGAAACCGGGATTTGTGTGTTTACACACACGGATCCCGGTTCACGCTCTGTCATGAGCGATCGCGGGTGCCCGGCGGTCATCACGCCCTAGAGTTGCCACCTCATCCCTTTAAACCCAAACACATATTAATCACACAGGTTCTGTGGCTGATTAAGATGGTAATTAAACTCACTTGGTCACTTATCTGCATTAAATTAGCCACAGAAGGTGTGTAACTCATATGTGTTCGGGTTTAAAGAATGAGGTGGCAACATTATCACGCCCGCCGGGCACTCGCATGGGCTCCGGGCACATGCTGCAAGCGCGCCCACACGCCTCCTACAGCGTCTTAAAGGGCCGACGTACAGTTATGGCGGTTTGCCGGGGGAGCCAACCTGCCGCAGTGAAACTACGGCGGCCAGTCGGGAACCAGTTAATGTTGATTGAGAGAGTTTTTTCCACTTATACATGTTTAGCCATATGCCCCGTACACACGATCGGAAATTCGTCCAGCAAAAGACCAATGAGAGCTTTTGGTCAGAAAATGCGACTGTGTGTATGCTCCATCAGACTTTTGCTGGCGGAATTCCCGCCAGCAAAAGATTGAGAGCAGGTTCTTAATTTTTCGCTCTGAAAAAGTTTTGATCGGAAATTCCGATCGTCTGTACCAATTCCGACACAAAAAATTCCTACGCATGCTCGGAAACAATTCGACGCATGCTTGGAAGCATTGAGCTTCATTTTCTCAGCTCGTCGTAGTGTTGTACGTCACCGCGTTCTTGACGGTCGAAAGTTCAGCGAACTTTTGTGTGATTGTGTGTATGCAAGACAAGCTTGAGCGGAATTCCGTTGGAAAAACTATCCAAGATTTTTCCGATGGAAAATCCGCTCGTGTGTACACAGCATAATGCCGCGTACACACGGTCGGAATTTCCGATGGGAGCTGTTCAACGGATTTTCTGACCGTGTGTATGCCCATCGGTCTTTTTCTGTCGGAATTTCCGACGGACTTTGGATTGAGAACCTGTTCTCAATTTTTCCGACGGAAAACCTTTCTATCGGATTTTCCGATCGTGTGTATGCAATTCTGACACGCAAAATTCCGACGCATGCTCGGAAACAATTCGACGCATGCTCAGAAGCATTGAACTTCCCTTTTAGGCTGCTTTCACACTGGAGCGGTGCGGGGCGGCGACGGTAAAGCAGCACTATATTTAGCGCTGCTTTACCATCGTTTTAGCCGCGGTATGCGGCCGCTAGCGGGGTGGTTTTAACCCCCGCTAGCGGCCGCAAAAGGGTTAAAAACCTCCGCAAAGCGCCGCTGCAGCGCCGGTTTGCCGGCGGTATCCCCGCGGTGTCCCATTGATTTCAATGGGAGGAGCGGTATAGGAGCGGTGAATACACCGCTCCTTCACCGCTCCAAAGATGCTGCTAGCAGGACTTTTTTTACCGTCCTGCTAGCGCACCGCTCCAGTGTGAAAGCCCGCCGGCTTTCACACTGGAGTGAATGGGGCCGGTTTTTTCAGGCGGTGTACAGGCGCTATTTTTAGCGCTGTGCCGCCTGAAAACCGCCCCAGTGTGAAAGCAGCCTTATAGTGCTGTCGAATGTGTTTTATGCCTCTGTGTTACTGACCGTCAGAATTTGGTGTGACCGTGTGTAGGCAAGACAGTTTAAGCGAAATTCCGTCGGAATTCCGACGGGAAAACCATCAGAGCTTTTTCCGACGAGAATTCCGACCGTGTGTACGCGGCATAAGAGTGTCCACAGAGCACCTTTTTCCACTTTTCAACACATCTGTAACTATAAAGCCTCATACACACGATCGGACTTTGTACAAACTTTCCCGTGGATTTTTGTACAAAGGGCGTCGGCCCTGAACTTGTATTGCATACACACGGCAGGACTTTGTCAGCCAACTTTCACCAAATCAAGTGTGTTTTCTGCTCTTTACCGCCACCTTTGGTCAACTTCTGTATTGTTGTCTGATCTTTTGCATTGGTTCTGAGCATGCGTGTTTGTACTTTGTACAAAAGTCCTATGCTTTTCTGTACACACGATCGGACTTTGCTCCATCGGACTTTTGTTGCCGGAAAGTTTGTACGTTCACACAGCCAACAAAAGATGAAAAACTAAAAAGTTTGTCCAATGGAGCGTACACACGGTCGGATGTTGCCTTAAAACAGCTAATTTACATGTTTGTTGTCAAAAAGTCCGATCGTGTGTATGGGCCTTTAGATAGATGGAGAATTCAAAAAATAGAATTTTTCATAAGAGGGTATTTTTTTCTTCCTCAAACTGCACTAGGATTATAGTTCACAGTAAAGTTCTGCCAAGTAATATTAAAATGCATTCATAAATCAACATTTTTTGATAATATTCTCATTATATTTTAAAATAGCTGTTACATATTCTGTACTGCATTCCTCTACACACCCTATCTCAGGAAGGTCATTATTAACATTTTTCTTATCAGCCGGCACAAAATGGGCAAATACATTTACTTCTGTTTATACGGTTAATGCATTAATGCAGAGCGATTATGCAAAAAGCAAACACACAATATAAAGTAACCTTCACTGCCCCGTCCCCGGGACAAGGGAGAGGACATTTACAAATTTAAGGCTCTCTGGATGCATAAATGCCCTCAATTACAGATCATTCCTAAAGTTACAGAAGCGAATACGCTTGGCAAATCTACAGGATTTTTCCTGGACAGCCACCAATTCAGTCCTCCTTTTGAACCGTTTTAGCGCATGCAGGTATCAGATCGATGGGGCACTTTCCTGAAAGCGTATTTTAACCACTTCAATACCGGGCACTTAAACACCTTCCTGCATTTTGAATGACAATTGCGCGGTCATGCTACACTGTACCAAAATGAAATTTTTATCATTTTTTTCCCACAAACAGAGCTTTCTTTTGGTGGTATTTGATCACCTCTGCGGTTTTTATTTTTTGCTAAACAAATAAAAAAAAGACCAAAAATTTTGAAAAAAAAAATGTTTTATTTTGTTTCAGTTTCAAAACTTTGTAAATAAGTAAGTTTTCTCCTTCACTGATGGGCACTGATGGGGCTGCACTGACGGGCACTGATAAGGTGGAACTGGTGGGCACTGATGAAGTAGCACTGATGAGGTGGCATTGATGGGCACTGATATGTGGCACTGATAGGCGTCACTGATAGGCGGCACTGATGGCCGACATGGATGGGCACTGATAGGTGGCACAAATTGGCACTGATAGCTGGCACGGATTGGCATGGATAGGCGGCATGGATGGGCATGGATAGGTGGCACGGATGAGCATGGATGGGCACTGATAGGCGGCATGGATGGGCACTGATAGGTGGCACAGATGGGCACTGATAGGTGGCACGGATAGGCACTGATAGGTGGCATGGATAGGCACTGATAGGCAGCATTGTTTTGTACTGATGGATGCCAATCAGTGCCAAACAATAATGCATGCCAATCAGTGATGCACATTGTGGGCACTGATTGGCATCCATTGTGGCCACTGATTGGCATCCATTGTGGGCACTGTGTGTCATCCCTGGTGGTCTAGGGTGGCATACCTTGTGCTGGGCATCCCTGGTGGTCTGGTGGCATCCCTGGTGGTCCAGTGTGGGCATCCTCAGGGAGGCTGCGCTGATAATCGATCAGCACAGACCCCCCTGTCAGAGGCGCTGCCGATCGGCTCTCCTCTACTCGCGTCTGACAGACGCGAGTGAGGAAAAGCCGATCAACGGCTCTTCCTATTTACACTGTGATCAGCCGTGATTGGACACAGCTGATCACGTGGTAAAGAGTCTCCGTCAGAGACTCTTTACCAAGATCGTAGTTGTCAGACTGACACCCCGCAACAATGATCGCCGCAATGCACGCCCCCGGGGCTCGTCATATGACGTTCGGTCAGGATTTTAAAACCACTTTCCCGACGTCTTTTTACAATAGGGTGGGCGGCAAGTGGTTAACCCAAGAATAAAAATGTTATCTATTGCAGCTTAGCAGCTCATACTGTAGAGCAGCCTTTCTCAACCTTTTCAACACAGAGGAACCCTTGAAATAGTTCTCCGGTCTCGGGGAACCCCTGCTAAAAATTAGAAATCTACAACTCATGATACATTAGTATGATGGTCAGTGGGGAGAATGGTCCTTACACTTGTGGTCATTGGGTAGACCACAGATAGCTAAAAAGATCAATGGTGTCGATGGAAACTTATCCAAGAGGCAGTAATGGCCCAATGCTGAAGGAACCCCTAGCAACCTCTGGAGGAAGCCTGGTTGAGAATCACTGCTGTAGAGTATAGTAGAGTATAGTAGACTGTTGTGGCTGCTAGGCTTGAGCTTAGAGTTCAGTTTGAACCCAAGCTTGGACCGAATTTAATCAAACAGCCAAACTAAAGCCTCGTACACACGATCGGATTATCCAGGGGGAAATGTGTGATGACAGGCTGTTGGGGGAAAATCCGACCATGTGTACGCTCCATCGGACAATTTTTGTCGAATTTTTCGTGGACAAATGTTGGATCGCAGGTTTTAAAATTTTCCGCGGACAAATGTCTGCAAGGACAAGCCAGAAGATATCGGTCTTGTAAACTAGCGTTCGTAATGGAGAATTAACATTCGTGACGCGGCAAATTATGAAATCTCCAAATCAGTGGCGGTGCGTGCATAGAGGGCGCAGGAGCGCCGCCCCCCCGCTCCTGCACCGCTCTATCACCAATAGATAGATTCATGCATTGCATGAATCTATCTATTGTCACCGCTGCCGCCCCCTATTCAGGTGTCCGGCCCCTGATCGGGCGCCGGGGCATCTGAATTACAGTGGGGGGGGGTGTTGCTGGAAGCGCCCCTATTAGAGCTGTAAGCTCTAATAGGGGACCCTATTAGAGCGGTGTGCTCTAATAGGCTTCCCTAAGTGTAAACAGCGGGCGCACGGCTGTGCGTTCGCTGATTACACAGTATTGTGTTAGGGAAGCGAATACATCGCTTCCCTAACACAGACCCGCCTCTCAGCCAATCAGGTTGCCAGGTCTGTTACCTGTCACCTGATTGGCTGAAGTCAGGGGCGCTGTGATTGGACGCTAGGCGTCCAATCACCTAGCGTCCAATCACAGCAGAAGAAGACAGGAGGAGCGCGGGAGAAGACATCCGACGGAGACACCGCTCGTCGCCTGACGCCGTCACCAGCTGCACACCGGGACAAGGTAAGTGCAGAGGGCAGGCAGGGGGCACAGTGGCAGCACTTTAGGGGCACAGTGGCAGCACTTTAGGGGCACAGTGGCAGCACTTTAGGGGCACAGTGGCAGCACTTTAGGGGCACAGTGGCAGCACTTAAGGGGCACAGTGGCAGAACTTGGGGCACAATGGCAGCACTTAAGGGGCACAATGGCAGAACTTGGGGCACAATGGCAGCACTTAAGGGGCACAGTGGCAGAACTTGGGGCACAATGGCAGCACTTAAGGGGCACAATGTCAGAACTTGGGGCACAATGGCAGCACTTAAGGGGCACAATGGCAGAACTTGGGGCACAATGGCAGCACTTAAGGGGCACAATGGCAGAACTTGGGGCACAATGGCAGCACTTAAGGGGCACAATGGCAGCACTTTAGGGGCACAATGGCAGCACTTAAGGGGCACAATGGCAGCACTTAAGGGCACAATGGCAGAACTTGGGGCACAATGGCAGCACTTAAGGGGCACAATGGCAGAACTTGGGGCACAATGGCAGCACTTAAGGGGCACAATGGCAGAACTTGGGGCACAATGGCAGCACTTAAGGGGCACAATGGCAGCACTTAAGGGGCACAATGGCAGCACTTAAGGGGCACAATGGCAGAACTTGGGGCACAATGGCAGCACTTAAGGGGCACAATGGCAGCACTTGGGGCACAGTGGCAGCACTTGGGGCACAGTGGCAGAACTTGGGGCACAGTGGCAGAACTTGGGGCACAATGGCAGAACTTGGGGCACAGTGGCAGAACTTGGGGCACAGTGGCAGCACTTGGGGCACAGTGGCAGCGTTTGATGGGCACAGTGGCAGCGTTTGATGGGCACAGTGGCAGCGTTTGATGGGCACAGTGGCAGCGTTTAATGGGCACAGTGGCAGCGTTTGATGGCACAGTGAGGCTGTTTGTTTGCGCCCCCCCAAAAATTTTGATTAAAAAAATAAAACAAATAAAATTAGACATGCTATCTGCCAATAGAACTTAGCCAAAAAAGTGCATTCTATGCATCCAAAACTATAGAAAATATACCAAATCAAATCATTATTCAACCAAAAAAATAATGTCAAAGCAATAACTCCAAGGCCAATAATAAATAACACGTTATCTCCTCTGACTCCACAACATGTCTGGTTGACGAACTGAAAAGCGCTAAATGAAAAGTGCAAAATGAAAAGTGCCAAATGAAAAGTGCGAATCAACACTCACCAAACTTCTACTAACACGAAATTAGCACAAGGAGCCCAAAGGGTGGCGCTAAAGAGCTGAAAAAAAAAGGAATACGTCACTACGTTCGTATATGTTGGCCAACAATTGTGTGGCCGTGTGTATGCAAGACAAGTTTGGGCCAATGCTCCTTGGACAGCAGGTTACAGAATTCAATACAGGAGGAATCAGAGGGCCCTGCTCTTTAGAGCTTATGTATTTTTATCACACGTTCACAGTGTTTTTTAAGTTGTTGTAAATTTTATCACAGTGTTTCTTTTGGATTTGGGTTATTTCGCACTCATATTCAAATTTGTGTTTTTCAGGATAATGGTAAACAGGACAAATAGAGAGGGTGGATCTCCCTAAGGCCCTTTTCACACTGCTACAACTTGAAAGTTGCATGATTTTGCCACGATTTTGTGGCCCCGACTTTGCCAGCAATTTTTCCGCGATTTCAGGGAATGCCTGTGTAAACTTGTATGGACCTCAACTCGCATCAAATTTGGACCAAAGTAGTACAGGGACTACTTTGAAGTTGATGCGACTTGAAGTTGCACAGATATGAATGGTTATCATTGGGAATCATGAGGTACGACTTGTCATGCGAGACTGATGTCCAAAGTCGCAGGAAAAGTCGCACAAATGTGAAAGGGGCCTAATGGGGGCACAGACAGCAATACAAAGCTGACAGAGGTTTTATTCCACCTCCAATCTATTCCAAAAAAAAAAAAAAAAGTTTTGCCTTTAGTTACACTTTAACCCCTTCAATACCGGGCACTTTCACCCCCCTTCCTGCCCTGGCCAATTTTCAGTGCTGTCGCACTTTGAATGACAATTGCACGGTCATGCAATGCTGTACCCAAAAAAAAAATAAAAAAATGTATAATTTTTTTTGAGACAGAGTTTTCTTTTGGTCATATTTAATCACCACTGAGTTGTTTTATTTTTTGCTCAACAAATGAAAAAAGACCGAAAATTTTGAAAGAAAAAAAGTTTTCCTTCATTTCTGTTATATAATTTTGTAAAAAAGTTTTTTTTTTCCTTCACCGATGTGCGCTGATTAGGCTGCACTGATGGACAATGATGAAGCAGCAATAATGAGGTACCACTGATGGGCACTGATATGCAGCACTGATGGGCATTGATTGGTGGCACAGATAGGCGGCACTGAAGGGCACTGATAGGCAGCACTTATGGGCATCCTTTATGGGCACTGATAGGTGGCAATGATGGGCACTGATGTGCACTGATAGGCACTGATGGGTACTGATGGGCAGCACCGATGGGCACTGATAGACGACACTGATAGGCAGCCCTGATGCGAAGGCACTGACAGGCATTCCTGATGGGCACTGAGACGTAGCACTGACAGGCATCACTGGTGAGCACTGGTGGACATCACTGGTGAGCACTGGTGGACATCAATGGTGGGCCCTAGCGGGCTAATTATTGCACTGATTATCAGTGCAGTTCCCCCTGTCAGGAAAGCTGCTCATCAGCTCTCCTCTACAGTTCTACTCATGAACTGTCAGCGTGAGTAGAGGAATGCCAATAACTGTCACTTCCTAGTTACACCCTGATCAGCTGTGATTGGACACAGCTTATCACATGATAAAGAGTCTACGTTATAGGCTCTTCATGGTGATCAGAGATGCAGTGTGTCTGAGAGAGCTCTATTTGTAGGAAAAAAAGGACGTACATTTTTTGTTTGTTTGCGCACGAGTGCGCAATTGTCTGTTTACGCAACGCAGTTCCAAATTGCAAAAAATGGCCTTGTCAGGAAGGGGGTGAATTCTTCCCTGGGCTAAAGTGGTGCAAATCACTGCTTCTTTAAAAACTATAATTATTATTTTTTTATTTTTTTTATTTGCATTGATCTATGTCCCCTAGGGCTGTAGCCAGACCCCCATACACCTTTTTATGGCCAATTACTTGCATATAAGCCTTTAAAATGGGGGCTTTTGATTTCTCATGTTCGGTTTTTGATTCGGGGTGTTCGGCTCATCTCTAGTAAACAGGACAAGTAGAGAGGGTGAATCTCCCTAACGGGGGCACAGCCAGCAATAGAAACTGACAGACGTTCTAATCCCTCTCCACTCTATCCAAAACAAAAAAAATTATTTTGCCTTTAGATACACTTAAACTGTTACATTCAGGTAAAAAATAAATTTTTACAGAAAGCAGTAACACCAGATGATACTTTAACGTGTTATAATTTTAGAGTGGGAATGAAGTGCAGCAAAATGAATTTTAATGAAGACAAAAAAAAAACCTTGATGAGTTGTAATAGCAATTTCTTAGTCCCGGGGGATCAGGTAAACTTACTCTAATCAAGCAAATGCCTTATAAAAATCTTGATTTTTCTGATTGTTCCAAAAACATCATTTACATTAAGAGGAAATAAAAATAACAGTCTGCTTTTCTGCTCCTCTTTTGATTAAAGCAATACTAGTTAAGAGTAGGGATGAGCCGAACACCCCCGGTTCGGTTCGCACCAGAACCTGCGAACGGACCGAAAGTTTGCACGACCGTTAGAACCCTATTAGTTACAATGGACACGAACGTTTGAAATCTAAAGTGCTAATTATAACGGCCAATATGCATGTTATTGTCATAAAAAAGGTTTAGGGACCCGGGTCCTGCCCCAGGGGACATGTATCAATGCAAAAAGAAGTTTTAAAAACGGATGTTTTTTCGGGAGCAGTCATTTTAATGATGCATAAAGTGAAAAAAAAAAGTGAAATATTCCTTTAAATATGGTACCTGTGAGGTGTCTAAAGTATGCCTGTGAAGTGGCATGTGTTTCCCGTGTTTAGAACTGTCCCTGCACAAAATTACATTTGTAAAGGAAAAAAATAAGCCATTTAAAACTGCTTGCAGCTTTAATGTCATGTTGCAGATGGCTGGATTTGATGACAACAGGGCAGAAGGGCAGATACAGGTGCAGGTTGTATACTGTGCTGTGCTAGACTCACACAGCACACACACTAACTCCTGCAGATGGCTGTATTGGTAGAGAACAGCACTTTCCCCACACACAAATGCCTGAGAAGAACACACTATCCCTGCCTATTTTTCCTCTTTCCCTACACTTTCCCCACTCAGGAATGATTGAAAATAGTTTAGACTGTCCCTGCCCATCAATCCTCTATCCCTCAACGCCGGAACACACTACACAAGGCCGCCGGCGTGGCGGCCTTATATAGTGTGGGGAGTGTACTAAACCCCCTGAGCTATAATTGGCCACAGGCATCCTGCCTGTGGCCAATTATTGCTCTCCTCGCTGCTGGCTCTAACAGTGCATGCTTGGCCAATCATCAGCCAGCAATTCACTGCGACTGGCGCAGTGCATTGTGGACCGTTCGCATCACACGAATTTGATGCGAACGGCCCTCAGAGTTCTGAACTCGACGAGCGGACGAACGGCCGATGTTCGATTCAGGCCAGGCCCATCCCTAGTTTAGAGAATGTAAGTATGTGGATAGTACATTTTAAAAAGTTATGGCATTTAAGAATTCCGTCTCTTAGATTTGGTATGAAAAAAAATTAAACTAAAAAGTAATGTTGCTTTAAAGTGACCCTGTCATGGGGTCTGTGAGTTTTCTCCCTTATGTGAACAGGTCACTTTAATGTAGACATACTCAAGTAATTATGCTGGTATATTCTACCATAATAGGTCCACAACTGCAGCTTCCCCACCTGTATACCCTTTATGGACCAAATACAGTTTTACTGCTATGGGCCTATTTATTCAGAAATAACTGTTATTATTTAAGATAGAAAAGTAATACGCATTTTGTATGTGCAAATATTAAATAGAGAATTATGCCCCGTACACACGATCGGAAATTCCGCCCGAAAAAGTCTGATGAGAGCATTTGGTCGTAAAATGCGACCGTGTGTATGCTCCATCAGACTTTTGCTGGCGGAATTCCAGCCAGCAAAAGATTGAGAGCAGGTTCTCAATTTTTCGGTCGGAAAAAGCTCTGATCGGAAATTCTGATCGTCTGTAGCAATTCCGACGCGCAAAATTCCTACGCATGCTTGGAAACAATTTGACGCATGCTCGGAAGCATTGAACTTCATTTTCTCGGCTCGTCGTAGTGTTGTACGTCACCGCGTTCTTGATGGTCGAAAGTTCAGCAAACTTTTGTGTGACCGTGTGTATGCAGGACAAGCTTGAGCGGAATTCCGTCAGAAAAAACATTCAATATTTTTCTGACGAAAAATCCGCTCGTGTGTACGTAGCATTATGCCCCGTACACACGGTCGGAAATTCCGACGGAAAATGTCCGATCGGACCATGTTGTCGGAAAATCCGACCGTGTGTGGGCTCCATCGGACTTTTTCCGTCAGAATTTCCGACGGAAAAAATTTGAGATCCTGCTCTCAAATTTTCTGACAACAAAATCCGATCCGACTTTTTCCGATCGTGTGTAGAGAATTCCGATGGACAAAGTGCCACGCATGCTCAGATCAAATTAGGAGACCAAACCTATTGGCTACTAGCCTCTACGTAGTTCCGTCGTACGCAGCGAACGTCACCACGTTCAGAATGATCGGATTTTCTGACAACTTTGTCCGACCGTGTGTATGCAACACCAGTGTCGGACAAAATCCATCTAAAAAAATCCGACGGATTTTGTGTTCGGAATTTCCGAATGTGTGTACGGGGCATCAGGCTTCTGCACTTACACTCTAAAGTTGGGTATACACTAGTAGATTTTCAAAGGAATATGTGTACAAATATTCGTACAATCATTGCTAGAAAAATTCTCAGCACATTCGACTACTTGGTGGATGTCATTCAAAAGTAGTACAAAATTTTGTTGGCTTTTAACACTCAATTTTGGAGTGAATGGACTTTAGTGAATGAAAACCACATACAATGTTCTAAAAAATTTTGTTTGATAAAAATGTACCTTCTTGCCCCTTCAAATCGTTCAAATCGTCTCCTCACTGCATTAAAAAACGAACATTGATTTGACCCCATTAACAATTAAAACAAAAATCTTCAAACAAAAAAAATACAAATGTATACAAAGTATAAAAGAAATACTTGTTACAAACTGCCAGCACATCAATCAAATTCTATTAGCATTGAGTGTAAGGTTAAAATTCTGGTGAAGAATTGTTTTATTTTGCAGTATACATAGATTGTTGGTGTTTTTTTTAATTTTTTTTTTTAAATATAGGTGGTCAAATAAGGTTTTCTTTTAGTTATATTGTCTTCCAATTTTTTATTCTTATTTTCTATGCAATCTATAGACAAAATTACATAAAAAAATAAAAACAGCTTTTCTCTACATTAATCGATGTTACAGTAGAGAAAAAGTATACATTTTATTCTATGATTTGTACCACATTTGATGACTCTAAAATTATGATTACAGTGAAAAATGTTGGAAAGTTATTTACAACTAAAATAAAGGTGTGCGTGTTTTCTTTTTCTTTTTTGCACATTTTTTGTGAAAAAAAAAAAGCTTAAATATGTATTATTAAATAAATTGAAATAATAAAAAAAAATATAGTTTAAAAAATGTTCAGAAGCTCCATATTTGACAGCAGCCACTGCAGCAGCTTCTCTATTACTCAGCAAGTCCCAGATGTGATTTTGACAGCCTGAATTGGCAGTAGCCCCAGTCCAGCTGCAGTAGGAGGGAGAAGAGGTGAGCAGAGGAACAGTCATTTTGCGCCCTTTGTACTTTGAACAAGTTTTAGGTTTATGAAGCACATCCAATGTACAGAACTGTTTGCATTGTTTTTCATCTGAAGTGCTTTTATTCTCATACTGTATATGTCAATATAAATGCAAAAGCAACTGAAAACAACCCTAAAGCAACTCAAAGCAAATAAGAAGCAACTCATAAGTTAATCATAAGGGATTCACAGCAACGCACAAGCAATCCAATTACAGCATTTCATTGGCCTTGTCCATGAACCTACTGCTCCATGCTAAGCACGCTTCTCATGATCTCTGTTGAAGGGGAGGGTCAAAGTCCAGGGACCCAGCACAGGATTACGGTCTTTTGCTCTTACTGCAAGTAGAAAATTTTGGCAGGCCTTAGGGAGATTAACAACGTTTTCGCCAGGTCATGTAACTCTGGAGCTGATATTTCTACGCCAATGATTTGGCACATTACGAAGGTGGCAAAGCTTTCACCAAATGGAATTTTTGGTGCAAAATCTTTATTGTAAGAAGAAATGTTGCGGTTCTAGTTATCATTATGCCACTATGTTATTACCATTGCTGTTTAATATACATCTCTCCTGATGATTAGGGTTAGTGTTAGGGGTTAGGTGCAGGCTAAACATTAGGTCTATGAGTTAGGTTGAGGTTTAATAATAGATTTGAGGGGTATGCTGAAGTCAAGGATACAGTAACTTGTTGGGTGTGATAAATTGAAGTGGACCTAAACTAAAAAATGTGAAGTATTGCTGTTAATTGTACCTATGTAGTTCCCTGAAAAAGTCTTGAATATCTAGCAAAAAATAACAGTGCCCTTCTTTTGTGCCTTAAACCTCATAGCTGTATATCTGCAGTCCGATATCTTCTAAGACAGTGGTTTCCAAACACTGAGCCTTGGCCTCCCTCCTCCTGAACCTCTAGATACCTGCATATCCTCCTACAGTACCTCTCAGCTCTCATAATGTCCCCCCAATATCCCACAGTGGTCCACCATGCCCATCAACCTCCCACAGTGCCCCCAGCACCCTTCAGTGCCCCCTAGCTTGCTGCAGAACCTCCAGCCCTCCATAGTGCCCTCCAAACAGTGTCCCATAGTTCACCGCAGTCCCTTCAGTACACTTTAGTCTACCACAGTGCGCCTGAAAAAGTGCCACAGCCCCCTCCACAGACCCCATCCCACAGTGGCCCTGAACTGTCTCCAGAATCCCCTGCAGAGCCACGAGTCTTTTGTCTCAAAATCCCTTCACAAATCCCATCCGCCCACAGTGACAACCAGCCCCATCCAGTGTCTTCCAGCATATCAATACATCTATTCCCATACTTGTATCGTGTTAGTATAGACTTTTTTTTTTACTGTTGGGGTATGAAAGGTTTTGGAAGACTTTAAGAATTTACCAGGCCCTAGTCTCAATAAGGTTGAGATCCACTGCTGCATCTGACTGCTAGTCTCAGGAGATTTGGAGTGAGATTTGGTGATGTCATTACCATGCTGCTCCCTGTTCTCCTTGCTGGAGAGGAAGATGTACCTGAGTCCTTTGCCCTCCGCTTCCTTTTTTTGGTGCAGCTTCCACAGCACGGGTCCTCTTTAATTTTTAGGCTTGAAATAAGTTTAGAAAGCATGCTGTAAAAGTTGCTCAGAATTCATGTGGCTAAATTTTGGGATCTAAAAAGCCCTATAATAAAAAGCATGAAATTTTTGCCAAGTTGCATCAGGAAGGTTTTTACATTGATACTTACTACTGCTGAAAATGACATTCATTGCATTGCAAAATAGACTCTATAATGCCCCGTACACACGAGCGTAATTTCCGTCTGAAAAATCTTGGATGTTTTTTCCGATGGAATTCCGCTCAAGCTTGGCTTGCATACACACGGTCACACAAAAGTTCTCGGAACTTTCAACCGTCAAGAACACGGTGACGTACAACACTACGATGAGCCGAGAAAATTAAGTTCAATGCTTCCGAGCATGCGTTGAATGGTTTCCAAACATGCGTAGGAATTTTGCACGTCGGAATTGGTACAGACTATCTGAATTTCCGATTGGAACTTTTTCCAACCAAAAAATAGAGAACCTGCTCTCAATCTTTTGCTGGCGGGAATTCCGCCAGCAAAAGTCCGATGGAGCATACACACGATCGTAATTTCCGACCAAAAGCTAACATCTGACTTTTGCTGGCGAAATTTCCGAATGTGTGTACGGGGCATAAGAACATTATTTTCAATTGACTTCCTAGAAAAAGAGGATGTGTCAGGACTGGAAGAGCTGGCACTGCAGCTGGCTTAAACTATATACTGGAGAGCACAATTTTACTCAGGCTTTGTATCATGTGGAAGTATTTCCATAATAGATCAAAGTCCCAAGAAACCGGCATTTCTCACGTCTTCACACCCTGCAGGTGGTTTAAAAAGTCATAAAAAAAAAAAAAAAAAAGACAGTCACTGTCCAAAAAAATATTAGTCACTTGAACTCTTATGAGACGTGTCAGGCTTTTTTTTATTATGTACGTGACTTTTTTAGCGCACCCACCCTGATGGCCCAAGCTACAGTCTTTATGTGACATCATCAAGGCACCAGCCCAGTGATTTGTAGAAGTGGTTTGGCAGTAATACAGAACTTTACAGTCATAGTTAGCTGTTACTGGAGACTTGTACCACTTGAAGACCAGGACTTTTCTGGAACTTTTTGTTTACAAGTTTAAATTTGTATTTTTTTTGCTAGAAAATTACTTAGAACCCCCAAACATTTTATGTATACTGTATATACAGTTAGGTCCATATATATTTGGACACAGGCACAATTTTCATTCTTTCGGCTCTGTATGCCACCAGAATAAAATTCAAATGAAACAATTCAAATGAATTTGAAGTGCAGACTTTCAGCTTTAATTCAAGGGGTTGAACATTAATATCAAGTACAAATTTTAGGAACAGCAACCATTTGTATACACCGTCCCCCCATTTTCAGGGGCTCAAATGTAATTGGACAAATTAATATAATCATAAATAAAATGTTCATTTTTAATATTTTGTTGCGAATCCTTTACTGGCAATGACTGCCTGAAGTCTGGAACCCATGGACATTACCAAAGACGGGGGTTGCCTCCTTTCTGATGCTTTGCCAGACTGCAGCTGTCTTCAGTTGTTCTTTGTTTGTGGGTCTTTCTGCCTTTTGTTTTGCCTTCAGCAAGTGAAATGCATGCTCAATTGGATTGAGATGAGGTGATTGAATTGGCCATTGCAGAATATTCCACTTCTTTTACTTCAAAAGTTCCTGGGTAGCTTTTGCAGTGTGTTTTGGATCATTGTCCATCTATCTGTACTGTGAAGCGCACAATCAACTTTGCTGCATTTGGCGGAATCTGAGCTGACAGTATATCTCTAAACACTGCAGAATGCATCCGGCTGCTTCTGTCTTCTGTCACATTATCAATAAACACCAATGACCCAGTGCCACTGGAAGCCATGCATGCCCATGCCATCACACTGCCTCCACCATGTTTTACAAATGAAGTTGTGTGCTTTGGATCATGAGCTGTTTCAAGCTTTCTCCACACTTTTTTCTTCCCGTCATTCTGGTACAGAGTAATGTTAGTTTTTATCCGTCCAAAGAATGCTTTTCCAGAACTGGTCTGGCCTTTTTAGATGTTTTTTTGGCAAAGTCTGATCTGGCTTTTCTATTCTTCACACTTATGAATGGTTTGCACCTTGTGGTGAACCCTCTGTATTTGCTCCCATGCAGCCTTCTCTTGATTGTAGACTTTGACAATGATACGCCCACCTCCTGGAGAGTGTCCTTCACTTGTCTGGATGTCGTGAATGGGTTTTTCTTTATCATAGAGAGGATCCTGCGATCACCCACCACTGTTGTCTTCCGTGGACGTCCAGGCCTTTTTAGGTTGCTGAGCTCACCAGTGCTTTCTTCTTTCCTCAGAATGTACCAAACTGTTGATTTGGCCACTCCTAATGTTGCTTCTATCTCTCTGATGGATTTGTTTCATTTTTGAAGCCTTACAATGGCCTGCTTCACTTGCATGGGTAGCTCCTTTGAACACATGATGTAGGTTCACAGACATAGATTCCAATGCAAATACCAAACTTACAATCAACTCCAGACCTTTTACCTGCTTAATTGATGAAGAAAAAATGAAGGAGATCCCACACCTGGCCATGAAACATATATATATATATATATATATATATATATTTTTTTTTTTTTTTTGTAAGCAGAGACTCTAGAAGAGCGAGGGCCACTTAAGCGACTTGGTAACCGGTCACGGGCCACAATGAGCGGAGCGGGTGGATGGCATGTCCGTGTCCACTCTGCATTTGCAGAGCGGACACGGACGCAGCCCACAATACTTTTTAGCACAAGTCGGTTAATGTCTGCCACTACTTAGAGGTGAATGGAGGGTCCAATTGGTTGGACTGTCGGACTGACAGTGTGAAAGGGGTCCAAGGCTGCTTTCACACTGATGCACTGCGGTTTACCCACACCACGTGTGCAACGCAGTGTACCTTTGGCTTTCCTGCAGTTTGCAATAGACTTCTATTATATTCTGCAGGTTTGGTGCACTTTCAGAAAGCTCACCAAACTCGCAGGTAATTATAGAAGTCTATGGCTCAGTGCAGGTAACCCATAGGTAAACTGCTCTGCACCTGCGGATCAGTTTGAAAGCAGCCCAGTAACCATTGCAGAAAAGATATGCCCATATATACACTGTGATTTTAGTAATAAACTGACCTTTAATAACAGTATTCTTTCTATTCTATCCCAGAGCAGGAGGTCGCGGGCCACATCAGAGGGCTCCGCGGGCCACTGGTTGTGCACCCCTGCTCTAGAGAATAAAATGGAGATCGTTGCAATATTGTTTTAAAATACACTTTAATTAATAATAAAAAAACAATAGTTACCAAATTTTTTTGTATAATGTGAAAGCTGATGCTACGCCGAGTAAATGTCACGCTTTAAAACTGCGCACGTAAACATCCCTTGTAATAGAAATAAGGATGACAGGTCCTTTTTTATTGAGAGATCTGGGGTCAAAAAGACCCGGATCTCTCATTTAACTTTACAAGCAAAAGAAAAAAAAAACTTTAATTTCATTTTTACATAGAAAAAAAAATATGAATATATGTTTTGGCCCGAGAACCGGAAATGACACCAGATGACGCTCTGGTCCTCCAAGGGCATAGAGACGAGTGGCGTCCATCTTAATTTCATTAGACTTCCTGCCCAGCAAACGGCCACATCGGATTGCTCCCGGGCTTTATCGATGGGTCAGGTAAGCCCAGGAATGACCGCAAGAGATCTCCCTTCTACAAGTGATCCGGCGGTAAATCCGCCCATGGGACCACTTTTATCTGACACAGAACCGGCCATTGTAAAAAATATCAGGTTTATGGCAAGTTAGTAAGTATGGTAAGTTAGCTGCCATAACCCCAGTATAATTTTTTACTATGGATGATTCTGCGTCGGATTTAGGGTGTATTCACTGTGGGATCGGTTTTAGAGGTGGCCGGAGAGGTGCCCCCCCACCCTCCCAGTCGTTTCCAGGCTTACCAGAGCGGTAAAGTCCAGAAGTGATCCAATGCGGCTGTTTGCTGGGCAGCAAGTCGAGTGAGGGCAAGATGGTCAAACTCGTCTCTATACCTTGAAGTCACTTCCAGTTCTTGATGCCATAACAAATGCATTTTTTTTTAAAGTCAAAATGCAAAAACATTTTTTTTTTTCTGTTTGACCCCAGATCTCTCAATAAAAAGGACCTGTCATGCTTGATTCTATTACATGGTTTACATTCTATGTATTAGAAATAAAAGTGATAAAAATAAATAAATAAATAAAGGGACAGTGTAAAAAAAAAAATAAGAAAAAAAATGTAAAGCGCCCTTGGAAATGTAAGTGCGAAGAAGCAAATGGATACATAAGTCGCGCCCGCATATGTAAGCAGTGTTCAAACCACACATGTGAGGTATCGCCACAATTTTTCTGGGGGCGGCAAACGGTGTACCCACAGCCAATCCCCGGTCCGGTCGGTCAGGTCCACAGCACTTACCCCATCCATGGTGGGCATCACGGGCGGGGGGCATCACAAGCAGCAGGGTGGCTTCTCCTTGTCTCCTCCGTGGGCATCACGGGTGGCGGGGTGGCTTTTTCTTCTCTCCTCCACGGGCATCATGGGCGGCTTCTCCTTTTCTCCTCTGCGGGCATCACAGGCGGTAGGGCGGCTCCTCCTTCTCTCCTCCATGGGCGTCACAGGCGGCGGGGCGGCTTCTCCTTCTCTCCTCCGCAGGCATCATGGGTGGCAGGCATTACAGGTGGCAGGGTGGCTTCTCCTTATCGCCTCCATTGGCATCACGTGCGGCGGGCATCACGGACGGCTTCCCCTTCCCCTGCTCGGCGTCTTCGGTCTCCTCCCTCCTCCTCAGGGGGCCAATCGGAATGCTTCTCCTTTCGGGCCAAACAGGAAACAGGTCATCTGAGCCACTTCCTGATTGGCGGGGTGGAGATTCAGCGTGCAAATAGCGAAAATTCAATCGCTATTGTCACCCTATTTTGAAGCCTAGTAGAGCTTCTGGCTCTAATCACGTGCTTCAACCCCCCCCCCCATTGGAATTCATGCATTCAGCGTCCTGCATGGGGGCCAGACGCATGGATGGGGGGGGGGGGGCGACGCCACTTAATGGATGGGCCGCCCCTGCTATAGATACATTCATTTCTCATTTGTGCGCTGTGCTGTAGTCTGTTTTTAAAACCAGCTCATGCCAGTTTTTTTGTCTGCTTGCAGGTGTTTTGAAACCCAATGGTAACACATGGAAATGCATGCATGATGAATTTTGCAAAGAATGCATGATGCATGAAAACACTTTAAAAGCAGGCTATTGCATATGCAAAATATGTATTAACACGCATTGAAAAACACATCAAAAATGCATGGAGACAGAAATGGAGAGGTGTGTACCTAGGACAGGATCTGTGGAGGTGATTAGTGATCTCTACAAAGGAACAATATTAGTTTCTGCATACATGTGACTTGGATGGATAAGTGGTTTGAGTGATTGCTGTTACAAAGTTGCCTCTGTGGGATAAATGTACTAGAACAGGAATAATGGGGAAATTTATCTAATGGTGACAGCTGTCACCAGATAACAGATTTCCTCTCGTTTTGTGTCTCCAGGACAGAAAGCGAAAGGGAAATCTCGGTGGGATACAAACGCAAAGCCAACAGAGGGTTTAAAGCTTTCATAGAGTTTACAGGCTGCCGACAGCGGGGCTGATCGGTGTGCCTGTGCCTTCTGCCCGCATGAACATGCTGAAATCTCATGCACCTTTTCTTTTATGGAGCTTTATGGCAGTGTTGTCAACCTACTAGTTTGAAATTTACTGACATGACACCCAAAATTTACTGGCACAGCCACGTTTTTACTGACTTGGCCAAAAGTTACAAAATTACAAAAAAAAACTAAAAAATAATTGGAACTTTTTTATTTTTTTACTCACCTCTAAATGCCTGTTGCTAGGGGGTCCCTCGTAGTCTGCCTCATTCAGTGCCCGGGCACTGACATCACTTCCCTTCAGCACCGCACAGTCATCTGGGACCTGTGTACCAGGTGACTGCGCGGCGTATCACGGCGCACGGCACCGCTCGCGCATGCGCAGTGGGTGCCTGGCTGTGAAGCCACAGCCGGGAGCCCACAGTAAGAATGCCGGCACCACGAGCGGAGAACGAGGGGGGGGGGGGGCTTCGTTCCCCCGCATCACTGGACCCTGGGACAGGTAAGTGTCCGATTATTAAAAGTCAGCAGCTGCAGTATTTGTAGCTGCTGAGTTTTACATTTTTTTT
Source organism: Lithobates sylvaticus (assembly GCA_028564925.1). Taxonomy (NCBI): domain Eukaryota; kingdom Metazoa; phylum Chordata; class Amphibia; order Anura; family Ranidae; genus Lithobates; species Lithobates sylvaticus. The sequence continues at coordinate 264,853,872 of CM053031.1, forward strand.
TAGGGTGCACCCCACTTTAAGGTAGATATCAAGGCAAAAACATATTTCTTATTTTATTTTCAATAAAGTAAATAAGTAGCTCAGGAACAGGAGAGGGCAAGAAATTACAATGGGCGCCGCACACACACATGAAATTGACTCTTAGACCCCTTTCACACCGAGGGCGTATTGCAGGCGCTATAGCGTTAGAAATAGCGCCTGCAATCCGCCCTAAAACAGCTGCACCATTGTCTGCAGTGTGAAAGCCGGAGGGCTTTCACACTGCAGCGGTGCACTGGCAGGACATCAGGAAAAGTCCTGCCAGCAGCTTCTTTGGAGCGTGAAGGAGCGGTGAACTCACCGCTCCTCCACCGCTCCTCCAGTGCTGCTCCCCATTGAAATCAATGGGGCAGCTCTGTAATACCGCCGCCAAAATGCCACTATACACACCAAACTGAGCATGTGCAGAGTGACCAAAGGCTAGTGCTGGTGTGCTCGTTCCGGGCTGGAGAAATATCGGGTTCAGGTAAGTAAATGGGGGCTCGGGGGGGGCTACACCGCTACAGAAGGTTTTTCACCTTAATGCATAGATTTACAACCCCTTTAAGGCCTGCCCACAATGCATGTGCATAAAAAGCAAATAGTGATGGGACCTAAGTGCCAGTGAAAAGCCCATGGTGTGGTGCAATACAAAATGCTTTTTCTGGCACCCCTAGGACACCACCCACAGGGGGCCATTTCACCCAATGAACAAGAGGCCTAAATTGTCACATACAGTAACACATAAAAAGCAAGAAGCTGACTCAGCCCACCAGGTTTCACTGACAGCTAAAGTATCATTTTTGGAAAAACTGACTTTTTAGCCCTTTGTATTCAAGTATCTTTACTTATATCAAGTTGCATGTGTTATATTTAGTTTTCATGTACATGGCCGCTAAAAAATGCAGCGCTTTTCTATTTTTTTTTTTTTTTTAATACAAATTAAAGGGGTATAAGTGGAACATAATGACGGCATGTTGCTTCTACTTCATTAGTTACCTGCAATTATTATTATTAATAAGATGAGTTATTATAAAGGAAGAGTTGCTCTACCAACATGTCAATTTTAAATGACCCGTGTCAGGTAAAAAAAACATTATGCCCACTTTTGCTTTACTTTTGGTACAGTTTAAATATGATAGTGTATATTGGTTGCGCTTTTTCCAAATGATTTAATTCATCATAAGTAGGGATGCATCGATGCCATTACGAGTACGAGTACCGATAATAAATAATAAATACATATTTTTTTTGCTCCTTTTTCAACGTTAAATGTGTAAATATATGTTAATATATATGTGTAAAATATTCACTAACAAAGCAAACAAAAAAAAGTTTTAGTTGTTATCGTTTATAAAAAAATAAAATAGATGTGAACAAAAAAAAAAGCAGGAAAAATAATTAAATGGAAGAGAATAGGGAGTTAATTAAAGCTGATTAGTGTAAATTGAGGGTTAAACAGAGGAACATTTGTTCATCCCTTTGATCTGTGGATGAAGAAACAGAAAGATTCAAAAAGAAACAATGTTTCTTTTTATTTTAGTGTTTCGGCTGAGCAATGTTGTTAATAAACATTGCCGACTGCTTTTTTTTTTTTTTTTTTACAGCTCCAATTACCGGACTTCTTTAACACTTCAGCTGTCAACAGGGGAGACCCCACTGACAGCTCAAAGAACCGAGCCTGAAAGTATCGGTTTCAGGTATCAGTGCATTTGCAGGAGTACCGATACTTGTGCAAATACTCGGTATCGGCACCGATACCGATACTAGTATCAGTGCAACCCTAATCATAAGTAAATCACAACAACCATAATCCTTCAAGGGTTAAAATAAAACATGAAAAATTCATCCAATAACCGAAATACCTTCGGCAACCTTCACCCTGTGTGGCTCTTAAAATGCATGCATGTGCAGCAATACCCGTCACCTATTCACCACTGCGCTCACCTCATTATTAGACCTGTAATAGGTCCAACATTGTTTTCCGCAGCTGGGGTGTACTCCAGGTTTTAGGAAGCTGATCGGTTTCCTCCCCTCCTCTCCCCTCTCCAAGTTTCACTATATACTTTTAAGTGGACTGTATGAAAAAACTTCTCTCGCTTCCGTTGCCCCTCGATTACAATGAACATGCTTCCATTGCGGAGTATTTTATACACATACAACTTATTTAAAGCATCCACTTCCATTAAAATTACAGACAATGCGTTTGTCCCCTATTTCCAGCGGAGCCGTCGCTCCTATATACTCCTGATGCACTACGTCACCCGACTCCGCCCAACGCGTATCGTCACTACCACATGAATTCCTCGGGGGGGGGGGGGACAGTTGTCATACATCGTGCCTCTGCCACGAACGTCACATATCCATAAAATGTGTAAGATATCACCCATAGGTGACTCTGGTTTTTGTGTCACTACACAGATGGGTATTCCCATTTTATTTCCTTCGGCTACACAAGAAAGTTAGAAAAAGAAGATATGTAATAAATTGGTTGCTGTGCACAATACCCCGCTTTCTTACTATTTTTAAATTTTATTATTGATAAAACAACTCCCTAAATATCTGATTGGTAATCATCCAACAACTGAGCTCACATTTAACGCAGTACATAAGAAGATTGGGTGTACGTGAGGAAAGGGTTGAGAAATTGTGCTCAGCATTATCAGCACAGTAAATTTAAAATAATCTTATCATGCTGAGTGCTAACATCAAACAGAATTAAAGAACAAAGATCAGAAGGCATGTTCTTTTACGAGGATATGAAAAACAGATTGGAACGTTTGCATGGTGACTGTACAAGCATACCGCAGAGGGAACAGAGGCCAAGAGAGAGAGAGAGAGACTGGTCTGAGGAATGGGATTTTTCAATAGCATGCAATGCTATGGTCAGGGCAGCCTGACATGGGATTTTCTCTGAAGTATACAAACCTAATTGCATCTGGTGCACCGGCGATGAATTAAAAGTAGCCGACAGGGTGATGAAAAAAGAGCAGCCTTTTATGTGTCTGCAAGCTGTAGCAAGGATCCACCTTTGCGGTGGGTCTGGTATCTGCCTGGGCTTGTAATGATTAAACATACAAAGGGCACCCTAGCATTTTATAGTCGAAGGAGTTTATTTGCTGTTGAGCCATTTAATGAGCGCTTCAAGCTCACCTAGTGATAAGCATCTCAAAGGAAACTTAAGGTGAGAACGTATGGCTGCTGCTGCCTTTCCTGATATCTATATATGCTTCAGGCCTTTGCCTTCCCTGCTTTCTTCATTCCACCCTCATCAACATACTAATGACCCTTTTAACTACAACTGTTCCATTTTCATTGCTCATCTTATTTTAGACCCAATGACATCATAATTGAGTAAGGTTGCCACCTTTTCTTCAAGCCAAACCCAAACAATTTAGTGGCACACGTAAAAACAATTTTTGTAAGGGGGAACGCCGTGGACTTTGATATAAGGGGGTTTCTGCTCACCAATCTTCCCACTTACATTAGGGTTTCCAGCATCCCCCTTTAATTAGGGTTCCCAAAGCCCCCTTACATCAGAATCTACAGGACACCCCTTACATCTGAGTCTCTCTTACCTTAGTGTACTCCCTCGCTTGGAGGCAGGAGAGAGAAGGGAGGGACGGGGGGAGACTTTAGTCACAGACATTGGATGGTAAGCTCACTCACCCGAGGATGGAGGCTCAGGTATCACCACCTTTCATCCACAATGTATCTGCCAGTTGCTGAGCTTCAAGTTTCCAGCCCACACATCCCTTTCCTGAGGCACAGAACACCAGGGATTGGAGTGTGGGTGGCCAGACAGAAGGGTAGGGGTGGGAGGAGGAGGAGGAGCAGGTCAAGCGCTGTCTCTTCTCCTGTGTATGGGGATGGGGCTCGTGCACACCCCTATGCACTTAGCGGTTGTGGTACTCGGTTACTTGGAAAGCTACAGTCCATTATGAATATTGTGTCCGGGTTTCAGGCAGTCTGAAATCCGGACACACGATTCAAAACCCGGACTGTCCGGGTGAATCCCAGACAGGTGGCAACCCTACCCTGTGCTTCTCTATGCATTTCAGGCAAATCATATGGGAGGGGCCAGCAGGGTGCTGTACATAGTTTCCTGAAAACATCACAGCACCTTGTCTCAGAATTTCTCTCAAGAGCCCTCAGCCCTGATGCAAGTATTGGGCCGGCTCTTGGGATGAGTTATGCAAACATCAAAATGCATTGGTAGGTGGATGTCATCTAGAGGAGTGGACATTCCCAAGTAGGCTGTGTTTGCATGCAGATCACCCTAGGTAACCCAGCTGCTTTTGAAAATGTTGCACTTTGATGACGAAATGCGTCAAGTTTGAAGTCCCGATATGTCATTTCTGGCACGGACGTTGGTGCACACGCTGGTCTGCAGACAGCGTTACTCAATAAGAACCCCAGGAGGCTAGCTACCACAGCGAAAGCACCCAGGGAATATCATAGAGGGATAGGTCCCCCCTAAGAGACCTAAAGCACAGTTGACTCCCTTTGCCATAAGGTAGAGGAGTCCAACCTATCTGGTGAGTGCGGAACCACACAGTGGTGGTACAAAAGTCACCGTTGGAGCACTGAGCACTAAAGCACTTTTAATTGTTGTATTTTGCACATCCATAATTACAAGTCACTTATTATTGTATATAAATAGTCACAAGCCTGCAGAGAAGGCTAATCACTGAGCCATTTTAAGGCCCCTTTCACAGGAGCTGACCGATCGATTGTACCACCTATTGTTCTCTCTGGGGAGGTGGATGTATACGGACATGTGTCGTTTACACCCGCCTGCATCCAATCATATCCAGTCCACCAAAAACAGACAGATGGGGTTCCCCATCCCTCTAGTGCAGGGATCTCCAAACTACAGCCCTCCAGCACAGTCGAATAGAAATGGGCAGGCGGTTCGTTCCCATCTGACCGGCTTATAGAGAACAGTGGGCTGCAGCGGGGAGTAGCAGAGAGATCTCCCGCTGAGCAGGCGGATCCACTTGACCGAGTCCGCCCCGTGTGAAAGGGGCCTAACAGGGAAAGATCCAACACTTCCTTTTAGTGCCAAAGCTTGCCCAGCCCTTGCTGCCTCCTGCACACTTGCAGTTTTCAATGAACTACCATGGCACTGTGGAGCACTGTGGTAGTTCATTGACTCTTCCTGTCATATTGTACCTGCTTGCCCGTAGGGGATTTATGGGCACACAGATACACTGGCAGATCTGCTGGAGACCTGCATGGCACCAGAGATCTGCTGATTGCTGGTGCAATGCTTTACAAGCTCCAAAAAAAAAAAAAAAATGCATATATTTTTACCTGCAAAAAAAGAAGTATTTATTAATCGTTTAAGGCTTGATAGAGACCACCATGTCCTAATAGCACTAAGAACAGTCAACACAGCCAACGCAAATTAAGGCTTGATACGGACTAGCATCTCCAAACAGCACTAAGAACAGCAAACCCAGCTGGCCATTCTTATGCCTCACGCTCAGAATTTCCGACAACAAACATTCGATGGGAGCTTGTTGTCGGAAATTCCGACAGTGTGTAGGCTCCATTGGACATCAGAATTTCAGCCGCTTGATCGCTCTTACGGGTGGCGGGAGGGGATGGCCCCCCTCCCGCCGCCCTCCGTTGCTTCTCCGGTCTTGCCCGTGTGATCGGCGAGCCGGAGAATGAATCAGTCACCGCCGGAAGTTAGCCATAGAGATTTCTGGTGACCACATGGTCCTCAGTCTCTATGACCCTCGGAGGCCCAGGCGCAACGTTATGACATCACGTCCAGGCCGGTGGATGTAAACAATGCCGGGGACTCAGCTGGAAAGGCCGAGACTTTTATTTATTTATTTTTTTTTTTAGATCTTGGTCTTTCCAGCCTGAGGGAGAGATGTGGGGTCCCTACAGATTATTATACACATTATAGGCCCTACATCTCTCCAAAAAGAGGACCTGTCACACACTATTCCTATTAAAAGGGATGTTTACATCCCTTGTTATAGAAATAAAAGTGATCAAAAAATTGAAAGTGTAAAAAAAAGTAAAATAAAGAATAAAAAAAAATGTAAATGTAAAGCACCCCCGTTCCCGCGTGCTCGCGCACAGAAGCGAATGCATATGTAAGTCGCGCCCACATATGTAAACGGCGTTCAAATCACACATGTGAGGCATCGTCACGTGCGTTAGAGCGAGAGCAACAATTCTCACCCAATACCTTCTCTGTGACTCTAAATTGGTAACCTATAACATTTTTTAAATGTGCGCCTATGGAGATTTTTGAGTACCAAAGTTTGGCACCATTCCACGTGTGTGCACAATTTTAAAGCGTGACACGTTAGGTATCTATTTACTCGGCGTAACATCATCTTTCACATTATACAAAAAATTTGGGCTAACTTTACTGTTTTTTATTTTTTTTATTCATGAAAAAAATCGCTGCGCAAATACCGTGTGATATAAAAAGTCGCAATGACCACCGTTTTTTTTCCCTATGGTCTCTGCTAAAAAAAACATATATAATGTTTTGGGGTTCTGAGTAATTTTCTAGAAAAAAAAATGATGATTTTTACATGTAGGAGCGAAGTGCACTTCCCATCCCATTCCCATCCCAAGTGCACGTCACATCCCATTCCCATCAGTGCACTATGCACTTCCCATCCCTGAATGGGAAGTGCATAGGGAAGGTATTTTTTTGTACCATATTAAAGCAAACAGGACCGTTCTCCATGGGGCTTTTTGCCTTCCTATTGATTAACCTGACCTTTCAGGTCCTGGGGACTGTATTAATGGATTGTATTTATTATTAATGGCCGATCTTGATGGACAATTGTCCTTTTTCAGCATAACTACGGAATATCAAGTCAGTTCTGTACTGAACTCATATTGTTTATATATTGTGAAATGTAGGTTTATACAGTCTATTGCCTTTCTTATCGTAACTTTCATCTATTTTTTATACCCAGTTGCTTTCTTTGTTTCTGTAGCTGCAGGCAATGACAGGTTTTTCTACAGCCCATATAACCTTCTTTCTTCTCCAGAAATTCTTTGGTACATATGAAAGGGAGCTTAAAAATCACTTTCACGCTAGAGGTGGATGCGGTTCGACATTTAATGAGGGTTGTTTATACGCAGGGCTGCATTGAAATTCATGTAACCTTAAGACTTCCCCAAATGACTACACGGAATACGTAATATGTGTAGCACGCAGAATACTTAAAAGTTTTCTATGGGGCTCGATTAGGCCCAACAATAACAGAAATAGGTAGGCAGTCTGTAATTAGCTCTATGCCGGCAACTGCAAAAATGCCTCCACTTGGCGGAAAAAACAATAAACAGATATATAATAAAAACATTTTCAATTAACATTTGACATCAGCTGAGAGGCGAGCTGCTGGCGTCGTCTGCAGAATGTGGGAAGGATGCAAAGTCTTATTTTTTTGTGCAATCAATTGTTGCTTAACAACTGGACAAGCACTTAATCGTCATTTGGCGAGCTCAGATACAGATAATGATGGCAGCTGGACGTCTGTAATCTGCTGCATTGTTCTTCTGTGTTAATAGAGAAACGATTATCGTTTATGATGTTTGCATCTTGATAAAAGACAGTTCTTTTGCACAGATTCACAAAAGCTTAAAGGGTAACTCCACTTTTGTGGGGGGAACGAAAAATAGCAAATAGAGAAAAAATAATATAGCGCATATAATTGCGACACTAATCATGTTGTGGTTGAAAGTGTGAAAGGGGCCTAACAGGTAAAGGTTATTAACCGCTTCAGATTTTACCCCCTTCCTGAGCAGAGCACTTTTTGCGATTCGGCACTGCGTCGTTTTAACCGACAATTGCACAGTCGTGCGACGTTGCATCCAAACAAATTTGATGTCCTTTTTTTCCCACAAATAGAGCTTTCTTTTGGAGGTATTTGATCACCCCCGCGGTTTTAATTTTTTGCGCTATAAACAAAAAAAGAGTGACAATTTTGAAAAAAACACAATATTCTTTACTTTTTGCTATAATAAATATCCCCAAAAATATATATAAAAAAAAATATATACCGTATTTATCGGCGTATAACACACACTTTTTCCCCCTTAAAATCGTGGGAAAGTCGTGGGTGCGTGTTATACGCCGATACCCCAAAAAAAAAAATGACAAAAATCGGTTGCGGCGCCGAAATATGGCGACCGCGGCCAAAAAAGGCCGAACCGCGGCCGAAAAAGGCCGGAAAAAGCCGAAGCGTGGCCGAAAAAGACCGAAGCCGGCTGTTCAGCTCCGCTCGTAGTCCCGCCTCCCTGCGCTCGCTCCCGAAACAGCAGGGAGGCGGGACTCCGAGCGGAGCCGAACAGTCGGCTCGGTCTTTTTCGGCCGCACTTCGGCCTTTTTCGGCCGCGGTTCGGTCTTTTTCAGCCGCGCATGCGCGGTTTGTCTCGCGGCGGGAAATTTAAAACGCTGGCAAACTGCAAATGACACTAGCAAGCTGCAAATGACCCCCCCCCCCCCCGTTTACATACAAATGACGCTGGGCAAGCTACAAATGACGCTGGGCAAGCTACAAATGACGCTGGGCAGGTTGCAAATGACGCTGGGCAGGTTGCAAATGACGCTGGGAAAGGCTGCAAATGACGCTGGGCAAGCTGCAAATGACGCTGGGCAAGCTGCAAATGACGCTGGGCAAGCTGCAAATGACGCTTAAATGTAAGTTTTTTTTTCCCTAAACTTCTCTCCTAAAACTTTTTTTCCTTAAAATTCCCTCCTAAACTTGGGGTGCGTGTTATACGCCGGTGCGTGTTATACACCGATAAATACGGTATATAAAAAAAATATTTTTTTCCTCAGTTTATGCCGATATGTATTCTACATATTTTTGGTAAAAAAAATCGCAATAAGCGTATATAAAAAAAATTATTTTTTCCTCAGTTTATGTCAATATGTATTCTACATATTTTTGGTAAAAAAAAAATCGCAATAAGCGTATATTGATTGGTTTGCGCAAAAGTTATAGCGTCTATAAAATAGGGGATAGTTTAATGGCATTTTTATTTTTATTTTTTTTCTTACTTGTAATGGCGGCGATCTGCAATTTTTATCAGACTGCAACATTATGGCGGACACATCGGACACTTTTGACTTATTTTTGGGACCATTGGCATTTATACAGAGATCAGTGCTATAAAAATGTCACTGGCAGGAAAGGGGTTAACACTAGGGGGCGATTAAAGGGGTTAATTGTGTTCTAACTGAAAGGGGGAGGGGACTGTGTAGATCGCTGTGTATGAACAGACGATCTGTCTCTTCTCCCCTCAGAGAACCGGAAACTGTGTGTTTACACACACTGGACCTGGTTCTCAGTGTGTCAGCAGCAATCATGGGAACCCGGCGGTGATCGTGACCGCCGGGCACTGGCATCGGCTCCAGGGGAGAGCAGCGGGCGTGCACGCCTCTAGTGGCGAAGCAACGTAACATAGCGCCGTTCGCCCTGCCCTGCCATTCTGCCGCAGTAAAACTGCGATGGCTGGTCGGCAAGTGGTTAAAAATTACCTTTTCTTTTCAATCGGCAGCAGTTGTAATTTTCTGAGAATGCATTGCAATATGGCTATATATATCGACTCATCCGTTATCAGATTAGCTCAGTCTGAATTTTCAATCAGACAAAGCAAGCACTGTGGCAGATAGCTACTGCTGTGTGTAACTCAGAGTGCTCTGGGAATCCTTTGTCGTATCATAAAGATAGATCTAATCCCTAAGGACTCATGCACACTGTGCATTTAGCCCCAGTGCACGAGACTCTGGTGTTTAGGTGCGGGCAGAAGGCACAGGTGCACTGTTTAGGGCAGTATGTGCCAATAGAAGAATGCCTAGAATGTAGACTGTGTGCATTGTGAGCAATCGCCCCTGGACACATACTGCCGTAAACATTATTACCTCTCAGTGTAGCATCTAGACCTGTCCAGCCATAGCCGCTTTCAGTCTCTCATGGAGTTTAAAAGACTGTCAGACTGAGTAGAGGAGAGCGTAGAGTGACAGATAAATGGGCAAGTTTCTGTGCTGATATTGCTTTTACTGTCCAATCACAGGTTGGGGTGGATCAAGGATGGAGGACATCTAGCAGAACAAAAAACATAGTGCCATTGATATCTCTAGGTTGAAGATGTACATTGCAGCAAAAGTGGATTTTGTTGTTTTATTTTTGAACAGGGTAATTATTTTTTTTACATTTTATTGGCTGGAGTTTTGCTTTAAGCATTTATTTGTAAAACAGAGTTTCTTTATACTCTATGTAGTATATTGCTTTATTATGTAAAAAAAAAAATAATGAATCCGTAGCCATTCTGATTTCCCCTCAGTACCAGCCACCTTTGGAAGAATCTCAATATTAATTTTAAAATTATTTTAATTGTGCAAGCTTATTTAAGAACGGTGATGGTATGATGGTTTAAACTGAGCCTGACTCATCAGCTTGTGTTAGAAAGTCAGAGGTCACTATTAGCATGACAGTTGCTGCCTGTCAGCTGTTTGACCTTACACATTACTTTCAAGCTTTTGAAGATCCAGTGTGTGGGACCCTTGGAACTTTCCATCAATGTTGTTCAAGGCTTACTATAGACTACCAATATTATGGTACTTCTGGCCACCAATATGAAGGGGACCTTACCACTGTCCAACAATATCATGGGGGTCTTACCAGTGTCTACCAATGGTATGCAGGTCTTATCAATAACTACCAATACTATGGGGGCCTTACTTCTGGTCACCAATATGAAAGGGTCCTTACCACTGGCAGAAAATGTCATGAGGTTCTAACCGCTGTTCACCAATGGTATGCAGACTTTATCACTAACTAACAATGCTATAGGGGTCTTACTTATGGCCACCAACATGAAAGGGGCCTTACCACTGACCAACAAGGTCTTATCACTGTCCACCAATGGTATGCAGGCCTTATCTCTAACTACCAATGCTGTGGGGCCCTTACTTCTGACCACCAATATGAAAGGGGCCCTACCATTTACCAACAAAGTCATGGGGGCCTTATCACTGTCCACCAATGCTGTGTTGGCCTTATCACTAACTATCAAAGCTATGGGGTCCTTATTTCCGGCCACCGATGTGAGAGGGGCCTTACCACTGACCATCAATGTCATAGTGGTCCTATCTCTGTCCACCAATGGTATGCAGGCATTATCTCTAACTACCAATGCCATGCTAGCACTATGGAGTAGCCTTCTTACGTCCACAGAAACAGACAGACTAGGTGGCTAGCCACCCGCTGCCCCGCCGCTCCTCCTCATCTCTCCTCCAAGCAAGTCATTGACAACAACTGGAGCCTGCACTGTTTCTAGAGCACGATGCATGAGAAATACAGTATTCAGGGCATCTGCTCCCCTATTCAGAAGTGGGTGGAAGTGGCACTGTGCAACCTGGAGCCAGATAAGTGTTTGTCCCAAATATGGGCTTATTCACAGGGGTGTCTAAAATGCTGTGTTTAGATGCGTACAGTGTATAGTTTTGTATGCATCTAAATGCAGCACTATGGGAACCAAGTGGGCCATAAACACACCTGCACCTACAAATAAAAATGTGTGCATACAAATAAATACACAGCTGTGACCAGAGCTGTACATATCTTTAGATTTTAGGCATCTATGTGAATGAATAACTTGTATAGCGCTACATATGCAAACTAAATCGCCTCAGGGCGCTTTTGCTGCCAGTGCCCGTCTTGGTTTTCAGAAGAGATGGGTCTTGAGCTTCTTCCTAAAGGCCAGATAGTTTTCTTCCGAGCGGATGTCCGCAGGTAGAGCATTCCATAGTGGTCCTTGGACTGCGAACCTTCGTTCACCTTTTAATTTATAACAGGTCTTGGGGATGTGGAGGAAGTTCTGGTTAGTTGACCAGAGAGGGCGACCTGGGGTGTAGTGCTTTATTTTGTCACAGAGGTATTGCGGGGCTTTTCCTTGTGTACATTTGTGAGTGAGGCAGAGGGTCTTAAATGTAACTCAATCCTTCAGGGCTAGCCAATGGAGGGTCCTCAGGAACGGGGTGATTGATTCCCATGGTTTTTTTCCAGTTACCAGTCTGGCTGCTGTGTTCTGGACGGTTTGTAGATGTGAAATTTGGTATTTTGGAAGTCCTAGGTAGAGGGAATTTGCGTAGTCGAGTCGGAAATTGATGATTGTTCCAACTACTGCTGCTGTATCTCCTTCCGGGATGAAGGGGATGAGTCTACTCAGTAGGCGAAGAAGGTAGTGGGATCCACTGACTACTGATCCTATTTGTGCATCCATCATCATGTTTGAGTCAAAGATGACTCAGAGGCTTTTGGCTTTAGTGCTGGGGGTGATGGGTTGTCCGAGGATGGTGAGTGGTGTGGACATCATGCCAGGGTTTTTGTTTCAGTTTGCATGGAGGAAGAGGAACTCTGTTTTGGATCCGTTGAGTTTAAGGGAGCTCTCCGTCATTCAATCCTCAATCAATGAGAGACAGTTTTCCAGTGCCTGGTATTGGTCTTTTTTGTTGGTGATTCGTGAGTTGGATGTCATCCGCGTAGGAATGATAAAGTAGGTCCTGGTTGCTGATGATTTTGAGGAGTGGGCGGAGATAGATGTTAAAGAGCATGGGTGACAGGGGTGATCCTTGATGTTTATGTGTCCTATGTGTGTAAACAAGCACAAACACACGTAAACCCTTGGATGTATAAAGCCATTTGAATTGTGATTGTCTAAATTAATCTAAAAGTACGTACTTTAGGTGAGAATTTTATGCAGGAGCCAGCTCTGCCAGCAAGACCCTGCGTTCTGTGCAGATAATAGGCATATGCTCATGTGAATGAAGCCCATCTATCAAATTTTGTCCTGGGGAATACTGACCAGGTTGTTTAGGATGCAGCCTTAAAGCCTCGTACACACAGTGCAAATGTTGGCAGGGGATTGTCTGTTTACAGACTATTGTCCTAAAATCTTACCGTTAGTACGCTCCTTTTGACAATTGTTGTCCAACTTTCGGCCAACAATTGTTGGATGACAGGCTAGTAAATTTTCCGCGGACAACGGTTTGACATCAGATTTTCGTATGGTCAGTACACAAATCCGTCACACAAAAGTTGAAAGTACAAACACGCATGTCGGAATCAATGCTCACCAAACACGAAATTAGCAGAAGGGGCCCAAAGGGTGGCGCTCAAGAGATGAAATTCCTCGTAGTACGTCTCTACGTCCAACAATCGTACCATGTGTTCGAGGTTTTACTGTATGTAAAGACCCGAGTAATGTTCAGTATAGGTGAGTAAAGGTGCATAAACATATAGACGAGTATAATTTTTCTTCATTGCCAGTATTGTAATATACTAATTTATACTTGCGTAAACCTGCTTATAGACGAGTAAACATGTGTATGCAAGTAAATTACTGCACTCAAATGAAACATTTTCTAGTTTTGTTTTACTGCTCTGTACTCAACGCTGTATTACTGATCTTTACTTAGCTGTGTGCATGTCCCATAGATAGCAATGCATCTCATTTCAGCATTTTTTGATCCTGTGTGCAACTGGCCTTACACACAGTTTTTGGCCCCTTGCACACGGGTGTTACAAGTCCTTGAGTAAACATCACAAAATTATAATGCAAAGGGGCCTTAAATAAAAGTGAGGAGTATATACAACTTTAAGGGCTTATTCACATGGGCCTATGCATATTTTTTGCACAGAACACAGGTTCTTGCTGGCCGAGCTAGCAGAAGATCTTGCAAAAATGCACGCCTAAAGTACTTGCGTTTAGACGCTTACAATTTTTTAAATTACTTTATTATTATTATTATACAGTTATATAGTGCCAACAGTTTGGGCAGCGCTTTACAATATAAAGGGAGACAATACAAAGACAGTACAAAAAAAAAAAAATACAAGAGGGTTAAGAAAGCCCTGCTCATAAGAGCTTACAATCGAATGTGGGGGGGGGGGGGCAAGTGATAGAAAAGGTAATAACTGTGAAGGATGAGCAGATGGAAGAATTAAAAATTCAGTTGTTAGGTGGAGGAGGGACAGGCTTCCCTGAAGAGATGAGTTTTCAGGGATCACCTAAAGGCCAGATTAGGAGCCTGACAGATTGAGGTAGAGAATTCCAACGGAGGGGAGAGGCTCTGAAGAAATCCTGGAGACGGGCATAGGAGGAGAAGACAAGAGAGCTAGTTTATGAGTATACGTTTTTACATGCGTTAAATCTGCAGATATGTACGGCCCCAGATATTTAAATAAAATAAAAAACTACCACTCTCCTGGCCCCCTTATGCGCCCCATTAAATGACGGTTGCGGTCTAGTCAGAGCAATAGGCTATTCATTTTCTAAGGCCCCGGATATAGCTGTGCTCAATCCCCTTTGTATGGCACTACACGTGGCGCACACTTTCATGTGTAGACGCAGCTGTGTGTATGGCCTCATTGATTCCTAGAGTGCTGCTTTTAGATGCATACAAAACTATACACTGTATGCATCCAAACGCAGCATTTTAAACGTCCATGTGAAAGCGCCCTTAGCCTTAGGAAGTGTATTACAATAATTGGGGGTACCTCACGCTTGTAAGATTAGACCAGTTACCATATATAATAAGAAAAATGTGATTAGAAGCTGCTCTCCAATAGTGTAGGTGGCCTAACTACTTTATGATTAGTGAGGATGAATGTGAGGGGGCGCTAGTGGTGAGCAAAGACTTAAGTGATAGACTATGAACTTGTATCGCTAAAAATAAAATAAAAATAACATTAACATATTAAACCTGTGACATATTGGTGCAATACAATATGCTAAATAAATCATACAATGTCAATAAACGGGATTTCAAAATGTCCTTTGAAACAGTTCATAGGTTCTTCAGTATTAAATCTTCAATAAGATAAATTGTGGAAGACCATCACCAGCTTGGAACATAATTAAAATCACCCAGAAGTTTTCAGTTAGATGTCCACTCACCAGAAGACCATGACCCCTTTAACTAAAAAGAGGGTCAAATAGCGCCTGTGTGGTTGGGTCTTTGATCTTGATTGGCACCTCTATAAAGTTGGTCAAGAATCTCTCCTCCTCTCCTCCTTAACACCATAACACCACATTAAAGCAAGAGAAAGGGGAGCCAATAGCACGATACCATTTATTGTAAAAAAAAAAAATGGTTAAAAACATAAAATGGCTGCTTACATGATAAAGTGCCTGGGCCCAGCACTAGGGAATACCCGCATACAAGCTGAAGGTAAACGCTGTGCCCGACTCCTGGTCAGGGGCATGCATTCCACTGCCAAATTGCAAAAAACGGAATCCAATCAAGGTACCAATCAAGACCCAACTACACAGGCGCTATTTGATGATCTTTTTAGTTAAAGGGGTCATGGTCTTCTGGTGAGTGGACATTTCAGTGGGATTTTAATTATGTTCCAAGCTGGTGATGGTCTTCCACAATTTGCCTTATTGAAAATGTAATATTGAAGAAACTATGAACTGTTTGAAAAAACATTTTTAAATCTCGTTTGACATTGTATAATTTATTTAGCACATTGTATTGCACCAATATGTAACGGGTTTAATATCAATGTTATTTTTTTTTCGTTCATAGTCTATCACTTAAGTTTTTGCTCACCACTAGCGCCCCCTTACATTCATACTCACTAAGGAAGTGTATTAACTGAGGTCTAAACACTCAGATCCTTGTACAAGCCCAGTCATGACTGGTACTCTTTAATCTGGTGAGTAGTTGTACCCTATCCCTGGCTGTCAGTTGGCCTTGGTAGAGCTTTGACAGAGGAGCAGGTGCTGAACTCAGATCCCTTCCATCTGACATCACAAAGCAATTCATTCTGAACATCTGGAGATGCTGAGCGCCGATAGCGTGCTCATCTCTCCGCATTCCGAGGCATTAATAGCACAATGAGAGAGGCTTAGTGTGTACACATCATACACTGCATTCTCTCTGCAGAGGCCGCCCGATGACAAACGTATGCATGCCCCTAATATTTGTGATAACGCATTCCTCCAGCCCGAGTACAAGGATACACTTTGTATTTTGTTGTCTCCTGGAAGCTGCCGACTGATGCTGACCTGTGCCGCATTCCTAACAGCCAAAGGACTTCGCTGCGAGCGAATAGTAGAGAATATAGTGCATTTAAAGGAGAACCTTAGCATAACAGATATGCAGAAACTTCTAAAATAACTATATATAACCTGTAAAAAGGGACACATGTACAACGGGGACGGCCACACACATGATCGAAATTCAGAGAGTTGCTGCAATACCTGCAAAATTGCATTCAGTGTATGGCCAGCTTTACTTTATCCAAAATAAACTTAAAAATGTATCTAATCCTAGAAACAAAACATTTTATACATCAGTACTTAAAGTGGATGTAAACCCAATGTCATCCTTTCTAAACTACTGCCATAGGGGTTATCTATAAGGATATACATGCCTCCTGCATGTATCTTTACCTGTCAAATGTCTCCCCTCTGTCTGTTATGAGACCCGAAAAACTGCAGATTCTGTGGGTGGATCTGTTGTCTGGAGCTCGTGGGTGGAGTCGTGATGTCAGTAGACTCCCCACCCACCTCTACACTCCCCTTGTCAATATGCATTTTCTCCTGTGTATTTCTTACACTGAACTTCTGCTATGATCTCTAACATCCAGTGAAAAGACAGGAAAGTAACCACATGACTTCAGCATGCCCAATTATGCTGAGGTGTGGAACATCCAATCCTGGCAGAGCAGCAGAAGAAAGGAGTTGGTGGGAATTAAAAAATAATGCATGTCTCTTAGGCTAGTGCACGAGATATGTAAATCACCTGTCACCCACAGCAAGGGGGAGGATTTGACAAAGTTTTTCTCTGTTTGTCAAGATTTATCTCACTGAACAATAAAAGAGCTGGATTAACTCTTTGTGGCAAGACTGAGCTCAAATGATAGGAAATCTTATACTCTACATTATGACATAAAAAAAAAAAAAAAAATTTCGGGTTTACATCAAAAATCTTAAAATTTCAAGTCCTGAGCTACTAGCCACCAGTTGCCCCACCCAACCTCTACTCTGCTCCGCCCCATATTTCCGCCTCTAAATACGCCTTCATTAATTATTTCATGAAATTACACTGTTAAATGTTTTATTCAGAATTAAGTTAGAAAAATAAATATTAACAACAACTTTAACAACATTAACATGAAACATATTTCATTGATGGAAAAATATGGAATGGGGACTGTTACTCATGCAATTTTAAGAAATGGGATTAATGGAATTCGTTGACTCTATTGTTATTTGTTTTCTAATAGGTATTTCCTTGTTTGCAGTGAATACTTTGTACAATAAAGCATAAAGACTTGTCACGCTCCGGATACAGCGGGGAACAGGAGGTGGATCCCCTATGCCAATGGGGCGATAGCACGGGTTGTATTGGAGGACCGGTTCTAATGTTGCTACTGGTTTTCACCAGAGCCCGCCGCAAGGCGGGATGGACTTGCAGCGGCGGTAGCAACCAGGTCGTGTCCTCCAATAGCAACTCGACCCCACTGACAGCTGAGACAAGCGCGGTACACAAGGATTAGGCAAAAGGAGGGTCAGACGTAGCAAAGGGTCAAGGCAGGTGGCAAAGGTTCGTAGTCGGGGGCAACAGCAAAGGTCAGGATACACAGAGGGAGCAAAACACACTAACGCTTTCACTGGGCACAAAGGCAACACAAGATCCGGCCAGGACAGGAAGGGGAAGTGGGTTTAAGAAGTGTTCTGGGTGTAACTTTCAATTTGGACCAGGCACCAATTACTGGTGCGCTGGCCCTTTAAGACTGACAGTGGTGTGCGCGCGCGCGCGCCTGAGGAGCGGGGGGAATGGAATGCGATCCCCGGGCGGACCGAGGCCGCCACGAGGATCGCATGGGAAGAACCGAGCGGCGCCTGCGGTCAGCGGAGCCGACCGAGGCGCCGCAGGGCTGAGAACGCCGTGAGCGCTCCGGGATGGAGGAGGCACCCGGAGCGCTCGGCGTTACAGTACCACCCCCCTTGGGCCTCCCCCTCTTCTTGGGTCTCCCCCTCCTCCTGGAGCCCGAGAACCTGAGGATGAGATCTTTGTCTATGATGTTACCCTCAGGTTCCCAGGATCTCTCCTCAGGACCACAATTCTCCCAATCAACAAGAAAGAACCGCTTACCCCGGATGGTTTTAGAGGCGAGGACCTCTTTAACGGAGAAGATGTCGGAGGAGTCGGAGACAGGAGCAGGAGCGGAGACCTTGGGGGAAAAGTGATTAAGAACCAAGGGTTTAAGGAGGGAAACGTGGAAGGAGTTGGGGATGCGGAGAGAAGGGGGAAGATGTAGTTTGTAGGACACGGAATTGATCCGAGCCTTGACCTTGAAAGGACCGAGATAGCGGGGACCCAATTTATAACTGGGGATGCGGAACCTGATGTACCTGGAGGAGAGCCACACCTTATCACCAGGGGAGAAGACAGGAGGAGGTCTTCTTTTACAGTCAGCATGTTTCTTCATGCGAGAAGAGGCCAGGGCAAGCGACTTTTGGGTCTCTTTCCAGATAGACGACAACTCTTGGGTGACTTCGTCTACAGCGGGGACTCCGGAAGAAGTGGGGATGGGTAGGGGGGGAAGAGGATGACGGCCGTAAACCACAAAGAAGGGAGAATTAGAGGAGGACTCCGATTCTTTCAGGTTGTAGGAGAATTCGGCCCAGGGCAGGAGGTCAGCCCAATCGTCTTGACGAGCAGAGACAAAGTGTCGCAGGTAGGCCCCAAGGATTTGGTTGACTCTCTCCACTTGTCCGTTGGACTGTGGGTGATAGGCAGAGGAGAAATCCAGCTTGACTTTCAATCGCTGGGCGGACTGGAGGTAAGACAGATTTTTGTGATCAGTGAAGATCATAAAGACTCCTGAAGATGCCATATTCTGTTGAAACGTGTTGAGCAAATGTTGTTGTACAGTATGTTTTGATCACACTTGGTCTTTATGTTGTAAAAAATTATTTTAGAGAAGATTGTAATATCTTTTTTAAATGTATGAAATAAAATTTGTTATATTTTTTTAATTATGTTGTAGTGTATTTTGGTCTGGCACCTTAAAAGTCCCCATTCTTTTCCCTATAATTTCTACTTATTGGGATGTGGTGACTTGCTCCCCATATCCTTGGCTGATATTGTACAAATCTACCATATTTCATTGATCTGACTGTGATAAATAAAATAAGGATAAAATATGATTGGCTACTATAGGCACTGTACACCTCATTACTGCCCTGTTAATTAAATATGTGCTACATGCGGAGTGCAGGGTTGATGGGTGCGATACGTACATGCTGCAGGGTTGAGAGGTGTGCTACGTACAGACTGCAGGGTTGAGAGGTGCGCTACATACCAAGTGCAGGGTTGAGAGGTGCGCTACGTACAGAGTGCAGGGTTGAAAGGTGCGCTACGTACAGAGTGCAGAGTTGAGAGGTGCGCCAAGTACAGTCTGGAGGGTTGCGACGTGCTTTACGCATTGAGTGCAGGGTTGAGAGGTGCACTAGGTACTGAGTGCAGGGTTGAGAGGTGTGCTATGTACAGAGTGCAGGGTTGAGAGGTGCGATACTTACAGAGTGCAGAATTGAGAGGTGCACTAAGTACAGACTGCAGGTTTGAGAAGTGCACTACGTACCGAGTGCAGGATTGAGAAGTGCACTACATACAGAGTGCAGGGTTAAGAGGTGTGCTACGTACTGAGTGCAGGGTTGAGAGGTGCGCTACGTACAGAGTGCAGGGTTGAGAGGTGCACTACATATATGCTGCAGGTTTGAGAGGTGTGCTATGTGCAGACTGAAGGGTTGAGAAGTGTGCTACATACCGAGTGCAGGGTTGAGAGGTGCACTACGTATAGAGTGCAGGGTTGAGAGGTGCATTACATACATGCTGCAGGGTTGACAAGTGCACTACGTACATACAGCAGGGTTGAGAAGTGCGCTACGTATAGAGTGCAGGGTTGAGAGGTGCGCTACATACAGAGTGCAGGGTTGAGATGTGCGCTATGTATAGAGTGCAGGGTTGAGAGGTGCGCTAATGACAGATTGCAGGTTTGAGATGTACGCTTTGTACCGAGTGCAGAGTTGAGATCTGCGCTACGTACTGAGTGCAGGGTTGAGAGGTGCGCTAAGTACAGACTGCAGGTTTGAGAAGTGCGCTACGTACTGAGTGCAGGGTTGAGAGGTGCTCTACGTACAGACTGCAGGGTTGAGAGGTGCTCTACAAACAGGCTGCAGGGTTGAGAGGTGTGCTACGTACCGAGTGCAGGGTTGAAAGGTGCACTATGTACTGAGCGCAGGGTTGAGAGGTGCGCTATGTACAGACTGCAGGGTTGAGAAGTGCACTACGTACTGAGTGCAGGGTTGAGAGATGTACAAAGTGTAGGGTTTTTTCCCAAATTTTTCTGTATTTTTTTGTTTATATAATAAAAAGTTAAAATATAGTTGTAATCAAATACCAACAAAAGAAAGCTCTATTTGTGTGAAAAAAAAATATAGACATTTTCGTTTTGGTACAGTGTTGCATGACCGCACAATTGCCAGTTAAAGAAGCACAGTGCTGAATAGCAAAAAATAACCTGGTCATGAAGGGGGTAAAACCTTTTGGAGGCCAAGTGGTTAACTTCCTGTTCCAGAGACACAAGTGAAAGCAATTCTGGACAAAATAGTTTCTTGTGAAAGAAGACACCAGTGGTCTGTGTATCCTGCCTTCCACAATTCCAGGAGTTCGACACAAATTTCGTTATTAACAGACATGTGACGGAAAAATTTGTTTTGATTTGTTAACATAGTTATTTCATTTCATTAAATTCAGTTGATTTGTTCAATTCATATTCGAGATTCGTATTCGGAATTCGTTTTATGTCTTTTTTGAATTTTCTTCTAATCTACAGATTTTTTCGGTTCGAAACGTTTAAATCGATAAATTTCGAATTGGTTGAATCGAAAACTTTAGATTTTTTTTTTTTCGATTCGAATGTGGCAAAGTGAACAAACCAAAGAAAAATCTTCATCAAATGATTACATTGACTTTTTAAATCACCTTTGGCTTAACAAAAACAGAATTATTTCGAAATGGTACTCTAATAACACACATAGTCTTTGATTTCAGAAATATATTTACAGTTAGAATTCAACTGGAGTCTGATGTAAAATTCAAATCAAATTTCAGTTAGAATTTCAGAAATTCGGACGAATTTCATTTCGTTATTCGGAGCATTCTGTAAATTTAGTTTATACAGTAATTTGGGTATTCGGATATATCCAAATCTCAGAATAACGGAAAAAGAATCCGAATATTTATTCAGAACAAAACAAACCCACATGTCTAATTATTAGAGTACTGAACACAAAAACAGGAGGAATCAGGTTTTTAGATCTGGATATCAGAGGCTACTCTCAGTGAGGGTTTTCTTGGGGGTCCTTGGAGTAGTCTACAGAGTGCAAAGAGAGTGAGAGTGCCTCAGATACAGTGTGCAGTCAATTTTTATTTTGTATGATGATAGTTCACAAGAAAAAAAATGCGTTTCAGAGGCTTAACTCTCCCTTCGTCAGGGTTCAGAGGCTGAAAGTAAATACTGAGAATACTGGACAACAAATTATAAAACAATAATAAAATACTGTTCATTCAGGTCACCATTCAGGCCACCAGTGGTAGCTAGTGCTGGAGTATTTTGGGGGGGGCAGAATTCCCCTGGACTTTCAGACGCCGCAGCTTCTGTCTTCACCCAGTCTTCTTATTTCCGGGTTCTGAATGGCCGGGAAACCGAAAGCTGATGCCGATTCGCTGGCATCGCAGGGTGGGAGGACTCGGGGAGCAGTGCTCCCCAAGGACAATATAAAACTGGCCAATTGGGGCCCCGAGATGTAGTCACGTGCCTGTGAGGGAGTGACGAACCTGGTAGAAACCTATTGGTCCGGCTTCCTGCACAGTGCACGGCCACACAAATGGTGCGAGCTGGGGGGCGGCACCGAGGGCTGGGGGGCAGTCCCGATACATCATCATGAGAAATATAAATTGACCAGGCTTAGACTTTTACAGGAGTGTCAGATGACTGTGTCCCCCTGCCACTCACTCTGGTTCCACTGTCTGAGCCCTACATCATGATAGGAGTCAGCAGCAATGTAGGGGTCAGGGCATGGAACTACAGTACATTCATCACTCCTGAAAGTTTTGAATGACAGAGACTGCAGTGTTGGAACGAAGGGAAGGTGGGAGACACAGGCCACCAGAGAGGTGACTTTGCTGTTTGTTTTTTTGCAGGGAATAGTCTTTGCCAGGCGTTAATTGCAACAAGCAAGTCAATTATTGTTGTGTCTTTATTGGCGCTATATGAATCCTGTATAATAATAATAATACAGGAAGTTAAGCTGTTCTGTTTCAAATGCCGATTTATGAAACGTTATACTTTCTAGACCCAGTCTGTGAAGACAGCATGGCTACTTGATGACTTGGCAGAATCTACAGGCAGCCTAAATCGGATTTTCCGATGGATTCTGTCCTATCAGACAATGTTGTCGGAAATTCCGACCATGTGTATGTCCTATCTCCTGCTGGATAGATTTTTTGACAACAAAGTCCGATCACACCAAATTCGATCGTGTGTAGCGAATTCCAACGGACAAAGTGCTACACATGCTCAGATCACATTACAAGACCAAAGCTATTGGCTACTAGCCTCTACGTAGTCCCGTCGTAGGCAACAAACGTCACCACGTTCAGAATGATCAGATTTTCCGATAACTTTGTCCGACTGTGTGTACGCAAAACCAACATCGGACAAAGTATGACGGACATGATCCGACGGACATGGTCCTCGGATAATCCGAGCGTGTGTATGGGGCTTAACTCTACGATATTACACAGAAGTTGAATCCAATACAATTTTACTTTAGATAATTATTACAGTACAGAAGATGTTTTTTCTAGACTTTTAAAGTGTAAGAAGACAATGACTTTCTTAACCCTGTCTCTGCTTTGAAAGTGAAACTAACAACTGAGCAGGGGATGGGTGAGGCAGAGAGTGTCTAGCTAAAGAAAGTGCTAATTAGCACTAAAACAAGAGGGGGGACAGCAGAACATATCAAATACAATGAAGAAGGCAAAAGATGAGCTACTGTTGGAAATCTCCCTGACGAGACAAATGAAAGAAAGGAACTGTGCTCTCCAAATTATTTTCAGCCAGCAATCTGAGAGCTTTACTGAAAACGAACAGCTGGAGATGCTTTGCAGTATTCTACAACATTGAGTCTCAGCAGCACCTCATAAGCTCAAAGTAGAGAACTTTAATGTTCACAGTATAAGAAATATTTTGGTGCACTAAGCCCCGTCATCAGCAAACAATGGTATGCTGGTGAGATTCTATGTTCTAGAATTCAAACAGCACACAGGCAACATATAAATTGTCTCTGCCAGCTGTTTAGTGAGGAACCCAAAGTTCCTCCAGTGGTTGCTTGGGGTTCCTTGAGATGTGGCTTATTGACCTCCTACTGGATGGTGCCTATATAGTTCCAGGGCCCACGCCATACTGAAGAGCCAGCTACATGACACAAACAATCTTTTTAGCTTTCTGTAAGGGTGAGATTCTGACCACCATTCTAAGGGGGGCATTATTCCCACCACCAGTTAATTCGTTTTAGCAGGGGTTTTCCCAGGCCTGAAAATTCTCGAATGCCCCGTACACATGAGTGGAAATTCCACCAGCAAAAATCTGATGTGAGCTTTTGAGCGGAAATTCCGACCGTGTGTATGCTCCATCGGACTTTTGCTGGCGGAATTCCCGCCAGCAAAAGATTGAGAGCAGGTTCTCTATTTTTTGGTCGGAAAAAGTTCCAATCTGAAATTCTGATCGTCTGTACCAATTCCAGCGTGCAAAATTCCTATGCATGCTTGGAAACAATTCGACACATGCTCAGAAGCATTGTAGTGTTGTATGTCACCGCGTTCTTGACGGTCGAAAGTTCCGAGAACTTTTGTGTGACCATGTGTATGCAAGCCAAGCTTGAGCGGAATTCCGTTGGAAAAACCATCCAAGATTTTTCCGACGGAAATTCCGCTCGTGTGTACAGGGCATAAGGCAGTGATCTCCAAACTGTTGCCCAGGGACCAGATGAGCCCCTTTGCTTGCTTTTATCCAGCCCTTGGGCACGATTTCATCCAATGATACCAACAATGGGGAAAAATTCCCCCTTCACTGACCCCAATGAATGGGCACAATTCTTCCCGATGATACCAATAATGGGGCAAAATTCCTCCCAATGACTTCAAGGACAGAGCACAATTCCTCCCAATGACACCAGTAATGGAGCAAAATTCCTCTCAATAACATCAACGATAAGTCACAATTCCTCCCAATGACACCAATGATAGAAAACAATTCCTCCCAATGACACCAAAGATAGGGCATTGTTTTTTTAAACTGACATCAGGAACTTTTCTCCTCCCAATGGCCATAGTCTGCCCCCCCCCCCCCCCCCAAAAGTCTAAAGGACAGTAAATTGGTCCTTTGTTTAGAAAGTTTGGAGACCCCTGCTCTAGGGTAATAAAATTGAGAAAGGCTGGTTTAATGTCAGTCATTTGAAGTGAGTGGAAAACCAGAATGAGGGGAACTGAGACAGGTGTCCCCATTGGGAGGTCCACCCTCTACTCTTGTTCTCTTGTCCTGGTTGACCATTGGAAAGTGTTAGATTTCCCTTTACATTGGTCCCAGAGACAATGGTAATGAAGACAAAATGGATAAACATCCTAACTGGGGAACAGTCAGCAAATTAACTTGACATGGGTTCTGGGGTTCGGGCCATAGTACCAAATTAAAGCAAGGACGTCAGAGACAACAAATATTTCTGCCTGTCTAGTTTCGGAGATCAGCAATTTGCATATTATCGCCTCTGGGAAAGGAGACAAAATGAAAAGGTTATATTAACAGATGAAACATTTTTGCCAGTGCAGAATATAGAGGATTTCTTGTTTAGACCAGGGATAGGCTTTAAACATTTTATATAATTTGACTCATTCCACTGATTTTATGTTGGCTCTCGGTTTCAGATGTTAAAATAAATACTTTGATTTCCACCTCTGCTTTCTGTAGGCTTGACCAGCAGCTAGGCATGTGAGCTTCTCTACACCCAGCACAAAGAACGTCCTCTAAGTAGAACTATTCAGATCAGCTCTTTACTAAAAATAAACACCACTTTGTACAGGAAGTTTGTGTTGTAACAGTGAAAACATCTTCAGCTCCTTTTTCTTGTTTTAAGTATATTTACCTTCCCTGGATGATCTCATCCACAGGGCAGACTTCATACCAGAGATGGGCTCCATAAGCTGCATACTGAGCAAGCAAGTAGCTGCAGTAAGTTATAGGGAGAAGGAGAAAGAATGACGGAATTGGGTTCAGGACTAGACAGTCAAAGCAACAGATACAAGGAGAACAATACCAGCCTTTATCAACCTTTTTACTGTGAAGGAACCCCTGAAATAATTTTCAGGTTTCAGGGAACCCCTGCTAAAATTATTATATCTACAGCTCATGGTATAGTAACCACATCATAATGGCGGTCAGTGGGAAAAATCCCCCACTTAGCCTTCTGGACAGTGAAAAGAATGTCCTGTAACACTGGGAAGAATGTTTAATATATTGATGGTCAGTGGGAATGTTCCTTACATTGGTGGTCGTGCGAAGAATGTTCCTTACATTGATGGTCAGTAAGAAGAATGCTCCTTGCATTGGTGTTAAGTGGGAAGAATGTCCCTTACATTGGTGGTCAGTGAGAAGAATGTCCCTTATATTGGTGGTCAGTGGGAATATTGCTCCTTACATTGTTGGTCAGTGGGAAGAATGCTCCTTACATTGGTGGTCATTTGGAAAAGTGCTCCTTACATTAATGGTCAGTGGTCAACTTGAAAAAAAGCAGCCATGTTGGGATTATATATGCTCTAACTCCTAAAGACATTTCATAATGTGTTAATGAAAGCTTCAGTACTGAATACAAGCACTTCCATGCCAATACCTGTGTCTGGGTACCACCAGCAAAATCAACTGTTCTGTACAATTTACACCACCCTTAGTCAGGCATCACCAATTATTCTTAATGTTGCAAAACTGTAGAAAGAATATTCCTGGTGTCATGGTTTTTGTTTTATTTGGCACTTTTTAATTCTTTGCCCCTTTTTCCACACTGCACTTTGACATTTCAACTTTCCAGGTCAAACTAGAGTAAAATCAGAGCTGTGGTCTCTCAACATTGGTGTCACCCTCTTGGTAATTTATTGTGACAGTGCTATGCCAATTACAAGACTGGCTGAACAGAATTACTGTTTGCTTACACAGTTCACATACGTATATTTAAATTGTAGTTTATCGGTTTGGCCCCCGAACTCTGGTTGGATTTTTGGGAAGTCTTCTCTATGTACATTTTGCACACTGACAGACCTCACGCAGAGAATAGGGAGAATGAATATTATCCCCTCGGCACATCTTGCTGCCATATAACCTTGTTAGCCTCAGATCCAGTTGGGGTGGATCTGGTTACAGGCCATTCATGATGGAGCACAGGGAGCCTTGTAAATTTTTTTCAGCAGCTGCTATTAGAAAGCTATGTGGCCTTTAGGTCACATCCACAGCTTAAAGATCACACAGAAAAGTCATGCACGTGGAATAACTTATGTCAAATAGAATGACCTTGCAGTTTTTTCTTCATCATTGCTTCTAAACTTTTACAATTACAAATAATGTCACCTATAGAAGATCTAAACCCAACCACTAAAATATCATATGAGCCTTGAACACGACCTCCAGCCTTTCACAGTTGTATAGGCTCCTCTCCTGTACTGAAATTACTTACTCTGATTTCACTGCACACTGAATTTCTCACAGTGTTCATTAGTATTTGCAGAAAGTCAGATAAAGCTCACCTCTTTGCCTGGCTGGGGGACCTCCCGCTTCATCTTGCCCTTTCCTCTCCAGGACTTTCCCTGGCCCACCCCTTTCATTTATTGAATTTCAGTTCTTTCAATCATGGAGGGTCAGCATTCACATGTAGACATTTCCTAGGGTGGTCTACATGCAAATACAACCTGCCTAAGAATGCCCACTTCTACATACTGACACCCACCCATCACGGCCTTTTGATATTTACATAACTTATCCCATGAGCCGGCCCACTACTTGCACCAGGGACCCCTTCCAGCAACCATGATCTGCCTACATTGCATAGAGAAGCAGTTCAAAATAAAGTATGTAAGGGAAGGGGAAAGGTTTTATTGTAACATTTCATTAACAGGTTGGTGAGGGAGGAACAGAGAATTATAAAAGTTGTTTTTAATCTATTTAAATCTGCAGCTTTCGTTAAAATAAACCCTGGTGACCCCATGATGAAAGTCCTTGTTCAGGCACTTCCTATTATGGGGTGACAACTGTCTTACAATTGTCCACCTGTGTAGTCACCTGTCACAAGCACCCCTAATGGAGAATACAACAGGCTGTGCTAATACACTACAGGTACAAGTCTTTACCGTCTGCAGTCAATGAGTCATTAGAAAAGAAAAGTACTTGATGGGGCTTTGCTTCCTTCATGGTTTAATGCAAAATTCCAACCAAAACTTTGTTCTAATAGAAGTAAAGAGTTGAAGGATATCTCTAGCCAAAACTTTTTTTCACTTCCCATAGTACAGTAACGCTGCACATGAAACAAAGTGTAATATTCTGGGGTCCAGATAATGTCTTTATAAAGCAAACAGTTTTTATTTCTTAAAATAGGACAAACAATTCAGCTTATATTCAACATTAAGCAAAAAAAAAACAGTTCATAAACCCTGGTATAAAACAAAGTTTCGGCTCACCGCCAGCATGAACTTGTCCCACAACAAGGTTTAATGTCCCCACCTGCCCCAGGTCACAAATAGCCTAGCAGGATCCCAGCAGCCGAACAGCCCACAGCTCGCTCGCCCACTCAACACCTCATCAACACCTGCCGGCTACTTTTATTGCTTCTTCCTCTAGACCCTTCTTGCAGGGGTTAACCCTCTCAATCCCAAAGTACACATAGTCAGGGTTGGAGGTTCTTTCCAATCCAAAATGTCACTGAGCCTCCAAATTCTGGGATCCATATCAGGACTTGATAATCCTGGGAAAACTGCAAATCAGTTTTCCCTCTTAAACAGATTACCCCGAAACCCACATATCTACCATCCAAAGTGTTTCAATTAACATTATTGCACACCAAATAGGCACCCCCCCCCAGCTTCTCCCCTCTGGCACACTACCACCCTCCCCCTGGGGCTTAATTGTAGAATGTTGGGTAGAGAAAGAAAATCTTTAGGACTTCTTCTTTCAGGGTTTTATTGCTACCAGGGTGAATGTAATCATAATACCACACCACTGATTCAGTCCAAAGTGATGATTAATTATTCCATTCAATAACAGCCAACATGTTTTGGGAGATAGAAGCAGTCCTCCTATGTCAGGGCTTCAAGATTTGTATCAGGACCCTACACTCATTGAGAAAAAAACAAATTGTTGACAGTTCAGAATTTGAAGTAAAAGTATCTGCTAGCTCATATGTGTTGCATGCAACCCTTGCCTACTTTATATAAAATAAAAAATGTTGGCTTTTGATACACTTCAAAGGTGTTTTCATATTTCTGTACCTTTTATAATGCTGCTTCATTCTCTGAATCACAGCTGTTTCCCTGTGGAGCTAACGGGAAGGACACAGAAATAGATATGTAATGTACAAAACCCCCTTTTTGGCAGTGTGACACATTTAGAGTGTATGCATCAAAGGCAAAATAAGTCAAGGTGAATCTCTTTTCACACCTCAGTCATTATTCCAGGCTTTGACTCCACTGGCTTAACAAGAGCCTGCAGCCTTTTACATGTGGCTTCCGCCTGTGAGGGACAATGCTGAGTCAAGACCCTTCTATCCTTGTAGTTCTAAAGTATGTTCAGATCCTTTAAGCCATGACCCCAGTGACATTCTCACAGCTTGCCTTCTTTTACCCAAGGAGTTGATGAGAATGCTTTACCAACTGGGAATGCATTGAACTTCCACCATCTCAAGTTCAGACACACAGAAACCCCCAACCACCCCCCCCCCCTCCTTATCTTACATACACATTTTGTGGGCTTACATAACCGTCTTGGAATACTTTCAGGAATATACTTATGAAGCATCCAATGATCAAGAAATGACACTTTTCTACAATGTAAAGTAGTGAGTGTACAGCTTGTATAACAGTGTAAATTTGCTGTCCCCTCAAAATAACACACAGCCATTAATGTCTAAACCACAGGAAACAAAAGTGAGTACACCCCAAAGTGAAAATGTCCAAATTGGGCCCAAAGTGTCAATATTTTGTGTGGCCATCATTATTTTTCAGCACTGCCTTAACCCTCTTGGGCATGGAGTTCACCAGAGCTTCACAGGTTGCCACCTCTTCCACTCCTCCTTGACGACATCATAGAGCTGGTGGATGTTAGAGACCTTGCGCTCCTCCACCTTTTGTTTGAGGATGCCCCACAGATGCTCAATAGGGTTTAGGTCTGGAGACATGCTTTATCTTTTACCCTCAGCTTCTTTAGCAAGACAGTGGTCGTTTTGGAGGTGTGTTTGGGGTCGTTATCATGTTGGAATACTGCCCTGCGGCCCAGTTCCTGAAGGGATGGGATCATGCTCTGCTTCAGTATGTCACAGTACATGTTGGCATTCATGGTTCCCTTAATGAACTGTAGCTCCCCAGTGTAGTAGCACTCATGCAGCCTCAGACCATGACACTCCCACCACCATGCTTGACTGTAGGCAAGACACACTTGTCTTTGTACTCCTCACCTGGTTGCCCCCACACACGCTTGACACTATCTGAACCAAATATGTTTATCTTGGTCTCATCAGACCACAGGACATGGTTCCAGTAATCCATGTCCTTAGTCTGCTTGTCTTCAGCAAACTATTTGTGCATCATCTTTAGAAGAGGCATCCTACTAATGCAGTGTGCGGCATGTGGTCTGAGTACTGACAGGCTGACCCCCCCCCCTCAAACTCTGCAGCAATGCTGGCAGCACTCATACGTCTATTTCCCAAAGACAACCTCTGGATATGACGCTGAGCACGTGCACTCTTTGTTCGACCTGTGAGGCCTGTTCTGAGTGGAACCTGACCTGTTAAACTGCTGTATGGTCTTGGCCACTGTGATGCAGCTCAGTTTCAGGGCAATATTCTTATACCCTAGGCCATCTTTATGTAGAGAAACAATTCTTTTTTTCAGTTTCTTAGAGAGTTCTTTGCAATGAGGTGCCATGTTGAACTTTCAGTGACCAGTATGAGAGAGTGAGAGTGATAACACAAATTTAACACACCTGTTCCCCATTCACACCTGAGACCTTGTAACACTAACAAGTCACATGAAACCGGGGAGAGAAAGTGGCTAATTGGGCCCAATTTGGACATTTTCACTTAGGGGTGTACTCACTTTTGTTGACAGTGGTTTAGACATTAATGACTGTGTGTTGAGTTATTTTGAGGGGAAATCAAATTTACACTGTTATACAAGCTGTACACTCACTACTTTACATTGTAGCAAAGTGTAATTTCTTCAGTGTTGTCACATGAAAAGATATAATAAAATATTTACAAAAAGGTTAAGAGTGTACTCACTTTTGTGAGCTACTGTATATATAACACAAAAATACCAATCCACCTGGCTCTTAAGGCTCACTCAGCCTTGGTTGCAGTACCTCGCTGCATTGGCCCACTCCTGGCCTCCAAACAAGGTTCTTCAACACACCCCCTTCCCCTCTCCCCTCTCGGGATTGCTTGCTTTCGCAAATTTTTTTATTATTAGGCAACATATATGAAAGGGCCATGAGAACACTAGGTGAATGTATATAGCTGGCCTTACACCTGTAGAATTTTGTTCAAATCTTCAGAGGAGAAAGTATAAAAAATGCTGATCCAACCATTCGATTGTGCCTTCATGGACTTTGACAACTTCACACACATAAGACTAATTACAATTTTTCTTGGCCTGGATCAAGTTCAATTGTTAAAAATACATTTGTTCCCATTACATTTGCCAAATATTTCCATCCTTGTCCTTCAATTTTTTTTTTCTAATAAATTATTATTTAATATATGGGAAACAACTTTGCCACATCTCCAAAAGGTTACAGAATCAGAAATGTATGTATACAGCGGTACAAAACATAGTTCAAGAAACCAACAAATGTGAACTTATCACATCTGTACATCAAAATTACACAAATAAAGAAAACTGGAATATGTGGAAGCGTTCTATGTAGTATACCACATAACATCTTGGCAAGTACCACTGCCGTAAGCAGATAGAGCAGAAGAAAGGGGAGGGGGTATAGAACAAAGCAAAAGGGGGGGGGGGGGGGTGACAGAAAGGGGAATCAGGGATCAAGGATGGAACCTGGACATAGGAAGGAAAACCGGATCCCCTTCCTCACCTGACCACCCACCAGAGGTACCAGATGGCAAGACAAAGATCTAGGGGCTGGAATTCACCCCTGTGTAGCCAAAGGAGACTGGTCTTTATAGAAAATAGACATGTGCAATTTGTTTAGTTACGAATTCGTTTTCCATAAAAATTTGTTATATTCCTTAATTAGTAAGCATACGAATGAACGAATGGTTTACTAAAAATTCTAACGAAAAACGAACTATCAAAAAGAACGAATATGGAAAACAACGAAAATACAAAATAATTAAATTAGAAATAACGAAACTACGAAAGAATGAAAATCCAAAAAAACGAAAACAGAAACAACGAAAATACTGAACAAAGATTCAAAATAATGAAAATCAAAATGAACGAAAAATCGAAATTACGAAAATTCGGAAAAAGGAAATCAAAACAACGAAAATACGAAATAACGAAAATTCTGCTGATCGAGAATTCGAAAGAACGAATGTTAGTTCTGGTTCTGAAATATTCCATCCACAGTCCAGATAGGGTGTGGTTGGGTCGGAGGCACTGTTTTGGTGGATTTTTGAGTTAAGTTCTGACTTGTGAGAGAGAAATTCTTTGTTTCTTAACCACTTGCCGACCGCCCCCCTGTATATATACGTCGGCAGAATGGCACGTACAGGCAGAACCACGTACCTGTACGTGCCATTCTTCCGGCGGGTGGGGGGTCCGATCGGACCCCCCCCGGCCGGCGGGGACGGTCGGGATCGCTTCAGGAGCGATCCGGGATGAGGGGACGGCCAGTGGTTTCTGGCCACCCCCTCGCGATCGCTCCTGGCGAATCAGATGCTTCCTCTGTCTGTGTCAATCAAAACACAGGCAGAGGAAGTGATGTCACGCTCGGTGCGCCGGTCTATGTGACCGGAACGCCGAGCTGTGAACATCTAAAGGTTAGTGCACAAACAGTACACTGACACCAGTACACATAGGCACACAATCCACCCCCCTGTCACCCCCTGATCACCCCCCAGATCACCCCCTCCCCCCCCAGTCACAGTGTCACTAATTGCAGTGATCATTTTTTTACTGATCACTGCATTTAGTGTCAGTGTGACTGTAATAACTGTCAGGGCAGTTAGTTTTAGGTCCAAGGTAGCCCCCCACCCCCCCCTAATAAAGGTTTAACCCCTTGATTGCCCCCCAGGTAACCCTTTCACCCCCTTTTGCCAGTGTCACTAAGCGATCGTTTTTCTGATCGCTGTATTAGTGTCACTGCTGTCGCTAGGTAACCATTTTTTTTTTTTAGGTAACCGCCATGTTTATATAGGTTCATAAATAGTTTTATAGGTCAGGTACCCCCATATTACAACCTAAATAAAGGTTTTAACCCCCTGATTGCCCCTAGAGTTAACCCTTTCACCAGTGATCACAGTATAACTGTCACTGGTGACGCTGGTTAGCCAGTTAGTTATTTCGTTATTTAGGTTCCCCGTCAGGTTTTTATATAGCGTCAGGTACCCCCATATATTACCTAATAAAGGTTTTAACCCCCTGATTGCCCCTAGTTAACCCTTTCACCCCCTTTTGCCAGTGTCACTAAGCGATCGTTTTTCTGATCGCTGCATTAGTGTCGCTAGGTAACCATTTTTTTTTTTTAGGTAACCGCCATGTTTATATAGGTTCATAAATAGGTTTATAGGTCAGGTACCCCCATATTACAACCTAAATAAAGGTTTTAACCCCCTGATTGCCCCTAGAGTTAACCCTTTCACCAGTGATCACTGTATAACTGTCACTGGTGACGCTGGTTAGCCAGTTAGTTATTTCGTTATTTAGGTTCCCCGTCAGGTTTTTATATAGCGTCAGGTACCCCCATATATTACCTAATAAAGGTTTAACCCCCTGATTGCCCCTAGTTAACCCTTTCACCCCCTTTTGCCAGTGTCACTAAGCGATCGTTTTTTCTGATCGCTGCATTAGTGTCGCTAGGTAACCAGTTTTTTTTTGTATTACTGTTACGGGTGACGCTGGTTAGTTAGCTTGTTTTTTATACTGTCAGGGCACCCGCCATTTATTACCCAATAACGGTTTAACCCCCTGATCGCCCGGCGGGTGATATCAATTAGGTTTTAGGGTCAAATAAGGTCTGCGTCGCCCCAGGTTAGTGCCAGTACCGCAAACACCCACGCACAAAGCATACACCTCCCTTAGTGGCACAGTATCTGAACAGATCAATATCTGATCTGATCAGATCTATACTAGCGTCCCAGCAGTTTAGGGTTCCAAAAAAAAAAACGCATTGTTAGCGGGATCAGCCCAGATACCTGCTAGCACCTGCGTTTTCCCCCTCCGCCCAGCCCAGCCCACCCAAGTGCAGTATCGATCGATCACTGTCACTTACAAAACACTAAGCACACATAACTGCAGCGTTCGCAGAGTCAGGCCTGATCCCTGCGATCGCTAACATTTTTTTTGTGGTAGCGTTTTGATTCAGTCGCTTCAGTCAGGAGCTTTTTTACCTGTGAATCTCAAAAAAATAAAAAAAAATAAAATAGTTGTCGTTTTATTGTTCTCTCTCTCACTCTATTCTCTCTCTATTGTTGCTCTTTTTTTACTCCATTCTATTCTGCAATGTTTTATTATGTTTTATTATGTTTTATTATGTTTTATCATGCTTGCTTTTCAGGTATGTAATTTTGTTTACTGTGTGTTTTAGTGTTGAGCATTTTTTTGTTTTCAGGTGCGCCATTCAGTTGCAACGCGGATTTATTTATCTTGACAGCAACAGCGTTTGCTCCCACGATACATAAAGCCGCGACTCCAACGCTGTAGGAGGTGATTTCACCACCACAGTTAAAAAAAAGAGCATATATGCCGAAGCATGGGGGCAGCAGGGGGGGGGAAGGAGCGATTGGCTCCTAATGCCACGTACATACGGTCGAAATTCCGACCGTGTGTACACGGCATAACTTTTGCGGGAGGATGCCCCCATGCATCGGCATATATAAATGGTGCATGTATGCCCATCATTAGAAGTGGGTGGATGAAGGGAGGTATTCTAATGGTGGGCATACCCACCAATCAATCTCTTTTTTTCGTTCAGCCAAGAGGCTGCATGAAAAAAAAAAGATTACAATATATGTCCAGTATGTTGCTGGACTTTGAATGGTTATACCAGAATGATGCCTGCAGGTTTAGGTATCATCTTGGTATCATTCTTTTCAGCCAGTGATCGGCTTTCATGTAAAAGCAATTCTAGCGGGTAATTAGCCTCTAGACTGCTTTTACAAGCAGTGGGAGGGAATGTCCCCCCTCCCGGATATAAACCGCGCCATTGGGAAATTGGGAAAGCATTTTATCACACCAATCTTGGTGTGGTCAGATGCTTTGAGGGCAGAGGAAAGATCTAGGGTCTAATAGACCCCAATTTTTTCAAAAAAAGAGTACCTGTCACTGCCTATTGCTATCATAGGGGATATTTACATTCCCTGAGATAACAATAAAAATCATAACAAAGAAAAAAAAATGGAAGGAACAGTTTAAAAATAAAATAAAAAAGCTAAATAAATAAAAAAAAAACCAAAAAAAAAAAAAAAAAAAAGCACCCCTGCCCCCCCTTCTCTTGCGCAAAGGCGTACACAAGCGTTGGTCTGGCGTCATATGTAAACAGCAA
Organism: Lithobates sylvaticus; assembly: GCA_028564925.1. NCBI lineage: Eukaryota > Metazoa > Chordata > Amphibia > Anura > Ranidae > Lithobates > Lithobates sylvaticus. The sequence continues at coordinate 264,889,007 of CM053031.1, forward strand.
TTGCACCATGCATGTGAGGTATCACCGCGAAGGTCAGATCGAGGGCAGTAATTTTAGCAGTAGACCTCCTCCGTGAATCTAATGTGGTATCATGTAAAGGCTTTTAAAGGCTTTTAAAAATGTATGTAGTTTGTCGCCACTGCGTGTTTGTGCGCAATTTTAAAGCATGTCGTGTTTGGTATCCATGTACTCGGCCTAAGATCATATTTTTTATTTCATCAAAAATTTGAGCAATATAGTGTGTTTTAGTGCATTAAAATAAAAAAAAGTGTATTTTTTCCACAAAAAATGCGTTTGAAAAATCGCTGCGCAAATACTGTGTGGAAAAAAAAAAATGCAACACCCACCATTTTAATCTGTAGGGCCTTTGCTTTAACAATATATATAGTGTTTGGGGGTTCAACGTAATTTTCTTGCAAAAAAAAAAAATATGTTTTCATGTAAACAAAAAGTGTCAGAAAGGGCTTTGTCTACAAGTGGTTAGAAGAGTGGGTGACGTGTGACATAGGCTTCTAAATGTTGTGCATAAAATGCCAGGACAGTTCAAACCCCCCCCAAATGACCCCATTTTGGAAAGTAGACACCCCAAGCTATTTGCTGAGAGCAATGTTGAGCCCATTAAATATTTTTTTTTTTTGTCCCAAGAGATTGAATAATGAAAAAAAAAAAAATATATATATTTTTTTTACAAAAAGTTGTCACTAAATGATATATTGCTCAAACATGTCATGGGCATATGTGGAAATACACCCCAAAATACATTCTGTTGCTTCTCCTGAGTACGGGGATACCACATGTGTGGGACTTTTTGGGAGCCTAGCTGCGTACGGAACCCCAAAAACCAATCACCGCCTTCAGGCTTTCTAAGGGTGTAATTTTTTTATTTCACTTCTCACTGCCAATCACAGTTTCGGAGGCCATGGAATGCCCAGATGGCATAAAACCCCCCAAAATGACCCCATTTTGGAAAGTAGACACCCCAAGCTATTTGCTGAGAGGTATTGTGAGTATTTTGCAGATCTCGCTTTTTGTCACAAAGTTTTGAAAATTGAAAAAAGAAAAAAATTTTTTTTTTTTTCTTTACTTTCTTCATTTTCAAAAACAAATGAGAGCTGTAAAATACTCACCATGCCTCTCAACAAATAGCTTGGGGTGTCTACTTTCCAAAATGGGGTCATTTGGGGGGGTTTTGTGCTATTTTGGCATTTTATGGCCTTCGAAACGGTGATAGGTAGTGAGGAGTGAAATCAAAAATTTGCACCCTTAGAAATCCTGAAGGCGGTGCTTGGGTTTCGGGGCCCCGTACGCGGCTAGGCTCCCAAAAAGTCCCACACATGTGGTATCCCCATACTCAGGAGAAGCAGCAAAATGTATTTTGGGGTGCAATTCCACATATAACTATGGCATGTGTGAGCAATATATCATTTAGTGACAACTTTTTGAAAAAAAAAAAAATCTTTTTTATTTTTGTCTTTATTCAATCACTTGGGACTAAAAAAAAAAATATTCAATGGGCTCAACATGCCTCTCAGCAAATAGCTTGGGGTGTCTACTTTCCAAAATGGGGTCATTTGGGGGGGTTTTGTACTTCTCTGCCATTTTAGCACCTCAAGAAATGAAATAGGCAGTCATAAATTAAAAGCGGTGTAAATTCCAGAAAATGTACTCTAGTTTGTAGACGCTATAACTTTTGCGCAAACCAATAAATATACGCTTATTGGCATTTTTTTTACTAAAGACATGTGGCTGAATACATTTTGGCCCAAATGTTTGACTAAAATTGAGTTTATTAGATTTTTTTTATAACAAAAAGTAGAAAATCTCTTTTTTTTTCAAAATTTTCGCTCTTTTTCCGTTTATATCGCAAAAAATAAAAATCACAGAGGCAATCAAATACCATCAAAAGAAAGCTCTATTTGTGGGAAGAAAAGGACGCAAATTTCGTTTGGTTACAAAATTGCATGACCGCGCAATTACCAGTTAAAGTAGTGCAGTGCGAAATTGAAAAAAGACCTCTGGTCCTTTGGCTGCCAAATGGTCCGGGGCTGAAGTGGTTAAACATATAAATAGCATACACATTACATAAAATTATGAATTATGCTCCGATTACGAATCTACGAAAACAATGTTGTGAAAGTACGAATAAATGAGGCAGTCAATCTCACGAAAGTACGAATGTAATTAAATCTACGAAAATATGAATTTCGAATCAACGAAAATTAGATTTACGGAAATACGAATCAACGAAAAAAGAACTCTTCCGAAAATACGAACACGTCCGAATATGAAATATAACGAAAATACAAATTTCGAATCAACGAAAATTAGACTAGCGGAAATAGGAATCAATGAAAAAATAACTCTTACGAAAATACGAACGAGTCCGAATACGAAAACCCACGTCTTACGAAATTACGAATCTTTACGAATCAACGGAAACGACCAAAAACGAAACGAAACTTAACAAATTTTTCTATTGTGCACATGTCTAATAGAAAAAGTATGGATGGGTCCAAATGTTCCATTATTTTTTCCTCTGTTCCTTCATTAACATTTCCTGAAATTCCGTGATTCTAGACAGCCAGTGAGATTTATTCAGGGGGCTTGTACTCTTCCAAAGTGCTGGGATACAAGCCTTTACATCCATTAGGAGATGTTTCAACAGTGAGTTTTTGTACCCTTTGTTAGATAAAGGTGTGTCATGAAGCAGATATACCATCGGATCTACAAATTTTTCACTAGCACTGGTTGAAAATGATTGAATTTCCCCCTTTAACTCTTATAATTGACTTAACATTTTAAAAACACCATATTTGAAGCAAATTTCTACAGGTGAAAGGCCAAATTTACATGTACAGGATTGTATTACTTCTTACCTTACCTCTTGACATTAATGAATAAGTCCCTACACTGGGATGAAACGTGTTGAAGGAGTAAGGGAAGGCCTGGTGGTGAGCAATGTGTACACAGTCTGGCTTTGCGAGTTTGCATTACTTGCAATAAGGCTTGTTTGATATCAAAGAAAAAAACATTGGACCAGCAGCTTGTTTGTTTCTAGATACCATGGTGAGGATCCTAGTAGGTGTGTACCCGCAGCCAGTGGGTGATCTGTGAGACCATCTGGGATAGTTATATTTCTTTCAACACTGAAAAGATGTAATCTAACTACTTGTGTAGCTCTCATCCCAGAAACTGAATACAATGTCTCCAGCTGGGATACAGAAAACATTTTTTAACTAGAACGGGAAGATTCAACTTACATCTTGTGTGGTCCAGAAAACAAAGTAATCTTCCAACCCTTCTCCACACTTCCCAGAAATTATAGCAAGTTTCTACTTCATTACAAAGGTGACAACCCTCTACACTTGCCTGCCCACTTTTGATCAGTAGGAGTGTATGGCTTGGATAACATCTGGGTAGCAGTGACCATTACATGATTTCATTTACTGTTATATTTATAGGGGAAATGCAATGCTATCTGGATGTTAGCATAAGTGTCTTGATGCAATGACATTAAATAAAAAATGTGTTGACGTGCAAACAAAGTCTTTTTGTGTTACATATTTACAGATTTTGGGTAGCTCGCAAGATTTCTTGGTTTTAGATTGTTCATTTAATGTTCGTTTTTAAGCAACAAACACATACGGAAAGATAAAAACACTTAACTTTAAGAGAGCAAATTTTCCAAGGATGAGGGCTACTCTCCAAGACTTAAACTGGGAGGGAATATTGGCATCGATGAACACAGAACAGAAATGTGAATTCTACAAAAAGACGGTATGTGAACTCACTGCAAAGTATATTCCCATGGGCAATACATTTAAAAGGCTAAAAATAAATGTGGCTCACATCCCAATAAAATACATTTACGTTTTTGGTTGTAACATGAGAAAATGTGGAAAATTTCAAAGCGTATGAATACTTTTTCAAGGCACTGTAAAGTGATAAACTGACTCAGGGGAAGGAGCCACGTTCTGACGTCACCCGCTGTCATCCTGGACCTCCATGCTTAAGGTGTCTGCTCCTATTTACGCTGTTTTTTTTGAAGCCCATGTGAGTAGCCATTTGTTTGTTAAATAAAGCTGTTTTAAAAGGAAATCATCAGTGTGCACTTAGATTCTGCTTCTCTCTTAATATTATACCCCTGGGATATCGAACGTGGATCTGGATCCTGGTTGGAGATTATACCCATATGGGACATGCGTTGTTGACCATCTGTTAGCTCAGTGGTCCACTCCTAGAGGTGAGCGAAGCAAGTGTGCTGGAGGTGGAGGGAAAGTCCCCCTAGCATTTAAATTTCTCACTGGGACTCTTTGCTTGCTGGAACTGTTAGTCCACCTCCTGCTTTTGTTTTTATTTGGATTTATGTGGACTTTTTATTATATATGAAATGTTTTAATGAGCCCTAATTTTGCGCTGCACTCCTTTGTATATTATTGACTGTAAACTGACAGGCCGGACAAGGAGAGCATTATTCAGAGAAGCAGCCAAGAGGCCCATAGTAACTCTGGAGGAGCTGCAGAGATCCACAGCTCAGGTGGGAGAATCTGTCAACAAGACAACTATTAGTTGTGCACTCCACAAATCTGGCCTTTATGGAAGAGTGGCAAGAAGAAAGCCACTGTTAAAAGGAAGTCATAAGAAGTCCCATTTGCATTTTGCAAGAAGCAATGTGGGGGACACAGCAAACATGTAGAAGAAGGTGCTCTGGTCAGATCAGGGCAAAATTGAACTTTTGGGCCTAAAAGCAAAACACTATGTGTGGTGGAAAACTAACACGGCATATCACCCTGAACACACCATCCCCATCATGAAACATGGTATTGGTAGCATTGTGTTAAGGGGATGCTTTTCTTTAGCAGGGACAGTGAAGCTGGTCAGAGTTGATGGGAAGATGGATGGATCCAAATACAGGGCAATCTTAGAAGAAAACTTGTTAGAGTCTGCAAAAGACTTGAGACTGGGGCGGAGGTTCACCTTCTAGCAGGACAAAGACCCTAAACATACAGCCAGAGCTACAATAGAATGGTTTAGATCAAAGCATATTCATGTGTTAGAATGGCCCAGTCAAAATCCAGACCTAAATCCAATTGAGAATCTGTGGCAAGACTTGAAAATGTCTGTTCACAGATGCTCTCCATCCAATCTGACAGAGCATGAGCTATTTTGCAAAGAAGAATAGGCAAAAATTTTACTCTCTAGATGTGCAAAGCTGGTAGAGACATCCACAAAAACACTTGCAGCTGTAATTGCAACAAAAGGTGGTCCTACAAAGTATTGACTTATGGGGGGCTGAATACAAATGCATGCCACACTTTTCAGATATTTATTTGTAAAAAATTTTGAAAACCATTTATCATTTTCCTTCCACTTCACAATTATGCACATAAAATCCCAATAAAATACATTTAAGTTTTTGGTTGTAACATGACAAAATTTGGAAAATTTCAAGGGTTATGAATACTTTTTCAAGGCACTGTAGGTGGACGGCCATGTCTCGGTAGGTTTGCAGTTGTGCCATACTCTTTGCATTTTCAGGTGGTGGATTGAACAGTGCCCTGTGAGATGTTCAAAGCTTAAGATATTTTTTTATAACCTAACCCTGCTTTAAACTTCTCCACAACTTTATCCCTGACCTGTCTGGTGTGTTCCTTGGCCTTTATGATGCTGTTTGTTCACTAAGGTTCTCTAACTAACTTCTAAGGACTTCACAGAACCAGTGTTGGTCATCTTACTTTAAAAAAGCAATTAGTTAAGTTACAAATTACTTCTCCCAAAAAGTAATTGCGTTAGTAACTCAGTTACTACATTGGAAAAGTAATTAGTTACGCAGCAAAGTAACTGTGACTTTTTTTTAAAATATTCTATACGTGTAACTAAGGGGCGGGTCTAGTATCACTGTAACCAAGGGGCGCATTTATTATTATTGTTATATATCGTGTAACCAAGGGGCTGCTCTATTTTTACTCTAACCAAGGGGCAGATCTGTTATAGCGTGTAAGCAAGTGGCGGGTCTATTATTATTATATCGTGTAAGGGGCGGATGGCTACAGAAGGGGGCGAATGTTAAATTAATGGGCAGAGCTCGATATATAACAATAATAATAAATGCGCCCCTTGGTTACAGTAATACTAGACCCGCCTCTTACTTACACGATAGACGCCCCTTGCAGAGTAGCACGAGCATCAGGAGTGTGCGGCATCACCTCGTACAATTACATGTAAACTGCACCTGCGCGGTGTAGAGTTCACCTGTTTAGGTTAACCAGTTTAGGTTCGGCAATTTTCGGAAGCTTCGTAGTCCTTTGTACTGTGCAAGCCCTGTACAGGGGGTCCTTATCTGGCGGGGGAACTTTTTCGGCAGGACACCGGAATTACACTACTGCCATCTAGTGGCGGTAGATGTAATTGGGGTAACTAAGCCAAAGTAATGGGAACTGAGTTACCATGAGGGGAAAAGTAATCAGTTAGATTACTATTACCCTCTAAAGTAACTGCGTTAGGTAACTCAGTTTATTTTAACTCAGTTACTTACATCACTGCACAGAACAGCTGTATTTATACTGAGATTAAATTACACACAGGTGGACTCTATTTACTAATTAGATGACTTCTGAAGGCAATTGGTTCCACTAGATTTTAGTTAGGGGTATCAGAGTAAAGGGGACTGAATACAAATGCACGCCACACTTTTCAGATATTTATTTGTAAAAACAAATTCAGAAAATCATTTTTGAATTTCCTTCGACTTCACAATTATGTGGCACTTTGTGTTGGTCTATCACATAAAATCCCAATAATATACATTTACATTTTTGGTTGTAACTTGCCAAAATGTGGAAAATTTCAAGGGGTGTGAATACTTTTTCAAGGCACTGTGTATATATATATATATATATATATATATATATATATATATATATATATATATATATATATATATATATAGCATATATGCTTTTTTTTTTGTCACAATATACTTTTTCACTATTCATTATCATTTGTATATAAGTGGATGCTAAAATGCATTTTGGACTTGGCACTTTATATTTTGGTATGGAAGATATTCAGACAATATTTTTTTAGTCATACGGATCTATTATTCATGCATTTGAAAGAGATTTATATGCTATGTGTAAGGTTAAGTTTTGATTGAGTTTTATTTATTTTTAATCATTTTACAAAGATGGTTGAGGTGGTAGCTTCAGATATGCCTGGTGGATCTTTTGGGAAAATTGAAACAATAGGGATTCAAAGCTGCCCAATCTTGCTAATCGGCAAAAGAGGAAGCTTTAGAAATGTTTATTGCCTTCCAGACTGCCCTGTTTGGCCTGTGTGTAATAGTATTAGTATAGCATAGTATAGCATAGCATAGCATAGTATAGTATAGTATTTACATGTCAGTTATTTGGTGGAACTTTACCAAAGAAAATTGGCGTGCACTTACCTCCAAACTGCTGTTGCTCAGCTCCATTTCTTGATAATTTTAATTGCAAGTGTCACATAAATCCCATCCAGACTTTCCCAGCGGTTTTATTGGAAAATACGTTGTTTAGTACATTGTCTGCTTTGACTGTTTTTCCTCTTGAATTTGTTCTTCTGTTTTTTCTTTTTTCCTTTTCTTCTCCACGGTGGGATAAGTCGTTTGAACAGAGCAGGAAAAGAACAGTTAAACTGCATGGAAAATGAACAGTAAAATGAATGAAAAATCAAAAAAAAAATACATTTTGTATATACTCAGTTCATTTAATTGATAATTTTTTTTTTTAAGTAAAACCTCAGCCTATAGATGTATGTTGATTGAGGCATAGGGGCAAAATTATTCATTATACATTAACTAAACTCAGGTCAGTTCCTTGCTAACATGGTGCCCTCTTTGTACCTTTTTTTATTGTTCCATCGACAGTCAGACTTTTCACCCAGCAGCAGGCTCTCACAGCAAAGAGTGTGTGTGAAAAAGAAAGCCCTGAAACTAATGACGAGGTCTGACTACAAGGTTGGATATGGTCCTAGGCTTTATCGTATTGCACAGAAAGCTCTACAAAATCTCCGGACTCCAAGACCCTGAACTCAAAATCAGAATCTGAAAAAATATTTCAGAAACATTCCAAGCCTGAGATCATTATTCAGTGGGCAATGTGATCATGCTTCCATCCTAAGGTGGTGAAAACTTATGTGTCCAACTTTGCCATAATAGAGATATTGCCTGCTGCCACCCCAATGCTGAAGAGCACCATGTTTTGAACAATTCAACATGGTTTTTAGGGGGTTGACAACAGGTTTTGACAAGCATTGGTCAATGGTTGTTAACATTATCCACTCCAAATGGTCTTCAAAAATGCATTGGGAATTCAGATCAAAAAGCATATTAACAAAGAACATGCACATTGACGCATGATAAACACACCTGCCTAACACTGCAAAAAACGCACCTCTTATTCAAACACATAGATCTAAATAAGCCCTTAGTGATTGATCTTTGAAAACTTTTCTATTGGTGTTTGAAATCTAAACCAATCATTTGTGTCCCCATTTGGCAGAAAGAACATGACAAAATTATGCATAACTTGACTTTTGGCTCCTTAGGGATGCCCATAAACATACCAATATAATTACATTTTGAAAATTGCCTTCAATGTTCAGCTTGCTCATGACCAGGAGGATAGGGTGGGCAGGACTCAGGAGGATATTTTCTAGTCTTTGCCCACCCTAAAAACCATACCAGATAATCAATTCTGTTGTTGGCATCAACTCATAGTTACATAGTCAGGTTGAAAAAAGACATCTAGTTCAAAAAAAAAAAAAAACCTCCATACAATCGCATATACACAATCCTATACCCACAGTTGATCTAGAGGAAGGCAAAAAAACCTCATCAACGCATGATACAATTTGCTACAGCAGGGGGAAAAATTCCTTCCTGATCCCAGAGAGGCAATTGGATATTCCCTGGATCAACTTCGCCTATAAATGTGAGTAGGCGAGCCTATTCCACATTTGCACAGCTCTTGCTGTGAAGAAACCTTTCCATATTTAGCGATGAAATTTATTTTCCTCTAGATGTAAAGAGTGCCCCTGTGTCCTCTGTAATGACATTAGAGTGAATAACTCAACACCCAGTTAACTATATGGACACCTTATGTGTTTGTACATGTTGACCATATTCCCCTTAATCTCCTCTTCTCAACAGAGAATACATTCAGTTCCTCTAATCTTTCCACATAGCTGAGTTCCTCCATGCCTCTTATCAGATTTGGTTGCCTTCCTCTGCACTTTCTCCAGTTCCCCGATATCCTGGTGCCCAAAACTGAACTGCATATTCCAGATGAAGTCTTAATAATGATTTGTACAGGGGAAAAATTATATTTCTGGAGTCCATTCCTCTTTTAATACAAGAAAGGACTTTGCTTGCCTTGGAAACCTCAGCTTGGCATTGCATACTATTATCTACCAAAACCCCCAGATCTTTCTCCACTGTGGATCCCCCCAGTTGTACTCCCTCTAGTATGTATAATGCATGCATATTCTTAGCCCCCAAGTGCATAACTTTACATTTATCAACATTAAACCTTATTTGCCACATACAGTTGTGCTCATAAGTTTACATACCCATACAGAATTTATGATTTCTTGGCCATTTTACAGAGAATATGAATGATAACACAAATACATTTCTTTCGCTCTTAGTTAGTGTTTAGCTGAAGCCATTTATTATCAATCAACCGTGTTTACTTTTTTTTTAAATCATAATGACAACAGAAACTACCCAAATGACCCTGATCAAAAGTTTAAACACCCTGGTGATTTTGGCCTGATAACATGCACACAAGTTGACACAAAGGGGTTTGAATGGCTATTAAACGTAAACATCCTCAGCTGTGATCTGTTTGCTTGTAATTAGTGTGTGTGTATAAAAGCTCAATGAGTTTCTGGACTCCTGACAAACCCTTGTATCTTTCATCCAGTGCTGCACTGACGTTTCTGTATTCTGAGTCATGGGGAAAGCAAAAGAATTGTCAAAGGATCTGCGGGAAAAGGTAGTTGAACTGTATAAAACAGGAAAGGTATATAAAAAAGATATCCAAGGAATTGAGAATGCCAATCAGCAGTGTTCAAACTCTAATCAAGAAGTGGAAAATGAGAGGTTCTGTTGAAACCAAACCACGGTTCGGTAGACCAACTAAAATTTCAGCCTCAACTGCCAGGAAAATTGTTTGGGATGCAAAGAAAACCCCACAAATAACTTCAGGTGAAATACAGGACTCTCTGAAAACATGTGGTGTAGCTGTTTCAAGATGCCTCCTGGCCGCCCTATTATAAGTGTGATTGACTCCATTACCTCCAGAATTGGGAAATATATTGACTTTTCCCTTCAACCCCTGGTTAGAACAACTCCATCTTTCCTTAAAGACACCAAAGATGGGATTTATTGATTGTCTAATTTCACTATTGAAGGGGATCTTATCATGGCTACAGCAGATGTGGCGTCACTGTACACCTGCATCCCTTATCTTAGAGGGATGGAGGCTGTTCAGATGTTTCTAAAACGCAAACCCACTCTTGCTGCACCTCAAGTCGATTTTATTTTGGAGCTTTTGGAGTTTGCGACTCAACATAATTATTTTTGGTTTGATGGCCATTTCTATTTACAGATAAAGGGTGTGGCAATGGGGGCAAAGTTTGCCCCCAGTCTGGCCAACATTTTTATGGCCAAGTGGGAGGAGGACGTTGTCTTTGTTTTGGATTGTCCCCAACTAAAACTGTGGGCCAGGTACATTGACGACGTCCTCCTCCTATGGGCAGGCACATCTGAATCATTGGAGACATTTTTTTCTGTTCTCAATGAGAACGATAGAGGGATAGTTCTATCATATGAATCTAGTTCATCCAAGATTAATTTCTTGGACCTAGTGATAGAAAAATCCGAACAACAATTTGTATTGAGTACCCACTTTAAACCTACTGATAGGATTGGGTTTATACATGTGGATAGTTGCCACCATAAAGTGTGGCTGAATTCCATTCCCAAAAGTCAATTTCTGTGGCTTTGCAGAAATTGTACGGACACAAATATGTTTGCGATACAGGCTAATATCCTGAGGTCTAGGTTTCTTGATAAAGTGTATAATCAGGTTGAGGTCCATAGAGATTTCCAGAAGGTTCTAAACACTGATCATTCTCTGTTGCTGAATGATAGGCCTCGGAGGGAGGATGACGGTAATTACAAGTGGCCCTTCCTCACAAGGTTTTCAATACAGCTCAGACAGATAAAAAATATCTTCGAGAGACATTGGAGAGTTTTAAGGAACGACAAAATACTCAGACCTCTTATACCAGATAGACCTAAAGTTGTTTATCGTAGATTACCTGCGCTCAATAGTAGAATTGCTCCCTCTATCATCAACCCCCCTATCAGGCCAACTTTTTTCATAATTGGACAGGATATCATCCTTGCAAAAAATGCACTGTATGCTATCATAACAGTAGTGAAGGTAGAACTACCAAGGAATTTAGATCAACAGTAACTGGTCGTACTTATACGATCAAACAGTTCTGTACTTGTGCCACAATAAATGTGGTTTACCTACTGACTTGCCCATGTGGCAAGCAGTATGTTGGTAGAACTATAAGATCATTCACCAGCAGAGTTTCAGAACACATTAATCTAATAAAACTTGGAAGTGTTAAACACACTGTTCCACGACACTACCGACAACACCATGGCCGGAACCCAATGGGAACCCAATTCCTTATCATAGACAAATATATTGCACCATGGAGGGGTGGAGCCAATACCAGAGGAGTGTCAAGACTCGAAACCTTTTGGATTTACGAGTTACAGACTCATTATCCTCTTGGGATGAATGTGGAGTGGGACATAAATTCTTTTATTAACCGAGCATATGGGAGATTATTTCATTAATTCAGGCCAAGGAATGCCTACCATGTGTTTAAAGATTTTTTAGGTGTTGCATTACACAATTTTTATATATTTTTTATATCTGTGAAAAGAGTACTTTTCACATTCTTATGTATTCTTAATAAAAAATGTCATATATTTGGTGTCATTGAAGCCTCCAATAGGTAACACACTGCATTTCAAGTGACGGTGTACCCCTTTAAGGTGGAATTGTTGATTAGGTGAATTATTGCTATGCCCCAAAACCATTTCATGGTGAAGGGTGAGATCTATACTGTGTGTGATGACCCCATGTTGCGGTGTAGCCGTAAGTCAAGTACCCTTAATTGGGTTGTAGTGTACTTTGAGTGGTGACTTTGTGCCAGTTTAATTAACCCATTTTAGATCTATATGAGAAAGGTGGGCGTTTCATACTCTACCTCCCATTTCATTTTTGGGAGGGCTTTTGATGTCAGCTGCTAAGTGATGGTAATTTCCAGTGTGGCTGTGCGGCCCCGGACCCCGTTGGTATAGCCGGGGACGGCGCCACGATATAATGAGGATTGTATGCCCCTTCTGGGTTCTACACAGAGGCTTGGCTCTTCCGGGTGATGTTGTCAGGTGACCTAGCCGTGTGGTGGGAACGGGGCGTGGTCGCCGCGCTGATTTGGTCCCCACAGTGAGGCTTGGTCCTCCTGTGGTGGATGTTGACATTCTCTAACCTAGCCTCGTTCTCAGAGCGAGGTTTGGTTACGAAATTTTGCGGTGACGCACCACCCGGAGACGAGCCGCTTGTTTAGGGACAGGAGATCTGTGCTAGGCTGGTGAGGCATCGATCACTTAGTTATATATACAATCTGGATGGCACATTTTGATATTTAGGCTGGTTTTGAAGCAGAATATTTACACTTTCGGAAGTGATGTCCGGTCGAAGTACTTCCGGTGTCACTTACAACCTGGGGTCATTATTTCTTTTTAAGCGATGCTGTTTGGGGGGTCCCACACCCTAGATGACGACTGTGTAGTCGAAACGCGTTGGGTGGACCCCCTTACAGACATCGCTGTTTATTTCTTATGCCCATAACGATCGACTGAAATGTGAGTGTTTATTTTATATTCTTTTAAATAAACAACTTGTGAAACGGTATCACGCTATGCTGGTCTTTCATTTGCATGGTCTATGATACCGAGCTCCTACTTCCCGTTTGACGGTTGGATACTCCATGATGGTTACTGCCGATGAATAGATGGTTTGAAGTTTCCCCGGAGACGAAATATAGGACCTGCTATCCTCACTGTGTTTATTGTAACCAACAGGCCTTTTCCGACTTGGGAGGCGTAAGCCCCGCCAAGTCAACGTTATCCAGTAAGCCTCCTCCCTTTACTACGGTGGTGGTGTCATCTTTCCATTCCTCCAAGGGTCACACCAGAGGCTGGATTTTTCACTGTTAGAATCACACTTTATATTTGGACTTCGATTTATATTGTACACTTGGGAGAGTGATCATTGGAGAAGCAGCAAGAGTCTTTATTTGTGTTTTTTTCAGTTTTTTCTGTTTACATTATTTTTGGTTTATTCAAATTTATTTGTTTATCACTCGAGATTTATATTTTTAACACTTATATGTACCTAAGGTATACACGTGTTTGTATTGGTTATTGCAACCTAAGCACCACACTTTTTTGTTTTTATCCATTTTGATGCCGTTTGTCTGTAGCAGTGTTGGCAGCTAGGTCGCTTACATATTTTTTCACAGCGCAGTATTTCCTTTTCTTTTTTAAGATGCACAATAAGGAGGCACTTGAAGCAAGATGGACTGCATGGCGGAGTCGCCAGAAGAAAGCCATTACTACGCAAATGCCACAAATTATCCCGCTTAAAATATGCCAAACAGCACAGAGACAGGCCTCAATCCTTCTGGTACAAAGTCATTTGGAGTGATGAGACCAAAATTTTGCTTTTTGGCCACAACCATAAACGCTACATTTGGAGAGGAGTCAACAAGAAAAGTTTTTGTGTTATCATTCATATTCTCTGAAAAATGGCCAAGAAATCATAAATTCTGCCAGGGTATGTAAACTTATGAGCACAACTGAAGTTGCCCAATGAAACAGTACATCGAGTTCAAACTTGATTGCTAACAGACCACATAATTTTTCCTATAAAGTCGTATCGCTAGCTGAACCAGTGTGATGCCAGTCCTTGCCACAGAGTAAAATTGAAGATGCCCCTTACATTCAAGATCATTGGGAAGAATGATTCTTACATTGGGGGTCAGTGGGAAGAATGATCCATACATTGGGGGTCAGTGGGAAGAATTCTGCTTATATTGGTGGTCAGTGGGAAGAACGTTCCCCCCCAAACCCCCCCCCCCCCCCAAGATAGCTCAAAAGATCATTGGTGTTAGGAGTAACTTATCTAAGAGGCAAAATCGCTCAAGAAACCCTGTTTTAGAAAGGCTGACCTAGCGAGTGATCTGTTACTTATCTGGGCATTCTTTTACCAGAGAAAGACTGCCTGGAACTAAATTCACGACAACTGGTATGAAAGCATTTTAAAATGCATTGATAAATATTACAGCACTTACTCTTAGTACAGCAGGGAAATATAGTAGGCAGCGGTAATAATTAAAAAATTGCCTAAAGTCAAATGCTAATTTCCTGTGGTGGTTGTATCTTAGTGGAAATCTATTGTTTTTTAGTGTTGTTATTTATACATAGGAATGAATGCGGCTGCCATAAGACCCAACTCCGGCCAAAACGTTTCTACTAGTTATAGATAGAGTGTAGAAAAGTTAGCATTTCTTTTACATTTTTACCACTATGAGATAATAGGATATGGAACAAATAAGAACTGGAAAAGGGGATAAGGGGACACCTGAATATCTCAGCCTAAAGCCTATGACGTGTGTGCTCTAGTGTATAGAGAGTGTATGAGGTACGGTTCATGTCTCTCTGTATAGTTGTCACGCTCCCTGGTGGTGATGAGTCTGATTGGCAGAGAAGGGCCTCCCTTGCGGCTCCCGCTCGCCGGTCCCCTGATGATGGGACAGTAGGACCAGGAGTCAGGAGGGGCACAGGTGCCTGGCAGGAATGGTCAGACCGGTACAAGAGCTTCCTGGATAAGCTCAGCGGATGAGGTAAGTAGGTAGCTGTAGGCAGACTGGAACAACAGGCAGACTTGGATCTGTATGCAGACTGGAACAACAGGTAAGCTGGATCTGTATGCAGACTGGAACAACAGGTAAGCTGGATCTGTATGCAGACTGGAACAACAGGTAAGCTGGAACTGTGTGCAGACTGGAACAACAGGTAAGCTGGATCTGTATGCAGACTGGAACAACAGGCAGACTTGGATCTGTATGCAGGCTGGTACAACAGGTAAGCTGGATCTGTATGCAGACTGGAACAACAGGCAGACTTGTATCTGTGTGCAGACTGGAACAACAGGCAGACTTGTATCTGTGTGCAGACTGGAACAACAGGCAGACTTGTATCTGTGTGCAGACTGGAACAACAGGCAGACTTGGATCTGTATGCAGGCTGGTACAACAGGTAAGCTGGATCTGTACGGATGCCCCTCGGGGCAAATTTCTCAGGATGGGCTCTCTTAAAAGATTGGACTAGACTCTTAGCGTGGATGTTCTCCTCGGGCTCCCAGGAGTTCTCCTCGGGGCCGTAACCCTTCCACTTGATTAGGAACTGGTTCTGGTTTTGCCTTCTTCTGACATTAAGGATGGCTTCCACCTCGAACTCCTCTTCCCCGTCCACCATGACTGGATCAGGAGGGATGGCTCTCCGGTTGGGGAAAGGGTTACTAACCGAGGGCTTCAGTAATGACACATGGAAGACCGGGTGAATCTTCAAAGAATCTGGAAGTTCTAATTCATAAGCCACCTCGTTGATCCTCCTCTTGACCGGGAAGGGGCCCAAGAACTTGGGGCCCAGTTTCCGTGAAGGGCAATCATAGGCCCTGTGAGGAGGAAGCACCTCTGCTGCCTGTTTGCTGAAGACGTCTAGATAGTCGTGGTAGGCCTGGGGAATAGCCTGACGGAGGTCCATCTCAGAGTCCCCACTTGACAGAGTAGCCAGCTGGGAGGAATTAGAAGGTCTGCAAGACATCTGACAATACTGAGAGGAGAAGGAAACCATCCCAGTGGCCCAGTCGATGACTGGGTTGTGGGCCTTCAGCCACGGCATGCCCAAGATTATAGGGGATAATGGAGAGGAAATAATGTCCATGCAAAGAAGTTCCTGATGGTTGCCCGAGATGGTCATGAGCAGTGGGATGGTCTCTTGCGTAACCGGGCCTGAACGGATGGAGGAGCCATCCGCCAGGTAAACTGACAGTCCCTGGGATTTAGACTGGAGGGAGATCCGGTGTTGGGCAGCGAAGGAAGAGTCCATGAAGCAGCTGCATGCCCCGGAATCAATAATGGCGGGTACCTGAAGGATTCTTCCCGGAAGCTGTAATGAGACAGAAAGAGCAAGGTGAGAGGAGACCCGGGTTGAGGGGTCTATGGAGCAAGTAGGCATGAGAGGGCACTTACGAGCCTTGGCCGGACAGTTCCTTACGTAGTGCCCAGGCTCACCACAGTAAAGGCACAAGTTGTTGACCCGACTACGTTGCCGTTCCTCAGGAGTTAGGGAAGGCCTCAAGAGCCCTAACTGCATGGACTCGGAGGAATCAGGGAGGGTTACTGACCGCTGGGCCGAGCCAGTCTGCAGGTGACTTGGAGCCTTGGGGAGCATCCAGGTAGGATGAGTGACACCGGATGCACGTTCCGACCTGCGCTCCCTTAGTCGTCGGTCAATCTGGATGACCAGGTTGATCAGAGTGTCCAGGGTCTGGGGTACCCCAACTCTCGCCAGCTCATCTTTTAGTGCCTCAGAAAGTCCTAGGCGGAACTGGTGACGCAGGGCCGCGTCGTTCCACTGGGTATCCGCACCCCAGCGCCTAAAGTCCGCGACATAGTCTTCCACAGGCCTTCGCCCCTGCTGGAGGGCGCGCAGAGTGGTCTCCGCGGTGGCAGCGAGTTGGGGGTCTTCATAGAGTTGGGCCATGGTGTCAAAAAATGAATTAAGACCGGCCAGTGCAGGGTCTTTCTGCTCTAGGAGGCGGTGGGCCCAGGTTCGCGGGTCTCCGGAGAGTAGGGAGATCACGAAGCCCACCTTGGTGGCTTCCAGGGAAAAAGTACGTGGTTGCAGTGCAAAGAATAGTTCACAGGAGTTACGGAAGTCCCGAAAGAGGTTGCGGGCACCCGAGAATCTCTCAGGGATTGGTACCCGGGGCTCTGGAGGGAGCATTATCACTGATGGTCCTGGACTTCCCCCAGATGGGGCTGTTGGTGGTAAAGCCAGCACCCGTTCTTCCAACCGGGTGTATCCCTGCTGGAGATTCTTTACCGCATCGGTCAATCCTGCCAGGTGTTGGCACAGTCCTTCCATAGGAGAGGCCCCCTGCTCAGACTCAGACATGGCTGTCTGCTACTGTCACGCTCCCTGGTGGTGATGAGTCTGATTGGCAGAGAAGGGCCTCCCTTGCGGCTCCCGCTCGCCGGTCCCCTGATGATGGGACAGTAGGACCAGGAGTCAGGAGGGGCACAGGTGCCTGGCAGGAATGGTCAGACCGGTACAAGAGCTTCCTGGATAAGCTCAGCGGATGAGGTAAGTAGGTAGCTGTAGGCAGACTGGAACAACAGGCAGACTTGGATCTGTATGCAGACTGGAACAACAGGTAAGCTGGATCTGTATGCAGACTGGAACAACAGGTAAGCTGGATCTGTATGCAGACTGGAACAACAGGTAAGCTGGAACTGTGTGCAGACTGGAACAACAGGTAAGCTGGATCTGTATGCAGACTGGAACAACAGGCAGACTTGGATCTGTATGCAGGCTGGTACAACAGGTAAGCTGGATCTGTATGCAGACTGGAACAACAGGCAGACTTGTATCTGTGTGCAGACTGGAACAACAGGCAGACTTGTATCTGTGTGCAGACTGGAACAACAGGCAGACTTGTATCTGTGTGCAGACTGGAACAACAGGCAGACTTGGATCTGTATGCAGGCTGGTACAACAGGTAAGCTGGATCTGTATGCAGACTGGAACAACAGGCAGACTTGGATCTGTATGCAGGCTGGAACAGCAGGTAAGCTGGCTCTGGAATGGTCAGACAGGCCGGGTCAGATATCAGGCTGGCAGCAAGGTACAGATGAAGCAAACAATAGGATGGTCAAAGACAAGCCAAGGTCGATACACAGGGACAGAGCGGATGGTCAAGGATAGCCGGGTCAAACACAGGTAAACAGTCTTCAGATCAGGTTTCAGACACAGAACGTTGTAGAGCAGACAGCGGGGACCGTCAGTCACAGGAGGGTTTAAATAGCCTCACTGGCGCCAATGGAGGCGCGCACCCGTCCGCGCACGCTCGCCCTCGTCTGCGGGCGCGCGCGTGCACGCGCGCGCTCGCGCATGCGCAATGGCAGCCGAGAACGGGAACCAGCGATACTGAGGCGCCGATTACTGGCAGGATCATCAGGTCGCTGGCCACGGATGGAGCCCTCATGACAATAGTGCTCTCCAGAGGCCCTAAGGCAAGAGGGATGACCTACTCATTTACAACAGGCCTATGTTGGCCTTACACCTATAGAATTTAATTTGAACGAGAAAGTATAAAAATTGCTCATTCAACCATTCAATGGTGCCTACTTTGCCTCGTATAATTTCTAACGACTTTTTGTTCACATACCATGTCAATGACTCAATTTTCGTAGAAAGATTTCAGTACGTGCGGAAGTGATGTTCTACATAAACTTCAAATCCTCCTACCTCCTCCTACCATTTATTTAGGAACTGTTTATTTGCACAATATTTGATTTGTCTTGCATTTTACAGCTTTATAGATTGTGTGGATGAAAGCCAGGAGTTTATTGCCATAGCGGTGCTTGGAGCTTTGCTCATTCAAAATCGAAAGAACAAGCAGAATAAGAAGAAGAGGATATAGAGTAAGGGTTGAAAAATTGCGATTACTTATTTCTTACTATAGAGAATTCTACTACTGGATTAACTTTGACAAGTGCATTCATGAGATCACTTTTTTTCTTGGTCGAAAGCCAGTTCAACAATTAGAAATTTGTTTGTTTATTAGATTTGACAACATTTTTCCATTCTTGTACTTCATTTTTTTTCGCTCAATCTGGTCGAACCTAATTGTTGAATAGTCCATTTAACTCTTGAGCTGGCCATACATTATACATATTTACATAGTAGGTGAGGTTAAAAAAAGTCCATCAAGTCCAACCTATGTGTGTGATTATATGTCAGTATTACATTGTATATCCCTGTATGTTGTCGTCGTTCAGGTGCTTATCTAATATTTTTTTGAAACTATCGATGCCCCCCGATGAGACCACCATCTATGGAAGGGAATTCCACATCCTTGCCGCTCTTACAGTAAAGAATCCTCTACATAGTTTAAGGTTAAACCTCTTTTCTTCTAATTTTAATGAGTGGCCACGTGTCTTGTTAAACTCCCTTCCGCAAAAAAGTTTTATCCCTATTGTGGGGTCACCAGTACGCTATTTGTAAATTGAAATCATATCCCCTCTCAAGCATCTCTTCTCCAGAGAGGATAAGTTCAGTGCATGTAACCTTTCCTCATAACTAATATCCTCCAGTCCTTTTATTAGCTATATTG
Organism: Lithobates sylvaticus; assembly: GCA_028564925.1. Classification (NCBI taxonomy): domain Eukaryota; kingdom Metazoa; phylum Chordata; class Amphibia; order Anura; family Ranidae; genus Lithobates; species Lithobates sylvaticus. The sequence continues at coordinate 264,908,605 of CM053031.1, forward strand.
CCCTTCTCTGTACTCGCTCTATTTCCATTACATCCTTCCTGAGGACTGGTGCCCAGAACTGGACAGCATACTCCAGGTGCGGCCGGACCAGAGTCTTGTAGAGTGGGAGAATTATTGCTTTATCTCTGGAGTTAATCCCTTTTTTAATGCAGGCCAATATTCTGTTTGCTTTGTTATCAGCAGCTTGGCATTGCATGCCAAATATACAATTTTCTTATTCAATTTCCTTTAGATCTACCTTCAACTATGTAGTACAAGGAATTGCCTGATTGCATACAAATTGAAAGTGTTTAGGTCTGAACTCATATTATATGGTTTTGTAAATCTAATGGAAAATTGGACAAGAAAATTGTATAATGTTTTGCCAGCCCTAAATAATCAAACAAATGTTCTGAAAACAGCTTTTTTTCCAATGAAATTCTAGAGGTGTAAGGTCAACCCTAATTTTTGGTCTTTTTCTGTTAAATATACCATTACATCAGTTCCATAGTCAAAGGAAAAGGTCCATAAGCCACACATCATGACTTAGACCCATGTGCATGAAGTGATATGAATGGCAGCCTCATCCCGGACTCCAGCCCAGGGATCCCCATGATTAAGCTCCAAGGGGTGGAGCGAAATGTGTTGGGGATGTGGCCTGGCTGGAGTCCGGGATGAGGCTGCCATTCATCTCACTTCATGCACATGGGTCTGCTTCATGATGTGCAGCTTATGGACGTTGTCCTTTGACATTGCTGCAGCTTGGATCTAGGACGAGCTCTCTGTCCCTGCCTGTACTCACAATGGTCTAGTTGGACTTTAACCTCTCTACCTGAGCGGCACCTATATTTTGCCTTTTTGGGTCATCAGTTCAAAAGTCCTATCACACTTCCTTTTCTAGGGCTCTTCATAGATACAATACAGTCAGCATTGTCATTCTAGAACACGAAGCTTGGCAGGAGGTAATAATGAAGTAGTAAAAAAAACAAAAAACGAATGCAACCACTACATCTAAGGACTAGTAAGATACAACATATTCTATTTTTGATCTTGGATTTATATACATTTTATTAGTGTTGACTGTTAAATGCCAGGCACCAATATACGTGTTGCTACAAAGGCAGCTTAGGGGGGAAAACCAGAGCGATAGATATATATATAGATAGATAGATAGATAGATAGATAGATAGATAGATAGATAGATAGATAGATAGATAAAGCCTGCTGTTCTGTGTAAGGGAGAGCGCTCTACAACGGATGTGAATTCTGGGAGCCATGTTGTCATCTGTGTCCCTGCAAAGCAGAGACATGGATCCATGTCTCCCCCTAGTAAAAGCACCTCTCACAGTACACTGAAACATTAGCTCGGCGAACAGTTAACCCTTTGATCGCCCCCGATATTAACCCATTCCAAATCAGTGTCATTAGTACAGTGACAGTGTATATTTTTAGCACTGATCACTGTATTAATGTCACTGGTCCCCAAAAAAAATGTCAAAAGTGTCAGTTAGTGTTTGACTGTCCGCCACAATATCGCAGTCCCACTATAAGTCGCTGATCGCCACCATTACTAGTAAAAAATAAATAAATAAATAAAACTATCCCATAGTTTGTAGGAGCTATAACTTTTGTGGAAACCAATCAATATACACTTATTGGGACAGACTACATATTGGCCTAAATTAATGAAGAAATTAGATTTTTTTTAAATTTTTTATTGGATGTGTTTTATAGAAGAAAGTAAAAAATATACATAGTTTTTTTTTTGTCTTTTTTTGTTTATAGCGCAAAAAATAAAAACCGCAGCAGTGATCAAATACTACCAAAAGAAATCTCTATTTGTGGGGAAAAAAGGACATCAATTTTATTTGGTTACAGCGTCGCACGACCTTGCAATTGTCAGTTAGATTATCACAGTGCCGTATTGAACAAGCTGGCCCGGTAATGAAGGTGGGTAAATCTTCTGGGGGGCAAGTGGTTGAGTAATTAGAAAGTCAACCTTCCAAACGGAATGATATATTCATTTTCAGGGTCACTCTATGTGCTTTGAGCTTTTTGTTAATAATTAGGACACAAAAGTATTTACTAAAACATTTGCTCGGTTTGCATTGCGTTACATCATTCATGAATATTAAATAACGTAATTTGGTTGGGTTATTTTTCTGACTTCTGGTAGAGGCATGCACAATTCATGACATGCTAATGATGAATCATTACGTTGAGGTGGCAATACGTTCTTGTCACTTGGGCCCTATTAGGGCTTATGCACCTTTCTCTACAGTCTATGTTAATTAGCATCACTTCCCTAGCTACATACACGTCGGATTGTGCTAGGGCAGAACTTTATTTTTGCTTGCAGTTGTATTTTTGGTAGAATGTATTTCTGTGTTATTTATTTTCCATATTATGCAACCAGCCAAAGCAAGCCTGTTCAGGACTGGGAGGGTGAATATACATATAATGCAATGATTTGGAGACTAAAAATTCATCATTTGAATCTACCTTAACATTTAGTCGTACAAATACATTGCCTTGAAAAAAGTATTCATACCCACTGAAATTTTCCACATTTTGTCATGTTACATCCAAAAACTTAAATGTATTTTATTGGGATTCTATCATAGACCAACACAAAGTGGTACATAATTGCGAAGTGGAAGGAAAATGATAAATGGTTTTCAATTTTTTTTTACAAATAAATATGTGAAAAGTGTGGTGTCCATTTGTATTCAGCCCCCCTGAGTCAATACTTTGTAGAACCCCCTTTTGCTGCAATTACAGCTACAAGTCTTTTTGGGGATGTCTCTACCAGCTTTGCCCATCTAGAGAGTGACATTTTTGTCCATTCTTCTTTGCAAAATAGCTCAAGCTCTGTCAGATTGGATGGAGAGCGTCTGTGAACAGCAATTTTCAAGTATTCTCACAGATTCTCAGTTGGATTGAGGTCTGGACTGTGACTGGGCCATTCTAACATATGAATATGATGTGATCCAAACCACAGCATTGTAGCTCTGGCTGAATGTTTAAGGTTGTTGTCCTGCTGGAAGGTGAAGCTCTGATCCAGTCTTTTGCCGACTCTAATGCGGCATACACGCGGTCGGAATTTCCGATGGAAACAGTCCGATGGGAGCTTTTCATCGGATTTTCCGACCGTGTGTATGCCCAACGGTCTTTTTTCTGTCGGAATTTCCGACAGAACTTTGGATTGAGAACCTGTTCTCAATTTTTCAGACGGAAAACCTTTCTATTGGATTTTCCGATCGTGTGTATGCAATTCCGACACGCAAAATTCCGACGCATGCTCGGAAACAATTTGACGCATGCTCGGAAGCATTAAACTTCCCTTTTATAGTGCTGTCGAACGTGTTTTATACCGCTGTGTTATTGACCGTCGGAATTTGGTGTGATCGTGTGTAGGCAAGACAGTTTAAGCGGAATTCCGTCGGAAAAACCGTCAGAGTTTTTTCCGACGAGAATTCCGATCGTGTGTATGCGGCATAACAGGTTTTCTTCTAAGATTGCCCTGTATTTGGCTCCATCCATCTTCCCATCAACTCTAACCAGCCTTCCTGTACCTGCTGAAGAAAAGCATCCCCAAAACATGATACTGCCACCACCATGTTTCACGGTGGGGATGGCGTGTTCAGGGTGATGTGGAGTGTTAGTTTTCTGCCACATATAGCTTTTTGCTTTTAGGCCAAAAAGTAAAATTTTGGTCTCATCTGGCCAGAGCACCTTCTTCCACATGTTTGCTGTGTCCTCCACATGGCTTCTCGCAAACTGCAAACTTCTTATGGCTTTCTTTCAACAATGGCATCCTTTTTGCCACTCTTCCATAAAGGGCAGATTTGTGAAGTGCACTGCTAATAGTTGTCCTGTGGACAGATTCTTACACCCGAGCTGTGGATCTCTGCAGCTCCTCCAGAGTTACCATGGGCCTCTTGGCTGCTTCTCTGATTAATGCTCTCCTTACCCGGCCTGTCAATTTAGGTGGACAGACATGTCTTGGTAGGTTTGCAGTTGTGCCATACTCTTTCCATTTTTGGATGATGGATTGAACAGTTCTCCATGAGATGTTCAAAGCTTGGGATATTTTTTTATAACCCAACCCTGCTTTAAACTTCTCCACAACTTTATCCCTAACCTGCCTGGTGTGTTCCTTGACCTTCATAAAGCTGTTTGTTCACTACGATTCTGTAAAAAAAAACTCAGAGGGCTCCACAGAACAGCTGTATTTATACTGAGAGTAAATTAAACACAGGTGGACTCTATTTACTAATTAGGTGACTTCTCAAGGCAATCCACTATATATTAGTTAGGGGTATCAGAGTAAAGGGGGCTGAATACAAATGCACGCCACACTTTTCAGATATTTATTTGTAAAACATTTTGAAAACCATTTATCATTTTGCTCCCACTTCACAATTATGTGCCACTTTGTGTTGGTCTATCACATAAAATTCCAATAAAATACATTTACATTTTTGGTTGTAACATGACAAAATATGGAAAATTTCAAGGGTTATGAATACTTTTTCAAGGCACTGTACTCCGATTAATTATAGAATTAAAGTAATACTAAAATTCCCATTTAAAAAATAAAAACAAATAACAAACATCTCTATACTTATCTGCTCTATGCAGTGGTTTTGCACAGAGCAGCCCAGATCCTCCTCTTCTCGGGTCCCTCTTCGGTTCTCCTGGCCCCTCCCTCCTGTTGAGTGCCCCCACAGCAAGCAGCTTGCTATGGGGACACCCAACCTGAGCTACAGCTGCGCGTGTCCATTCAGACATGGAGCTGTAGCCAGGCCCAGGCAGCCGAGACACTCCTACAACAACGCTGGATAGATATGGGGCTCAGGTAAGTATTAGAGGGGCTGCTGCACACAGAAGGCTTTTTATCTTATAGTGTTATTAAACACAAGACCCTGCATTCACTATATCTGGTCTCCCACAGAACACAGAACATGGAAATAAAATAATTTTAGTAAATATAAACTGCTAAATACCTTTTCTCATCAGCAGTACAGGCAGTCCCCTGAGTTACGAACAGTTAGGGACTGCCGGTTTGTTCTTAAGTCGGATATGTTCGTAAGTCAGGAGCGCAAGCACAGAACAGCAGAGACGTCTTTTTCCAATGTTTTCCGATGTTCTGTCAAGTAGCCGCGCATGCGCAGATGTAGTTTTCCGATGTTTTTCGACGCAGAACGGCAGAGACGCCACACCGCCTCTCGTTCATAAGTAGGAGTCGTTCACAAGTCGGATGTTCGTAACGCGGGACTGCCTGTATATAGCAATTTTGTGACTTCTATCAGTCTCTGCTTAGCGCTTGTAGGAGGAGTTTTCATTCTCTCCTGACACTCTGTCTGGACAGTGCTGATTGGTCCTGTGCTGACCACATGCACTCTCCCAAAAAGAAAAAAAACTTCTCTAGCAATACACACCAAAGTGAGCATGTGCAGCCAGACTTCTAATGCCGTGTTCTATCACAAGATGGGTTGGTCAGTTAAAGAAGGGGAGGATCAGAGAAAACAGGATCAAACATCCTTTATACACAATACAGAGGATTACCCCCTTAGGTTCCACAGTAAGTATAACAAGCATGCTTTACTGCATATATAGACTGATTTTACTGTTGTGGGTTTAGTAACACTTTAATGCATAGAATGCATTAAGATAAAAAAAAAAAACTTCTGCCTTTACAATCACCTTAATTAACCAGCTCAGCTCTTACACCTATACATCCTTTATAGACCAGAATGATTTTAACTTAGCGATATATAAAAGTCCAATTGATCTTTACATTTAAATTAGCTTAATGTAAGGTGTGCAAAGTCTATAAGGCTGGGTTCACACTGATGCTGGAATGGACTCACAGCAGGGGTCCAGTGCGTCACTGTTCTCCGTTTTAGCCCTGGTTCACACTGGTGCGATTTGACATGTGATTTGACATGTCAAATCGCATGCCAAATCGGCGGCAATTGCTGGCTGTTGGAAGGCAACATGGTTTAATATCATATTTCTGGAGGTTTCTTTCTGGTTGATACAACCAGGTGACTGGAATGTAACAAGTTGCACATCACAGCTTTGTAGAATAAAAACTTAGCTCTTGACCAATTGGTGTTATAAAGATTGTAATGTGTGATTACAGGCGTCAAAGAGAACACAGTCACATAGCGATGATACATGGACGAATGCTGCCCCTAGAGGCCAAGAAATACGGACAGAAATATAATATATTAAGAAGGGCTGCCGTTCAGCTACTTTGATTTATTAGAGACCTAGATGGGCTGGCAATGGGGTTGGGTCTGGACGGTGTATGGATGGAGTTTAAAAAGTGCACACAGAAGGGAAATCACCCCTTTTCCTTTTTTGTCTCTCTCTTGCTTCTCTGAGCCTCATGGCTCTCTGTTACCATTTTGAGCCCAGCTGACGAGACAATATCTAGAGGACAGCCTTGCCATAAGTATGTTTTGATGTTCTTTTGTTATATACTCTGTAATATTTCCTTTAATGTTTTTATGTTAGCATTTTCCTATTTTCTTGGGAAATAAATAAGACGTTGTTTTACTAAGCAGTGTGTTTGTTTTCATAGCTAACCTTATATCATTGTGCTATCAACAGTAACATTATTAGAGTTTTAATAGACTAGCTAACTATAGAAATAGACAAGTTAATACATATATGGAATAAATAGAGGGAATCCATAAACAACCTTGGATAATATTTATTTTAGCATTTATTTCACTGGCAATGGCACTATCCTAATCTGTGTGACGCTGCACTTGCGGCGCCGCACTGATTTCAAAAAGTAGTTTCTATACTACTTTTTATGATTTCCATTGACATCTGTGCAGAAACCCTCACAAAGATGTCTTTGAAATCGCTGCTGAAATTGGGACTGACATGTGGGAGCAGAGGCAGACTGACCAGTCGGGCACTCGGGCGCTGCCCGAGGGCCCGAGGCCATTAGGGGCTCGGACTCGGCCACATGAGAGGCCACTTTAAGCGGCTGTTATACATGCCTTGATGCCACGATGCTGTGATGCCGATTTTAATACTGCTAACAGCGTGCTGCTCCCCACTGGCCCCTCCTTCCCTCCCGTCCGTCCCAGGTGCTTGTCACCTGGGACGGACGAGAATAGTGGAGGGGCCGGCGGGGGAGCTGCGCACCGCTAGAAGTATTATTATCGGTGAGTGAAGCTGAGAGGTCCGTCACAAGTGATGGGGGGAGTACAGATGTATGGGCCCCGGGCCCCAACATGACCACAGGAAGGCCCATGATACTCCCCTGGTCCCCCCACCCCACGGTGTCCCCTGTGTGTGTGTTCTCCCTCCAGTGTCCCCCTGTGTGTGTTCTCCCTCCAGTGTCCCCCTATGTGTGTTCTCCCTCCAGTGTCCCCCTGTGTGTGTGTTCTCCCTCCAGTGTTCCCCTGTGTGTGCGTTCTCCCTCCAGTGTCCCCCTTGTGTGTGTGTTTTCTCTCTCCAGTGTCCCCCTGTGTGTGTGCGTTCTCCCTCCAGTGTCCCCCTGTGTGTGTGTGTTCTCCCTCCAGTTTCCCCCTGTGTGTGTGTTCTCCCTCCAGTGTCCCCCTGTGTGTGTTCTCCCTCCAGTGTCCCCCTGTGTGTGTGTTCTCCCTCCAGTGTCCCCCTGTGTGTGTGTTCTCCCTCCAGTGTCCCCCTGTGTGTGTGCGTTCTCCCTCCAGTGTCCCCCTGTGTGTTCTCCCTCCAGTGTCCCCCTGTGTGTTCTCCCTCCAGTGTCCCCCTGTGTGTGCGTTCTCCCTCCAGTGTCCCCCTGTGTGTGTGTTTTCCCTCCAGTGTCCCCCTGTGTGTGTGTTCTCCATGCAGTGTTCCCCTGTGTGTGTGTGCATTCTCCCTCCAGTGTCTCCTGTTTGTGTGTTGTCCCTCCAGTGTCCCCCTGTGTGTGTGTGTTCTCCCTCCAGTGTCCCCCTGTGTGTGTGTTCTCCCTACAGTGTCCCCCTGTGTGTGTGTTCTCCCTCCCCAGTGTCCCCCTGTGCCCCCCACCCAGTGTCTCCCTGTGTGCTCTCCCCCCCCCCCCCCAGTGTCCCCCTTTGTGCTCTCCCCCCAGTGTCCCCCTGTGTGCTCTCCCCCCACACAGTGTCCCCCTGTGTGCTCTCCCCCCACACAGTGTCCCCCTCCAGTGTGCTCCCCCCCCCAGGCCGAGGCGAGCGAGCCCAGCAGGGCACAGGGCCCAGACGCAGAGCAACAGCACAGCGTTTCAAGCAGAGGCTCCTGAGCTAGTCTCGAGGGAGGACCAGCATGCTGTAGACGAAGAGATGGCGCTAAGCCAACAGCTCTATAGTAGCGGCCAGCAGAGCCCGAGGCAGGCACAGCAGCATTCAACGAACAGGCAGCAGCCCAAGAGGAGCCACAGAAGGCGCTTCAGCCTGCAGGTCCCAAGAAGCGAGAGCAGGCAGCCAGGGCATCTGCACAACAGCAGCAGGGCAAGCAGCAGCCACAGTAGCAAAGGCCTGACACAGCCCCAAGAGCTAGGGCAGCAGTCAGCAGCGTCCCATCTCAGTGCCGCGCGCAGCCAGCATCCAGGGGGCCAGGCGGAGAGGGCTATAAGAGGCCACAGGGCTGGCCGGGATCTCGCCACGCAGAGCAGGCGCAGCAGCCGAGAGGTTCAGCGGAGCGCAGCGAAAGCACATAAGGCACCGGCAGCGCCAGACAGGCAGGGAAGCACAAGCGCAGGAGCAGCGGGGCAGCCAGCAGCAAGCCCAAGAGCGAGAGCAGATACAAAAGGCCAGAGCAGGGCCCGGGGGAAGGAATTCAAGAGTCTAGCTCTACGCCTACAATGGCTGACAGCACACAGAAAGACCAGCCGCAAACATTAGTGCACTCAGTTGCCCCCCCTTCAATGCCCAAAGAGGTGGGGCTCTCTGATCCCAGCATCAGCCTGAGAGCAACAGCCCATTCGCCGCCAGAGGCGGAAGTGGGGCAAGCAGCAGAGCAGGTGGACAGCACAGAGAAGGAGTCAGGACGCCAAAGCCCTTGGGCAGAGCGTCAGCGTAACAGCCAGCATGCCTCAGTGACAACAGGGTAAAGCGCGACTCGGCCTGGCGGGCCAATCAAGAAGAAAGCCTGACAAGCTCCCAAGCGAGCAACAGACGCCAGCCAGAAGAGAGCGCCCCCGTGGCGCCTGCCGAGCAAAGCCGGGCATAAATGAGAGAGAGTGCTAGCAGGCCCCCGACCCCAGACAGGCAAAGAGTCAAGACAGCAGAAAAGGGTCCGCGGCCCCCGCCGCCGAAGAAGTCACAGGCAAATGAAGGAGCAGAGACATGCCCAGCAGGAAGCGAGCGGTGCAGCAGCAGGACAAGGAACCGACCAGCCGGACAGGCAGGCAAAGGCGAAAGCGTCGCCGGCAACTGCAGGGGGAGGACAGCGCTCTCCAACACCGGAAGCAGGCAGAGGTCCAGCAGGAGCAGGAGATTTGGCAAGCCTCAGCCAGGCGGGGGCCCACAGCAGACGAGATACCAGAAAAAGCCAGACAGCCGAGAGCAACAGCAGCAACAGACAAGCCCAGCGCAAAAGGCTCTCACAGGCGAGGCAGCTCCCAGGCTCAGGGCAAGACCAGTCTACAGCCGGCGCCCCAAGCCCGCAATGCCAGGTTCCTGGCAGATCGAGCTAGCTAGAGCAGCACCAGTTGAAGGCGGCGCCAGCCGCGCTGCAAGCAGGCGCGGCAAGCAGCAGCTGAAGCCCACAAAGCCGCAAATAGGGTGCAGGTCACAAGCCCGGCCATGCCAGAACGAGCCCTGGCCCGAGGCAGACAGCAGGCAAGACCGAGCTCTGCGCCTGAGTCACAGCCAATATAGTCAAGCCAGGAGGAGAGGCATAGGGCAGCCAAGCGCAACACACCAGTCAGGAGGAAACTGCAAACGCCCAGCAAGGCCCGAGAAAAGAGCGGCAAGCGCCAGTAGCGCCCACCAGCGCTCACACGCCATAAAAACAACAGGAACCAGCGAGGCACCTTCAGAGCAGCAAGAGCAAAGCTCTAGAGCAGCCGCCCTAGCGGACCAGCTCAACAGCAGGCAAGCGCAGCTCGAGTCAGCAAGAAAGCCGCCGGGAGCAGACAAGCCCAATGAGGGGTCAGCGAGCCTACGCGACACAGCCTAGGACAAGCAGCGCCATAAGGCAGGTGAAAGGCGCCAATAGGCAGCAAAGGGAAGAAGGAGTAAAGTTAGGCACACAGAGGCGGTGCAGAGAGAGCCAGCCCGCCCACACAAGGCAGCTGCAGGCCCAGAGGGCACAGGAAGCAGAGAGAACAGAAAAGCAGGGAGCAAGCCAGCACCACGAAGCGGCAGTACAGCGAGAAGTAGTTCCCAGCTTGGGGATCAACAGGCAAGCACGCGAGCCAGACCCGGCAGAGAGCGCTAAGAGCAGGGCAAGACACAGCCAGAAAAGGCCGCAGGAATACACGCCCAGAGAGAAGAGGCGCGGACAAGCACCCAGCAAGGCGCCCAACAAGAGAGCCAAACATGCAGAGCAGGTAGAAGAGAGAGGGCAGGTGCAAAGAGAGCAGCCTGGGAAAACAAAGATGAGCAGCGCACAGCGAGTTAGCAGGGGGAGAGCAGGGCTAAAGCCACATGAGATCAGTCAAGCAGAGCACTACAGCTCGCGGACAAACAGGGGCAACGACGCAGCCAGGAGATCGCCGTATATACAGTGTCCCCCTGTGTGTGCTCTCCCCCCCCGTGTCTCCCTGGGCAGGTGCGGCATGAGTGTGGGGGCAGTTGGCCCCTGTGCGAGTTCAGCTGAACTCGCACAGCTTGATTCCCACAGCTCAGTGTGAACCTGGGCTAAGGGACGAATCAGGGCGAAATTTTTGCCTGAATTCGTCCCTGAAATGGAGCCAAAAACGCACAGGACTCCTGTGCAAGCCGCTCCACCGCCGCCATAGAGATATGTGACAATCTCCTGTCATGCGAAATGAATGCGGGAGAAACCCGCAATGTTGGCACACCAGGCCGATCTGTCCATGAACTCGCACAGCTTGATTCCCACAGCTCAGTGTGAACCTGGGCTAAGGGACGAATCAGGGCGAAATTTTTGCCTGAATTCGTCCCTGAAATGGAGCCAAAAACGCACAGGACTCCTGTGCAAGCCGCTCCACCGCCGCCATAGAGATATGTGACAATCTCCTGTCATGCGAAATGAATGCGGGAGAAACCCGCAATGTTGGCACACCAGGCCGATCTGTCCATCGGTTTTGGGTGCAGGCGCCGGCATTGCAAGTAAGGGAAACTGGCAGTGAAGCCTTACTTGCTGCACATGAGCGAGTAGCGCAGCACTTTCTGACTGGTCCCATCGTTTTCTGGGACACACACAGGTAGCGGGGGAAAAGGAGGAGGGCCGGATGCAACCGTGGAAGTGATGTACCTCGCTGTGAAGTCCCAAAGAAAAAAAAAATGCAAAAACGAGGGGGGTGGGGTGGTCAATTGTTTGAGACAGAGTTCACTTTTTTGCCTGGAACTCTGCTTTAAGTCACCCAAAAGTTCAACTAGAACAATAAATCAAGGCATAGGGGAGTGAGCCAGACGGACAAGCTCACTGCGGTACATGCACCACGTAGTAGGCAGAGGTGCTGGAATAGCTACATATGGTAAATCACAGACATAAAAAAGTCTCCCGGGCAGTTCCAAAGTGCAGACTGTAGGAAAAAAAACAGGAACAGCATAGTAGATAACACAGTCTCCATAATAAACTTGAACCTGCAGGAGAGAAGTGCAATATATAAAAAAGTTCACCTGAACAAGTCAGAGGCACAAACTCAGGTTATTGTTCAGCCGAAAAATAACGCACAACAGGTGCTAAGGGACTCAGTCCAACAAGACAAAAGAAAGAGGCTCAATTGAAACAGTAGAGTGGTGATCATGGTAAGGCAGCTCCCGGTCAACAGTGAGGTGGCAGAAATTCAATCTAAATGGAAGCCTCACGTGAAGAGGTGAATAAGCAAACGGTCTCCTCATCCTGGACCCGCAGCCGAGCAGCGAGCAAGACACTGTAGTGGTAACCACGAGCCTGCAGAGCCGCTTTCACATGATTGAATGATTTTCAGAGATTCTGTCTCTTCACCAAATAGTCAGGGAAAATTAGTAACTTGTCATTCTGAAAAAGTAGATCCCCTTGAAACTTGGCACCACGAAGAACCTCATCCCAGTCATGGAAATTTAGCAGCTGTACAATGAAGGTAAGAGGAGGAGAGCCAGGGGGCCCTGGCTTAGGCGGAATGCGATGCGCCCTCTCCATGGTGCAGTAGAGAGAAAACTGAGCAGCGGGTAACAGGGTGTGCAACAAGTCCTCTACAAAGACCGTTGGGTTATTGCCGTCCACTCTAAGGCCTGATTCACACCTAGACATTTTTAGTTCTTTTTGCATTTTGCACAAATCTGCAAAAAGCACTAAAAATGCATAGCGGTGAATCAAGCCTAACCCCAGGATACAGAAGTTGTTCCTCTGGTTGTGGCTCTAAGCATCCTCTGCCTTGTATATCAGGCCACAGAGTTTAGTCTGAAGATTGCAGATAGCTGTAGTGCTCTCTGAGAGCATGTCCTCCTCCTGGCCTACTCGCTGCTCCGCTGCTGACACTCTGGAGCAGAGCTTCTCGATATCCTGTCTCAGGATCCCCACATCTAATTGCACCTCCTCAATTTTAGGAGCCAGAGTTGACTTACAGGTAGCAATTGCGGCCATAACATAAGCAAGTCCAGGCTGTGGGGAAGCATCTGATTCCAGCAGGTCTATCTGTGATGCCATGTTGGACAGGAGCTTGGCGTGGGCCTCCACATGGGCACCAGGGGCCGGACTAGTCTTTCCACTAACGGCGGGAACCTAGAGTATTTTTCCTAGAGTATTTTTTTGACCGGAGTAAAGTTGGTTTTAATTTCAATGATGTCATTGGTGTGATGCCCTTTGTTTCCTGCTCTTGTATCTAATTTCTTTTTTTCCCCCTTTTTTTTATCCATAATAACGTTTTATTGCAGATTATGCAGAAACAAAACAAACATAACATAAGTGCAAAGATGATCTTCAGTACAAAAGATGGACATGCACAAGCTTAAGCAAGTGGTCAACCCAAACAGGACCACGAAGGGTATACAAAAGTGCACTACAAAAACCATCACAAAACTAAAAAAAAAAATAAAACAGAAAAGAAGTCCAGACCCTATCTCGGGGCACCTACTTAGTTTAAGCCGTCACAACCAACAAATGGTTAGAGATTACATACATACAGAATGCCCACAAAAGGAGATTGCAGGGAGCGCTTCCACACTATTGACCCTAATCGAGAGGGGGGAGAGGAGCAAGAGAAAAAAAGAGCAAAGAATGACTAGAGAAGGAAGAAAGAAGGAAGGAAGCAGAATCGCTCTACTCAAGGGCCAAGGGTGTCTCCAGATGTGGGAATAAAGCAAGACCACACGATTCCCAATGCCCTTAACCACTATGCCCTGAAGATCGACTGGGTGGATTATGACCAATGCAGTCCTAACCACAGGACCGGTCTCCACAAGGCGGTCACCTACAAGCACATCCAATAGGCCTTCAATGGTTCAGCTCCCAACAAGGTTTTGTATCTAACTTCTATGGTTTATCTTTATGTATACCACATCACTTACATGAGTCAATATTATACTTATTTAATTATCGTTTCGTGGTATTATATAAAAAAATTACAAATATAATTTAAAAATGTATTTTTCACACAGCAAAAAGCACTGTAACTACTTCTTCTCTAATGTCTACATTCTTTCTGCATGTGAGTGGGTGAGCAGCCAAAGCAAAGCAGTGTTACCTTTACCTTAGCTCTGAAAATATGCCAGAATAAAGATCATACTAATCATCAAGTTGTCCCCATAAGTCAGTAAGTCCAATTTTGTGAATTACTTTTTAGTGCTTGACCAGCGTTCATGCAAATAACATAGTACAGATAGAAGGTTGAAATGTGAAAATTTGAAAACAACCTATGCAATTTTTTACTTTTAGGTTTCTATGGCTACCCAATGAAATAATGCCAAAAAAGTTTGTGGAAATATAGAAACTAACTTTATTTATTGTTTTCCACCAAGAAAAGTTACAACTGTTATGCGGCGTACACACGGTCGGAATTTCTGATGGAAACAGTCCGATGGGAGCTTTTCATCGGATTTTCCGACCGTGTGTATGCCCAACGGTCTTTTTCTGTCGGAATTTCCGTCGGACTTTGAATTGAGAACCTGACGGAAAAAATTCAGAATTTTTTCCAACGAGAATTCCGATCGTGTGTACGCGGCATAAGACAGCTGATGGGTTGCATTTGTTTCCTAGTGAGTCATCCTTTTACAAGCTATGCATCTTATAAATTAGTCCCATCATCTTGGTGGCCACTTGTTAGAGAACGCCTTAGTATCTTAAGATGTTAATAATAATATTTATTTCTGGTAAGATATGCTTTAGATGAGAAGTATTTGCGTGTATGTCCTATTGAAGGCCACTTTAAAAAGTTTGGACCTAAGAATAGGCTAGCAAAGTTACCCATTGTATGTCCTTTACTCACGGTCTACCTCAAGATGTCTCTTTCTGGTCATCTTTAAAACGTGAAGTGATAAATTCATTATGTATGCCACTGACCCACTGAAACTTCTTTGTTGATAGTGAATACATAAACTTCAACAAAAGTAGACTGGATTAGCCACAGTGGATTAACAGATTTGCGTCTTTGAGTTTACCGAAAGATGTGACAATTGACGTGGATGAGCCTATTGAAGTTCTAAAACACAGTTGAGATTTCTATCATTTCAGAGTGTATTTTACTGTTGCTGGTGTGATTTCCCTGTTGTCTAAGGCTATTTTGAAAAAACAGATTTTAGTAAACCGCTAAAGCTTTAGTAAAGAACTAAAGCTTGAGAATGGCTGGTAAAAAAGTAATTACGTTGCAAACGACCAATAAAAACAAGACAACAAGACGAAGAATGAGCTGCGCGAGACGCTGAAAACTTTTTTCTCTACAACTTGGATATTTCAAACAAGGACAAAAAGATCTAAGGGAATTTTCTCCTAGCTGTGGCATAGAAGGAGGCTCTAACATGCTGCTTTCTATCAAGCCATTCATGTCGTGGGGAGAAACAGCGGTGTGTCCGCCTTACTTATAAAGTTCTCAAAAAGAAAATAATGTATTTAGTTTCCAAATCTGTTTTATTTAAAAAAAATATATATATTTTACCGGCTGTATGAACGGGGACATGATCGAGCTCTTTCTTCTTGAGCGACATTTCTGAAAAAATGGGTCACACAGCAGGAACTCTAGATAATATGGAGCACAACACAGGAGTCGCTTAAGCTTCCAGCAGGTCTGCTGCCTCAGTGTTTCTGCCACTTGATTTTTTCTTCCCCTAAAGAGTAAAACCGTGTAAAAAAAAAAAAAAAAAAAGCCGAAACAAACACCAGCCATTTCTCCTCAAGCTCTTTGATCTGTACCAGATTTTCATTTAAATATCATAGGGACCTTTTGAAAATATCTGTCTTCAGATGTTCCGAATAATGAGATTTGAAGGAGTATGATGAGTCCAAGAGCCCCATTCGTTTCTTTTAAACACACATTGACTTTCTGTTGTATTGTCGCCGCGTTCGAGAACCCGTCAGAAAAAAAAAAAAAGGAAGGGGGGGGGGGTGTGAAGAATGGGAAAAAAATATCAAACTATATAAGAGCCCAGCTGGAAAGCTTTTCCAATGCTGTTTTGCAAAATTTGATCTGAAGGGCCTACAAAGAAAATTTATTGTCTGATCCAAGAGGAACGCTCTTTAGCGAAATCTGTGCTGTCATTTATTAAGACGCCTTTGTTTCGAAAGGGGACGGCGTGCCAAGGAATAAAGCGAGCGTTGTTGGAACAAAAAAGATGAAAACAAAATAAACTAAAAAGGAAAAACCACATATATTGAGGCACAATAAATGGCGATATGTTAGGCGTTAGAATTTTTTTTGTCTCACCTGCTCCTGCTGCGTTTGTCTCCAGCTCCATTTTTCGCAGTCCGCCATGTTTGGGCGCAGCCATTGTCAGCTGTCCAGGGCAGCTTCACTACACTATTCAAATCTATTTAGTTTTTTTTTTTTTTTCCTGGGTGCTAGAATGAGGCTGAAGATGTGAATCTACTTCATATTGCAGGACTGGTTCTACACCAGGATTGGCTGTGGCAAGGACCAGATGATGGTCCCTAGAATCCGCCTGTTACTATGACAACCAATCCCTCAGACACCACTCTTTATAATTGCTGTAGAAACAGTTAAGCAAAGCTTTTCTTGTGAATGAATATATATATATATATATATATATATATATATATATATATATATATATATATATATATATATATATATATATATATATATATATATATATATATATATATATATACAGTATATATAAATATATACTGTATATATAAATTTACCCATATATAGATTTTTGCTATTTTATTGTTTCTTTTTTTAGATAGATAGATAGATAGATAGATAGATAGATAGATAGATAGATAGATACAACCCCAATATAGAATATTCATACTTAGACATTCATAAGTATGAATAGATATAAGTAAGGGCATGAATATATACTTATATATAAGAATATCTTTTAATACAAGTATATACATTTTTATAATTATATTAAATTCGCAGTAAATAATAATTACATTCTGTTTTATATAAAATATTTTAAATTAGAAAATTTTAAAAATATATATTTAAATACATAACTTTAGGTTTTTACATATATTTCATCTATCTATCTACAACCCCAATTCCAAAAAAGTTAGGATGCTGTGTACAATCTACATAAAAAACAGAATGCAATGATTTGCAAATTTCATAAACCAAAATTGTATTCACAATAGAAAAAATATCAAAAATACCATTTTAAGAAACAATAATAAGGTAATTTTGAAATTAATGGCAGCAATGCATCTTAACAGGGTAAGGTTTACCACAGTGTAGTATCCCCTCTTATTTTTACAGCACTCTGGGTTTGATTTACTAAAATTGGAGCATGCAAAATCTGGTGCAGCTGTGCATGGTAGCCAATAAGCTTCTAACTTCGGCTTGTTCAATTAAGCTTTGGCAAAAAAAAAAAAAAAAAATTGGAAGCTGATTTCCAGTTTCTATGCAGAGCTGCACCAGATTTTGCACTCTTCAGCTTTAGTAAATCAACCCTCCTGTACATTTCTGGGAACTGAGGAGATCAGTTGCTGGACTGAGGAGCTTTCTAACTGCTCAATATTCCTTGGTCTCCTTTGTCTTATTTTTAATTTCAAGATGCACCAAATATTTTCAATTGGCGAAAGGTCTAGACTGCAGGCAGGCCAGTTAAGCACCTGGACTCCTCTACTACAAATAAAAGCAAAAGGGGATTTGTGACTTTATATGAGGAACATGACAAATAACTAAATAAATGGTCAAACCTTCATAACATATGACATATTTATTGCCAAATATCATAGCACATAACAATGTATACATACTGGATATAGATTATTTTAAATATATACATTTATTATTATTATTATACAGGATTTATAGCGTCAACAGTTTGTGCAGCGCTTTACAACATGAGGACAGACAGTACAGTTACAATACAATTCAATACAGAAGGAATCAGAGGGCCCTGCTTGTTAGAGCTTACAATCTAGAATCAGAATGCATTGTATAATTCATACCTGTAATAAGGTTGGCATTGTAGCACATAATAGCATATGATAGTATGAACCAATATATATTCCGTGTAAAAGGATCAATAAAAATTGCAGAAATTGGAAGTTATGTAATATATGAGTAGAGTAAGCCATATCTATAGGGTAAGGCTGCATCCAAATAAGCTCTACAGCTTTTTGTGATTTCGCTCCACTTCCTCATGCATACTAAATCAGCAAAAAAATGTATATATGTATGAAATGTATACCAATATGGTCTAATGTTAACCCAAATGTCAGGAAATGGGTAACACTAAAAAAAAAAGTTAAATAATCATCTCTGCAATACTTACATATCAGCTAATGTTCAAAGCTATTGTGCTGAAAATTGAGGGTTGCCAAAATTGTCTGTCCCGGGAGCTGTGGTAACAGAGACCCAATGGGGAGAGGAGGCCAGGTGCACATTGGTAAAGCCCCAAGTTGGTGAGTATTCCCATAATGTAGTATGTGGTGGTAAGAAATAGTAGCTCCAAAGTGTCTGTAAAATTAATGAACGTGTATAAATATTATATAATGTATTATATATTGCATATTCCTGCAATCATAGTAAATACAGCAGCAACCATTGTGGCTATGGAAAAGGGAGTCAAATGTGAATAGGAAAACATAACTGATCCAGATGGAGATAGGGGGTGACACTGGTGTAAAAGATGATGCATGGAAACCACCATGCAATAATTGAAAAAGGGGAAACAAAAGTGAAGAAACCGTGGTATAGTGTAGAGCCTGTGAATGAAGGAAAGTATAAAACTAGTAGAGTGGTTACTTCAATTTCCCAAGTGAAGCTATAATCCACAAGTGGTGTGAAATGTGTCTAAAAAGTTGCAGCTGCAAAGTCTGTCTATTACAAAGTGGGGGTATATATACGCCTGGCGTACCAACGGGTGCCTCCCAGCGTCACGCCGGCATGTAAGTTGGCCTCTACTACAAAGTCATGCCGTTGTCACAGATGCAATATGTGGTTTAGCATTGTCCTGCAGAAATATACAAGGCCTTCCCTGAAAAAGACATCATATGGATGGGAGAGTATGCTGCTTTAAAACCTGGATATGTCTTTCAGGATTGATGGCGCCTTTTCAGATGTGCAAGTTGCCCATTCCATACACTCTAATTCACCTCCATACCATCAGAGATGCAGGATTTGGACCTGAGCGCTGATAACAAGTCAGAAGGTCCCTCTCCTTTTTAGTCTGGAGGATGCGGCGCCCATGGTTGCCAAATTTCGATTCGTCTGACCACAGAACAGTTTTCCACATTGCGACAGACCATTTTAAATGAGCTTTGGCCCAGAGAAGATGGCGGCGTGTCTGGATCATGTTCAGATATGGCTTTTTCTTTGCATGATAGAGCTTTATTTTGAATTTTTGGATGGCACTGCGAACTGTGTTCACAGACAGTGATTTTTTGGAAGTATTCCTGAGCCCATGCAGTGATGTCAATTATGCCTGTTTTTAAAGTGGATGTAAACCCTCACATATACCCAGTGAAGTGAACATCTTGACATGATACACAGAGATGAAACAAATCTCCCTATACAAGTTTTACATGTATATCTGCTGTTTTCAGCTTGCTATATTCTTTAGAATTCTAACATCGTGTTAGAATTTTTACTTCCTCATTCAGCTGTAGGAGTGTAGTCTTGGCTTACACTATGTGACAGCTGATTGGAGGAAAGGCACACCCCCCCTCCACATTGGCAGAAGAACGAAGATACTTTTAGAGCTGTGCTGTGACAAGACCAGCTCTCTGCTAATCTATTTATAGCACCCAACTGACACAAAATCTCAGGCTGTTTTTATCTCCCGTCTCAGAGAACTTGTCAGAGGTTATTATGCTGATAACAGAGGAACGAAACAGCAGAACGATATGGGACTTAGGGCTTTGATTAGAGATAAGTAAACACTAGTGCCTAGGTCAAATTTCTTGAATCGGGTTTACATCTACTTTAATGCAGTGCCATCTGAGGGCCTGAAGATCATGGGCATCCAACACTGCCTTTTGGCCTTGTCTTTTGCGCACGCAGATTTTTCCAGGCTCTCTGAATTTTTTGATCATATTATATACTGTACAGATGATGATACATTTAAAGTCTTTGCAATTTTACTTTAAGGAACATTGTTCTGAAATTGTTCCACAATTTATAGACACAACTATTCACAGATTGGCGAACCTTAGCCCATCTTTACTTCTGTGACACTCTGGGGTTGATTTACTAAAGGCAAATAGACTGTGCACTTTTCAAAGTTGCTCTAGAGCTTAGTAAAGAGTACCCAATCACGTGCAAGAACAATGGAAAAAACAAATTTTTTTGCTTGCACATGATTGGATGATGAAAGTCAGCAAAGCTTCTGCTCATTTATTAAGCTCTGGGGCAACTGCACTTACAAAGTGCACAGTCTATTTGCCTTTAGTAAATTAACCCCTCTGATTTTCCAAGATGCACTTTTTATATTCAATCATGTTACTGACCTGTTGTCAATCAACCTTATTAGTTGCAAAATGTTCTTCCAGATCCTCCTTGCTAGTACCACTTTCTTTACCAGCTTTTTGTTGCCCAGTCCCAACTTTTTTGAGACATGTTGCTGCCATCAATTTCAAATTTACCTTATTTTTTTTCTTAGTTTAAACATTTTGAAATTTTTTATATTTTGTCGCAGGTAGGATTCGTTAGCATGTTGTCGTGTCAATTAGTAGCCACTCGCAGTGTCACCCATACTACGTCTTCAGATCCCGCAAGTGGAACTTACGAATCATTCGTGAGCACTTCTCTCATTATATTTTTCTACACCAAACTTTGTTATTTTGCCTCGTGGAAAGCATCACACCACACCTTCCCGATAAGTTGGACTCCCACCACAGTCCGCAGCGAACCACTGGCATGGCTCACTGTCGCAGATAAAGACTCGCAGATAATTGACACTTGTACGAGACTCTTGCAAAAACGCAATACCGGCCTAGCAGCCTGACACTCGCAGAGACCCTTGCAACCACACAATATCCCCTGGAAACAAACCTCATACTCATTGAGACCCTAGCAATCACGCAATATCATCCCAGCAGAAGGACACTCACCGGGACTCTTGCGACCACGCAATACCATCTCAAAAACTAACATCACACACATCGAGACCCTTGGGACAACGCAATATCAGCTCAGCAAACCAGACTGAGGCCCTTGCGACCATGAAATATCATCGCAGCACACCAGACTGAGACTTTTGCAATCGCGCAATTTTGTCACAGCAGCCTAAAACATTCATAGTGACCTTCGCAAGCACGCAAACGTCAGCTTATCTCCAGTAGCGTCAAAACATTCCGGGCACAAACCAGATTACAAACACACCACAGGGGCACCCAAGCAGCCTTGCATACAAGTAGCAACAGCCAATCATACATTTATCTATAATAGCTTACCGGCTACTCATCATCCTCTCTGTCTTCTCCTCAGGTCAGTCGAGTTCAGGTTTTTAATCCTACACCAGGTTGGTTGTTTCTCCCCAAATAAAAAAAAATGAAAAAAAAAATATATATATATAGGGAGAAGAACATACAGTCGCATTCCACCAGGGCCAATAGCATGGCAAAGGTAGGTCATTTTTCTTCTCAGCTAAAGGAACATCCGTGTTACTCTTATGTC
This sequence comes from Lithobates sylvaticus, assembly GCA_028564925.1. Taxonomy (NCBI): domain Eukaryota; kingdom Metazoa; phylum Chordata; class Amphibia; order Anura; family Ranidae; genus Lithobates; species Lithobates sylvaticus. The sequence continues at coordinate 264,929,957 of CM053031.1, forward strand.
ACCCCCATCACAGGTTTCCAATCGACCCAGTCTCGATCCGTGCCAGGACCTCGCTGCTAGGGTGTCACCCAGTCGGAGTCATGTCACAGGCCGGCAGTGATGACCTCACACCCGCCCCTCTGTCACCATAACTATATATATATATATAGAGAGAGAGATATATACTGTACCTCTCTCTCTCTCTCTTTATATATATATATATATATATATATATATATATAATATATATACACAATATATTTACTTATGCATCAGTCAGTATGCATCTGTATACTCTAGTTTAGTTTATAGTGGATATTTTTGTTACATTTTCTTTGAAATGATCAGTACTAAAAAAAAAGGTTGCAAAATGTGTAATTTCTTTATAATTAGGTAATTTTAAGTGTCACATAAATGTCAAATAGTTCTTATTTATACCACTTGCACACCCCATCATCTCTTCTAGAGGGGACTACCTTGATTGGTCAGTTTACATAGGCTGCCAACAAATATGCTAAGGGTTTTATTAGGTTTAGAGTATAGCCTCCTATAGAATATTTATTATACAAGGTTAGCAAAGTACCATCATCCAAATTGATATATAGAAATGGGGAATGAGGGTGGGGAGATGGCACAGTTGCTGAAGCTGGCCGTAATTCTAATCCCAGACTCAAAAAAGTGATGGACTATCTGGGTACTAATAACAGACAAGATAAATGATATATAAAAAAGACAATTTATTACATAAAAATGACATACAGAGTATATTTAAAACAGCAATTTAGAAAGAAATTGTATTTCAAATAGCAAATACCCAGAGAACACTCGGCAAGTAGCTGCTGTTGAAGCAATTCTCGAAATTGGTTTTTGGTTCTCTACTAGTTTCGCGGGTGACCGATTCTTCAGGAGAACTAATCTATAAAATAAATGATGAAATAAGGCACAGTTCGAATACAGCATAATCAGAATTGCACATAATAAGGTTCAGCAAGATATACAATATAGTCAATTAATAATCATCAAATTGCTCACCAGGCTGCAGCATGGCCTATGCGCAACCACCAGCCCGAACTAGGAACTAAAATATGCTAAGGGTAACATACAGACTGAATGTCGGAAGTCCCTGCCCCCCTCTGACGTCATGGGGAAAGCCATAGGGTAGTCCCCATGACGTCCCCGTGCGTCAGAGGGGGGTGAGGTCACCAGGTGGCCCCGCCCTCCGTTATAAAAGAACTGTCAGACGGAGCGAAGCCTCACACAGCGGGAGCCTCCCATTGCGCGGAGCGGCCCGACAAAGAAGAACAGACGCTGACGCCGTGGAAGAAGATGCCGGACGAGAAGACCAGAGCAAGAAGAAGCGGATCGGAGGAAGAAGAGGATGGAAGAAGATGGAAGATGAAGAAACCGAAGGATGAAGAAAGGAAGAAGACCAGAAGAAAGAAGATGAAAGAAGAATTTAAGAAAGGAATTGTCAAAGACCGTCTCCTGTCATTTTTAAAATTTTTTGTCACTTTTTTGGTGAAATGGTAGGGGTACCCCCTTACCATTTCACACAGGGGGGGATCTGGGGGTCCCTTTGTTAAAGGGGGGCTTCCAGATTCCGATAAGCCCCCCGCCCGCAGACCCCCACAACCAATTGCCAGGGTTGTGGGGACGAGGCCCTTGTCCCCATCATCACAGACCCCCAAAGCACCCTCCCAATGTTGAGGGCCTTGTGCCTGGTACGGTTCAGGAGGGGGGGGGGCGCTCTCGTCCCTCCCTCTTTTCCTGCGGCCTGCCAGGTTGCGTGCTCGGATAAGGGTCTGGTATGGATTTTGAGGGGGACCCCACGCCATTTTTTTTTTTTTTGGTGTGGGGTTCCCCTTAAAATCCATCCCAGACCTGAAGGGCCTGGTATGGATATTAAGGGGGAACCCCACATAATTTTTTTTATTTGACGCAGGGAACCCCCAAGATTTTTTTATTTATTTTATTTATTTTTTATCAATGACTTTCAATGAATGACTGTTCTCTGTATTACAGGAGCCGACAATTCATTATAGCCTCGAGTGATTTTAAATAGCTTTTTTCCCTGCAAAAATTACACTTTGTGCAGGGACAGTTCTAAGCACGGGAAACATGCACCCTTTTACAGGCATACTATACACACCCCCCAGGTACAAAATTTAAAGGAATATTACACTTTTATTGTTTCACTTTAAGCATTATTAAAATCACTGCTCCTGAAAAAACGTCCGTTTTTAAAACTTTTTTTTGCATTGATACATGTCCCCTGGGGCAGGACCCAGGTCCCCAAACACTTTTTATGACAATAACTTGCATATAGGCTTTTAAAATTAGCACTTGAGATTTCTCCCATAGACTTTTGCAGGGTGCTTGCGGCTTTTCGAATTTGCCGCAAACCCCCCAAATTGTTTGCTGTTCGCTGAACAGGCGCTCAGGCAATGTTCGAGTCGAACATGAGTTCGACTCGAACTCGAAGCTCATCCCTACTGCTCAGTGGGCATCAGCAGAGTGTCAGGTGGAGGCGCTCTTGTGAAAGGGGCCTTACTTTGCAACTTAGTAAACTTTATGGTTGAACTAGATGACTTGTGTCTTTTTTCAACCTGACTAAATATCTAACTATAGTGAGTGCGGCGTCTCCAAATGGAGCTGTCAGGTTTTTTTTTTTTCATTCAACCCAAAAAAAACTATAGTGTGTACCAGGCTTAAATCTCTTTAGTGGTATCACAGTTAGATAAAAATCCTTACAATTGATGCAGCAAATTGCTGACTTTGCTGCAAGTAGTATCTAATGCCCCGTACACACGGTCGGAAATTCCGACGGAAAATGTCCGATCGGACCATGTTGTCGGAAAATCCGCCCGTGTGTGGGCTCCATCAGACTTTTTCCGTCGGAATTTCCGACAGAAAAAATTTGAGAGCAGGATCTCAAATTTTTCGACAACAAAATCTGATCTTACTTTTTCCGATCGTGTGTCGATAATTCCGACGGACAAAGTGTCACGCATGCTCAGATCAAATTACGAGACCAAAGCTATTGGCTACTAGCCTCTACGTAGTTCCGTCGTACACAAAGAATGTCACCACGTTCAGAATGATCACATTTTCAGACATCTTTGTCCGACCGTGTGTATGCAACACCAGTGTCGGACAAATTCCGTCTGAAAAAAATTGATTTTGTGGTCGGAATTTCCGACCGTGTGTACGGGGGCTTAAATACTCCACAGTACAATGCAATGAAAACAACATTGTACTGTGGGTTCCTGTGGGAGTTTAATGCCCGAACACTTTGGAGCATAGGTGACTTTGGCTCCTTTGTGTGTTTAGAAATAATAACTGGGTGGGAGGCACAGAGCTCCTAAAGCCAAACAACGGGTGTCATATTTGCTCTCCAAGCCATATTAACCTCCCTGGCGGTATGATTCTGTCTGGAATTTTGTGCTGAAAGCGGTACAATTATTTTGCATGGAAATTTGTCGTTTTTATATTGTAGGCATGCAATTCTTATGAATAACTCACTTAAATCTGTCCGAACCAGAGTCTAGTAGACATCCCGGGTATGATAAAGTTTGAAACACAAAATAATAAATTATAATATAATAAAAATATATATAAAAATTATTCAATAATGTAATCAAATCAAAAACACTGAAATTTGCTCAGTTGCAGAATAGTCGCTGTCATTAAATTTATTGTTTGATGATAAATTGTGATTTTAATTTTTTATCAGTGTTTTCTAGCTGGTCTAAAACCACTTTTGACATAAAGGGACACTTTTTGGTTGCTATGGACAATCTCCAGTTTCCAGGCAGAAAAAAAAATCTTTTTTATTATATAAAATGACATGCAGGGCACTGGGCAGACCACTAGGGACAAAGGGGATGTGTATCTTTGGTATACAGTACTGTAATCTGTAAGATTACAGTACTGTATGTGTATTGTGTTTTTAAACTTTTTAAAATTTGGCGCCGATCTCCGCTCCCGTGCGTCGTAACGTGGCAGGGAACGGAGATCGGCGGCACTCGGCACTGTGTGAATCGAGCGAGCAGACGGCTCGCTCACACAGCGGGGAGACATCGCAGGATCCAGGGGAAAAGGTAAGTAACTTCCCCCCTGCATCCTGCACGCAAGCCCGAGTCTGGCTCGGGGTTACCGCTCCCAGCAGAAAAAGCTGGACCCGAGCCAGACTCGGGGTTACCGCTAGGGAGGTTAAAAACAAAACATCAACTCAGACTGCAATACTCACCTTTAACATGGAGCTGTCCACCACAGCTTCAAGATGTCCTCTATCTTACTCAACATCATTCAACCTTCTTCCTCTTAGCTCAGTGCATCATGTACCCAGTGTACCCTTCCCAGCCTGTGAAGAACAGCATAGTGAAAAACTCATCTCTCTGTCCCTTTAATTTCTCCTCCTTTCAGCATGCTCCTTGTCAGCACATGAACTGTGAGTGTGAGCCTACACCTTGAGGGGCATTGCCTAAGTGCCCTGCACTGTGTATTGATGCCAAGAGCAGCACTAATGGCCTCACACCAAAGCCACTCACCACCCACCACTAGGAAAAGATCAGGAAGATCGGGAGAAGAAGAGGACCTAACACCCTTTGGGGTGGGTCTTAGTGATGTCCCCATGGACTTTGACATTAGAGATGTCACCAGGGACGTTGACATAGAAACACAGATGAGTGACAGCAGAGAAACAAACAAGTGGTCCATTGAATCTGCACCATTTTATTATTTATTCATACAACATGTTTTTTGTAGGTTTTTTTTTTGTTTTGTTTTTACATTTTAGTATAGATCCATGTTTAAGGCTTCTATCTCGTCTTTATGCCTCCTGGCATTTTGAGAGACAGAAGTGATTTTAACAGTGCTGTCTTGCGCTGGGATTATGTGAATGCATTTACAGTATATTCATGTAATGAATGTTTTATAGCTATGCTTCACTATTATGAGTTTATCTTATTTCTTCCGATATATATGCTGGATGACTGCCCGTTGGATATGATAATATCCAGAGAGGTTTATTTGAGAGAGGAACAGCATCCATTGAGTGGAATGATCCAGGTGCAGTTTGACCTTCCTAATCTGGGGGTCAAAAAGAGGGTGAGATTCTTTCCTGTGGGTGGCAATTTAATTTAACATAAGTTGACAGTGGATAAAAACATATTACATATGCTAAAGTGTGGAGGAATTCACTTTGCACCAGATTTTTGTTCTTATTTGATTTTTTATTTTATTTTATTTATTCGTGCATATGCATACAGTATAATGTTATATACTTTATGTTATATATAGTAAATCGTTAAAGCTGAACTTCAACTGAAAAGGAAAGGTACACTTTTTATAATCCCCCCCCCCCCCCCCAAACAATTTTGGAAGTTTTTTTCAGGTCCCGTTTTCCTGTTTTCAGGTCCTGTTTTCCTGTTTTCAGGTCCTGTTGAAAATCTCTTTCTGTGCTGGTAACCACCTACAACTGCCAGAGATGCCTTTTAATCTCCCCTTTACCTTGCTATTATTACTACATTATTTTTTTTCATTAACTATGGTCAAGAATATTTTTCCTCATTTGTCAGCTAAATATAAAATCTTGCGAATTAATATTTTCTGTCATTATTTGAGTCAGGAAGTGAAGCTTTAAGCTAGCCATATACTATACAATCTGATGGTACATGCTTTGTACAATATGCTTTAGATTAGATAACGATGTAATATGAGGACAAACCTAAACAATATATTCAGTTTGTATGAAACCAGTTAGGCCCATGTACTACATAGGTAAAGTAGAATTAAGGGATAACCCTAACTACATTGAAAATGCTCTGCCCCCACTCCTAACACCTATGCTGACTAACCCGTGTAACAGAGATTTATATACTTACCTACTCTCAAAGGCCCTCGCTGACGAAGTCCCACAGGACGTAACGCGTGCGACGAAGTCCCACAGGACGTAACGCGTACGGGGGAGGAGCTATCGTGCGGACGTCACCCGCAGTCATCTCTGTTACACTGCTTGTTCTTTCCATCGGCGTTCATTTACACGCTATTTTACATTGCCGCTTTATTGGATTGCTGTTCCAGCACTTTTATTACGGCTACCAGTTTTTTAATGTACTGTGGATTATCTTAATAAATGTACTTTACAGAGAACACTTAGATCGTGTCCCTTTTCCATCCACATCCATCCATCCATATCCTCGCTCTTGGATCATATGGTCTTATCCGGTTCACCTACTAACTGCCTCCATCCCATTTGTGGATACAAGCCTGCATGACCTTCTGTTAGTTCAGAGGTCCATCCCATCTGGTAAGAGTTTGGATTTGTTGGTGGAGGATCAGTCACTTAGACTATTCAGCAAAACTGAATTGTGTTTCTCCTCACGAGGCGTCCCTGCCTTTTCATTGCCGAGAACTGTCTGCTTTTTCCATACCTGTTTATGGACTTATATATTTCGCTGCACTCATTTTATTCTATACCTACTCTCAGCCTGCTCTGGTCTGGTCACACGATCTCCCCTGTGTCAGCTGCAGGGGAGTGGAGGGAGCGTTTTGACAACGGTTGGAAAAGCCTGGAGCAACTACATCACCCATAAGCTTCAATGGCCCATCTGTTGTCAGCACTCCCTCCTCTCCCCTGCAGCCATCATTGGCTGACACAGGGGAGCTGGATCACCTGACTGGATTGGAGCAGGTTAGAAATAGGAAAGCATAAACATCTTTCTTACATAGGTTGGTTAGCATAGGTGTTAGGAGATGGGAGGGAGAATTTTTTAGAGTAGTTAGGGTTATCCCAGAATTCTACTTCTATATATTCTTTAGATAGATGTAAAGAAAATTGCACAATCAGGTTATATAAAGTATGGACAGCTTTAGACTTATTTTTACATTTTTATCAATTTATCTTCATTGAATAAAAAGCTGTTTGTTTTTTACTGTTTATTTGTAAGGCAAAGACTGTAAACCGAGGCATCATGCACACAGTCATACACAATGCTGCTTTTACAGGCATTTGGTGTTTTTTTTTTTTTCTGCCTCGGAATGCCCCTCCACGTTAGTCTATGGGGTTAATTTACTAAAGGGAAAAAGACGGTGCATTTTGCAAAGTGCAGTTGCTCCAGGGCTTAGTAAATGAGAAAAAACTCTGCTGACTTCTATCATCCAATCATGTGCAACCAAAAATTCATTTTTTTTTTCCTTGCACATGATCTTTACAAAGAGAAGCCTTACCTCATTTACTATACTCTGGGCAACTATGGGGGTTATTTACTAAAGGCAAATCCACTTTGCACTAAAAGTGCAAACTACAAGTGCAGTCGCTGTAGATCCGAGAGGGGAAATGCAGGGAAAATAAAAAAACAGCATTTTAGCTTGCACATGATTGGATAATAACATTTAGTAGATACTCCCCTCATTTCAGATCTACCCCTCAGATTTACAGCAACTGCACTTCCAAGTGCACCTTCAGTGCAATTTCAAGTGCACTTTGCACTTGTAGTTTGCACTTGTAGTTTGCACTTGTAGTGCAAAGTGGATTTGCCTTTCGTAAATAACCCCCTATGTGCCTTTAGTAAATCAACCCCAACGTGCCCATGCACACATAGGCATTTACAGGCATATTAGAAGACCAGCACGTTCAGGAGAAGAGCGCTTGGGCAGAAAAAATGTGGAATGCGCATAACCGTGCCACGTGTTTGCGCATATGAGCCTTAATGGATTCTAATGGCCAGAATAAATTAATATTTGAATTTAATAAAAATGTGTGCTTCTCCTGCAAGGAGAAAAGGCATTCAGAGGAGCTAAGCAAACACTCAGGGGTTAATTTACTAAAGGCAAAAATGCTTGGCAAGTGCACTTGCTCCAGAGCCTAGGAAATGAGCAGAAGCTCTGTTGACTTCTATCATCCAATAATGTGCAAGCAAAAATGCTGTTTGTTATGTTCCTTGCATATGGTTGGTTATTCTTTACAAAGTAAAGCTTCATCTCATTTACTAAGTCCTGGAGCAACTGCACAGTTGCACGGTCAAAACGTTTCTAGCCTGAACCCGATTCTCCTGCATTCAGTAGAGGGAGGTTGAAGCTCACCTAAACGCAGCAGTTCTTAAAGAGGAAGTAAACCCTCTTTTACAACTTTAGCTTACAGGTAAGCCTATATTAAGGCTTACCTGTAGCTAACAGGATATCTCCTAAACCTGCACGGTTTAGGAGATATACCTGTATTTGCATGTGCCGACGTCATGCGGCACATGCGCACTTGCGACAACTGAAGCATCGGCGCTATACGCCGATGCTTCAGTTGTTATATGCCGCTCTCGTGCGCATGCGCGTGACATCATGACATCAGCGCTGTGATTTTCCGGAGCCGCGATACCCGGAAGTCACTCCGGGAGAAGATGTCGGCGATCGGAGGGGGAGAAGAGGACCGATGCCGAGGCTTCAATTTCAGGTAAGTGATGCATAATTAGCTAGTATGCTATGCATACTAGCTAATTATGCCTTTGCCTTGCAGGTTTGTTTTTTTTTCGATTTTTTCAAGAGGGTTTACTTCCTCTTTAAACTCTTCTAAGCCTATGAAAACATTGACACTTAAGGGTTTATTTACTAAAGGCAAACAGGCTGTGACTCTGCAAGTGCAATTGCTCCAGAGCTTAGTAAATGAGGTAAAGCTTCACTTTGCAAAAAGCAAAAAGTAGCATGGAAAATAAAAATAAAAAAATTATTTTTGCTTGCACATGATTGGACGATGGAAGTCAGCAGAGCTTCTGCTCATTTACTAAGCTCTGGAGCAATTGCTCTTGCAGAGTGTAACTGCACTTTGCAAAGTGCACAGTCTATTTGCCTTTAGTAAATCAACCCCAGTGGCTTTTATGGAGTTAAGTTTGGGAGCTTTGACAAAAAAACAAAACAAATGCCAGTGTCAGCTAGTGTACATGAAGCCTAAGGGGGGCATTCTTCCCACTAGCCATTTACATAAGGGAAATTTTTCCCACCTTCCCTAAGATATTGTTTTTTTCATGGGTTCCCTGATACCTGAAAATTACTTCAACAGTTAGGTTCCTTTCACATGGGGTGGAATCCGTCCGAGATGAACCACCTGCTCAGTGGGGGATCTCTCTCGCTGAGCAGGCGGATGACAGGTCATAGCAGAGCGGATAAAGACACATCCCGCTGTTCTCTTTGGGGCGGTCAGATGGAAATGGACTCCATCTGATTGTGATCCGAACCGATCTGCTGGATGGATGGCGAACGTATCCCCATCTGTCTGCTTTTAGCTGACAGTTTCAGATACCGGCGGGTGATAGCGGACACCACCGCCACCTAATAGAGAACAATGGGTGGTACGTTGGGGTCCGGACAGGCAGACTCGATCGGTCCACTGGTGTGAAAAGGGCCTAACTCCAGGGTAAAAAGGTTGAGAAAGGCTGGTTTAGAATGTTTACATGATTGGATGATGGATGTCACCTCATTCACAAAGCTCTGAAACAAACTCCATTTCCATTGCAAAGAGAAAATTCCTTTGCAAAGTGAATAGCCTATTTGCATTTAGTAAATCAACCCTATAATATCTAGTCTCACACTCTCCCAAACACACATAGATAAAAATGTAGGCACTGCCAGTGTCAGCTATAAATAAAAAAATGTTCTTTAAGTGCACTGTATTCGGGCACCGAACACAGTGCACTATGGGAAGCGGCACGTCAATGCAATCACGAGATTGCAGACGAGGCGCTTCATTTGCAGGCTTTTGACCTGCTTTGCGGTGCATTCCAAAGCGCCCAGCAGCTTCCGCCCGTAGTATTACTACGGGCGGGAGCTTTGTTATTCATGTTAAGAGGTTACTTATGGCTTCCCTGTTCCACCGGGAAACCGGAAGTGATATCGGCAGCTCCGTGGAATGCGTGGCCCGAGCGGAGCTGCTTGTAAGGTAAGTAAGTGACGCTGCATTTGATGGGGCACAGTGAGGCTGCATCTTATGGGGCACAGTGAGGCTGCATATGATGGGGCACAGTGAGGCTGCATATGATGGGGCACGGTAAGGCTGCATATGATGGGCACAGTGGCTGCATCCGATGCTGCACATGGGCACAGTGGCTGCATAAGATGGGCACAGTAGCTGCATTTGATGGCACAGTGGCAGCATTTGATGGCACAGTGGGAGCATTTGATATGGCACAGTGGCTGCATTTGATGGGCACAGTGGCTGCATTTGATGGTACAGTGGCTTTGTTTGATGGCACAGTGGCTGCGTTTGATGGCACAGTGGCTGCATTTGATGGCACAGTGGCTGCATTTGATGGCACAGTGGCTGTGTTTGATGGTACAGTGAGGCTGCAATTGATGGGGGTTTTTTTTTCAGAATTTTTTAGTTTGTTTGCGCCCCCCCAAAAAAATTTTGAGCACCAGCCGCCACTGGCCTATTTGCATTTATTAAATCAACCCTATAATATCTAGCTGTAATATCTAGTCTCAGGCTCTCCCGAACACACATAGATACAAATCACATTCAGCATGCAGCCAAAATAAGTGTTACAGATTTATCCATGTCACGCTGGAAAGGTAGTTGTCGCCTGGATATCGCTTACAGCAACGGAATGGCTAAACCGAGAGTGAATTTTAAGCAGCATTACAAATGAAGCATGAGAGGCTAAAAGTTAACAATATCAGGGATTCCAGTAAATAACCCCTGAGGAGCAGCAACTGAACTGCAGAGAATCTAAATTAGGACTGCCTAGGGTTGGGTCTCTCCTGACTGGTGCAAGGCAGATTTCTCTGGGACTAGTTAACACAAAGCTTTATCCATGGGCTTCAGCTCATTCTACCTTCAGTTCCTTTGTGGGAAGCACTTAGCCCTCTTCTGTGTACTAATATGACATTTTCAGCACTTCACCCTGGTAAAGTCTAATTATTCATTTTAAGGAAAGCTGTCCGTAGAATCTTTATTTTAGCTGGAGTGTGGTTTTGCGTTTAAAAAGGAATTATTGGTAAATGTCAAGTCTTGAGAGAGAAAGTTGTATATATTTGTGCAAACAACATTACATGGAATAAAGTTGGAGAAAACAGAACCTGAAAAAGGACTTGGGAATACTGCATAATGCTAAGCTATGCTGCTACGTTCAATGCCAAACGGCAGCTGCTAAAGCAAAAAAACAAAAAAACAAACTTAGTATGTGCAAAAAAGGAAAATAAAATTGAAGTATAGTATTACTTAGATATAATTCACTCGTACAGCCACATCAGTAAGACATGGGGAGGTTTACTAAAACTGGAGCATGTAAAATCTGGTGGAGCTTTGCAGAGAACCCAAGTAGCTTCCAGGTTTTACTGCCAAAGCTTAATTGAACAAGCTGAAGTTAGAAGCTGATTGGCTACCATGTACGGGCAATGTTTAAAAGTTTTTTATTATATGTTATTGCAATACAATGTCTGATGGATTTATTTTATCTTTGATAGTGAGACCTGTGTCCTTGGAATATCATCAACAACAATGGGGAATGTGTATGCCCTTACCGGAACGAAATCCAAGAACACTAAACGCGACCTCAAAGGGATCTCCAATTGCCCATGTTGAAGACCCTTTGGTCGAAACGCGTAGGGCTAGGCTCATCAGCTTCCCATTGCCTGACAATTTTTATTCGTGATCAATTTTTATTGTTACATGCTGTTTTTTAGAACTAAAATACCTTTTTGACCTACACTATGTGGAAGCCATTTCTTTCTCCACATATCATCTGGAAGCAAGTGGCTCCACTATCCGGTTGAATCCATCAACAGGATCCAGTCTTTGATGTCTGTCTGATTGGAGATCCCTTTAAGGTCACGTTTGGTGTTCTTGGATTTCGTTCCGGAGGCATTCCACCACCCTGAGGTCTACACATTTGCCATTTGTGGCATTCTGCTCGTTTGACCCCATGTTGCCAACATTGGAGTCCATCCGTTCCGGTAAGGGCATACACATTCCCCATTGTTGTTGATGATATACCATCTTTGATGTCTCTTCACTGAACAGTGTTTTATCTTCATCCCCACTCCTGCGTTTTTCCCATTACTTGGTGTTGGACGGTTTTATATACATTTTTTACATATGTTGAACACTATTTTGGATTTTACATTTTCACTTACCACTGGATTTAGGTTCCTTGGTTGGTCAGATTGTTTGTGCATCTAAAGCCTCATACACACAATAGGACTTTGTACAAACTTTCCCGTGGATTTTTGTACAAAGGGTGTCGGCCCTGAACTTGTATTGCATACACACGGCAGGACTTTTTCAGCCAACTTTCACCAAATCACTTGTTTTTTCTGCTCTTTACCGCCACCTTTGGTCAACTTCTGTATTGTTGTCTGATCTTTTGCATTGGTTCTGCATTGGTTTGTACAAAAGTCCTATGGTTTTGTGTACACACGATCAGACTTTGCTCCATCAGACTTTTGTTGGCAGAAAGTTGGTCCGTTCGCACAGCCAACAAAAGTCCGATGAAAACTGAAAAAGTTGGTCCGATGGAGCGTACACACAGTCGGATGTTGGTCCAAAACAGTTAATTTGCATGTTTGTGGTCAAAAAGTCTGATCGTGTGTATGGGCCTTTAGTGACACCTTTTACTTTACAGATGGACTTTTGATCTTCATGTCATTATCACTGTATTGTATCATTTATTTTCACATTTATTTGTGTTGACCAGTTAGCGCTACACCATTCACCATTTTCCTTGTATATGTTTGTCACATTTTTGTGCCGCTGCTTGTTTAGAATTTCGGTTTAGCGCAGTATTTATCACATTTTTACCTTGTATTTTCAGACAACTGTACTGAATAAATGTAAATCGTACAATCTGGTATCGTACCAGAATTTTTTTTGTGTTTGTCCGATCAGATAATATTAAATGAACTGTCATGAACGGCTATCAAAAGCTGTGTACTAAGGATCAGATTATCGTACAATCGATTTGAAAGCTGTATTTTTTGTACGATTTTCTGATCGCGTGTACGGGCCATTAGTAGGTCGCATGCGTTTTTGGAAGGGCCTGGTAAGGACATGGACATTTTGGAGAAAAACAAAGGAAGGCAAATAAAATAATAAAATCGTTAGTATTATATGCTCAACGACCATACCTTGTATTAGCAAGTATGTATTGAAGCCTACTAGGCCTGACTGGTCCTGTATGACTTGAAAAATTATAACTAAAGAATAAAAAAAATACTGAAATACTGGGAATATGTACAGTACAAAGGAAAAGAGGATATTTGTTGCATATGGCGGAAAGAAACAGGACAAAGAGGGAGGGTGAAACTACGTAATAGGGGCACAGACCGTAATAAAAACCTGATGGGGTTTTAACTGCTCACCACTCTATTCAAAACTGATAAGGGATTTAGATACACTTTACAAACGATTTTGTATGGGTGTAACAAATAACCCTTTAAATAGGTACTGACATCCCTTATCTGTCACATACATGCAATAAGGCATAACAACCACAATAAGTATTTTTTGGTACCGATATAAGTCACATCTGATATCAATTGTTAAAATTATTTATTTTATCATTATCTTTTGTTTATATATGGGAGAGTTTTTCATGTATATGGATACTATGTTTCACAAGGGTTGAAGTCTCATATCATTCATGGTTCTACGCAATGCACATACACTGGTAATTTTGGGTTTGATTGAATAAATGAGCATTATTTATATGTTTATGCATTTGATATTATATTTGCACTATTTGCGCTTTATTCACTTATAAGATTAGTAGATTGTTAACTGTTTTTAACTGTGGGTATAGAATTGGGTATATGGGATTGTATGATATTATTATTATTTTATTTTTATTTTTTTTGTGGTTGAACTGGATGGATTTGTGTCTTTTTTCAACCTAACTAACTATGTAACTACGGTATGTAACTATGAAACTATGTAACATTATATCAAACGTTTTTATTCACAAAAACTCCACGTTAAATTAATGATAAAATAATTTTTTAATGTTAAAATGATTAAAGCAGGAACAGGGATTTAAATTTCTTTCTTGACTGTAGTGCACAGTCATTGAAACCAAGGTACAGCGAGCAACAGTATTCTAAAAATTCAATAGTTAAATTAAAACTTAAAAGGGCTTTAGATATACTTTAATAAAGATTTTGTATGGGTGCAATAAATCATTCTTTAAATAGGCATCAACGTCCCTTATCTGTACATAAACTAAGGTATAACAGGCACAATGAGACTTTTTAGGTGCCAATATACAGTAAGTCACATCTGATATTAACTGTTAACATCTTATTAAATGTTTTTTTATTTACATAAAAACAAAAACAAAATGCGGATTAAATTCATGATAAAATATTGTTTTTTTTTAAATGTCAAAATAAGGATTAAAGCAGAAATTGGGATTTAAATTTCCTTTTTGACTGTAGTGCGCCTTGGTTACAGTATTTGCAAACAAGGTGGAGCAAGCAAAAGTAAACTAAAATAGCTATAGTCAAATTAAAAAGTGCTTACTACATTACAATAGTAATTTAAAATTGTATATGTATATATATATTATATATTATATATATATACTTACACTGTATATATATATATAAATATATAGATATGGATATATTTATAGATATATTGATATGTATAGATATAGATATATCTATATATATATAGATATAGATAGATCTATATATATTTTAAGATTGTAAGCTCTAATGAGCAGGGCCCTCTGATTCCTCTTGTACCAAATTGTAATGTAACTGTAATATCTGCCTTCATTTTGTTAAGTGCTGCACAAACTGTTGGCGTTATATAAACCCTTTATTATAATAATAATAATATTGTAATAATAATAATAATAATAATATATTGTATATAATTGTAGGTGGTGAGCTGTTAATAATAACATCTGTGCAGACACATCTGAGGAGCTCCAAATCACCACCAATCATCATCAAATAAAGTAGAGATGTGGCAACTATTCAAATGCAATTTCCTAATTTTTTATTATTGCAAAAACCTCGAGCCATAGACAAGGAGCAAATCAGCACAATCGATTTGGGCATCCCTGCACTTTCAGGTGTTGAGAAAGCGTGGGGAAAACCGTTGTGTTCCCTATGTACGATTTAAGATTTTGTAAATTGCCTTTGAATTGGTGCCACACTTCTACATTATATGATTAATAGATAAATTATTTTATATATATATATATATATATATATATATTATTCAATATAAAATAAATATATTAAATATATATTATATAAATAAATAAATAAATAAATAAATAAATATAAAATAAATTAATTAATTAAATAAATATAATAAAAACGTATGAATACATATATTATACTTTAAAATATTTTTATTATATACAATATATATACTATATATATATATATATATATATATATATATATATATATATATAGATGTATTTTTTTTTATTCTCTTTTTAAGTCAGGGTTAATAGCAATCAGCCATATAGCTGAAGCAGTCTTTATACCGTGCATTTTAAGAAGTAGCTCTTCTATATTATAGACCAGCTGTACTTCTCCCTCTATTAGCTGCTTATTAATAGCCTTGGCCCATTGTGAATTTTGAGACATAGTCTATGAATAACCTGCTCTATATTCTTCATGGGGTTCTTCCCAGTCCTGAAAAAGGTTACACGGAGCGTGTAAATAGTGTACGCAGAGAAGGTCCAATAACGGAAGTTGATCCTTCCTTCCTTTATCTCTCCTCATCGAATTTCCAAAGAGATGCCAGCCTAAAAATAGCCCCTTTGGACATGACACATGTTATAATCTTCTAAAACTTCCTGTGTTACTTTAATTGCTACTCTGGGGACGTGGGGATTACTGAGGGCAATGACTGATGAACAGATTCTTATGTGACACGCAGAGGAAGATTTGCTACGAAGACAGTAAGTGAGAATACAGGACACTTTACAGTTGCATTGGGACATCGTACCAAGCTGCAGATCTGGCTGCCGTTCAGCTATGACTTCATATTCGAAGCCATGGAAATTGCCATATGTTTAAAGCAGAAACTTTTTTTTGTTGTTTTTTTTTTACATTTTGCAAAGTGTAGGGAATGGTTAAAACCCCTGTCAGTTTTTTCTCTATTGGGAAATATTTTTTTTTTTATATTCTGTAGACACAAAGCTCCACAGATTTGTAAATGAGGTAAGGCTTCACTTTGCAAAGAATACCCAATCACATGCAAGGAAATAAAAATAAAAAAAACATAATTTTTGCACATGATTGTATGATGGAAGTCAGCAGAGTTTCTGCTCATTTATTAACCACTTCAATACAGGGCATTTTCACCCCCTTCTTGCCCAGTTAAATTTTCAGCTTTCAGCGCTGTAACATTTTGAATGACAATTGCGCGGCCATGCAACACTTTACCCAAATTAAATTTTTATCATTTTTCTACCCAAAAATTGAGCTTTCATTTGGTGGTATTTGATTACTTTTATTTTTTGTGCTATAAACAAAAAAAGAGCGTAAATTTTGAAAAAAAAAACACATTATTTTTTACCTTTTGCTATAATACATATCCCAATTTAAAAAAAAAAAAAAATAATTTTTCCTCAGTTTAGGCCAATATGTATTCTTCTACATATTTTGGATTAAAAAAAATTGCAATAAGTTATAGCGCCTACAAAATAGGGGATAGATTTATGGCATTTTTATTATTATTATTTCCTTACTAGTAATGGCGTGTGATTTTTAACGTGACTGCGACATTGCGGCAGACAGATCAGACACTTTTGACACTATTTTGGGACCAGTGACACTTATACAGAGATCAGTGTTATAAATATGCACTGATTACTGTCAGGGAACGGATTAACACTAGGGGGCGATCAAGGGCTTAAATATGTTACCTAGGGAGTGATTCTAACTGTGGGGGGAGGGGACTGACTAGGGGAGGAGACCGATCGGTGTTCCTATATACTACGAACACACGATCTGTCTCCTCTCCCCTGACAGGACGTGGATCTGTGTGTTTACACACACATATTCGCGTTCCTGTTCTGTCACCAGCAATCGCGGGTGCCCGGCGGACATTGAGGCCACCGGGCACGCGCATCGGCTCCTGACTGACGTGGCGGCGCACCCGTGCCCCCTATACCGCCGGGAAGCCGAGGACGTCATATAACGCCCACCCAGGATGGGAGGTCCATGTACATGTAAGTTAATCAAAATGTTATGCCCAATTTTCCATTACTTTTGGTACAGCCCTTGTACAACATGAAGTTAGAGAAACAATCCAAAGTGAGGGAAATCCACTCTTAGACAATGTTTCCCATTGGATGATTTCCCCTCTATTTTGGTTCCAATGACAACATTTTTTTATTTTCTCTCACGTTCAGGCCCACTGACAATTAGAGAGTGAGAGAGTGCATCTCCTAAGTTGAGACACAGACAGGAATAGAAACCTAACACAGGGGATCAAATCTTTCCAAATTCTATCTCAAATTTGAAAAAAAATCATTGTCTGTAAACTAGAATTGAGGCAAAACTTGTGTCTAGACTTTTGGAAAGAGCCAGCGAGGGTAATTTTTTCCCATTGCTCCATTGGGGACATTTTCCTTCTCTTCCTGTCACATAGCCAAAACAGGAAGTGAGAGGATATTCATTGAAAGTGAGGGAATCCCTGGTTGTCAGCAGAACTATTGTCTGCATTAAAAGATTTATCCTATATTCAGGGCAGTCTTAATAGCATCATGGGCCCTTGGGCAAAGTAGAGCACTGGAGCCCCTACCAGCCTGCCCCAATTTATGCACCTACTCTCAAGAATTAAAGTATAAATTGTTGATAGAATTAAACATATATTTATTAGCACTTTCAATAAAATCGATTTGAAAACAATAAGAAAACATGCCATAAATCAAAGACTAAGTATCAGGGTGACTGGTCTTGTCCTCGCCCCTCCTGTAGTTTTCTACAGGTAGACCATAGTGGACAGACTGACATGGCCCCTCCCACAGCTCTTCTTCCTGCACAGACTATGTAATGCACAGAGCTGATGTCACTAGTAATACAGTGGGGAAAAGGATTAATTGATCCCCTGCAGATTTTGTAAGTTTGCCTACTTACAAAGAAATTAAGTGTCTTTTATTTTTATCATAGGTGTATTTTAAATGATAGAGACAGAATATCAACCAAAAATCTAGAAAAAACACTGGATACAAATGTTATAAATTAAGTTGCAGTTTAGTGAGTAAAAAAAGTATTTGATTCCCATGCAAAACATGACTTAGTACTTGGTGGAAAAACCCTTGTTGGCAAGCACAGAGGTAAGACGTTTCTTAGTTGGTGACCAGGTTTGCACACATCTCAGGAGGGATTTTTGTCCACTCTTCTTTACAGATCTTCTGTAAATCCTTAAGGTTTCTTGGCTGTCACCTGAAAACTCAAAATTTCAGCTCCCTCCATAAATTTTCTATAGGGTTAAGGTCTGGAGACTGGCTAGGGCACTCCATGACCTTAATGTGCATCTTCTTGAGCCACTCCTTTGTTGCCTTGGCGGTATGTTTTGGGTCATTGTCATGCTGGAAGACCCTTCCACAACCCATCTTCACTGTTCTGGCTGAGGGAAGAAGCTTCTCATCCAAGATTTTACAATACATGTCCCCGTCCGTAACTTTAGCAGGCAAACGGCCCAAAGCATAAAGTTTCCACCTCCGTGCTTGACTGTAGGGATGGTGTTCTTAGGGTCAAAGTTAGCATTTTACTTCCTCCAAACACAGCGAGTCAATTTAATGCCAAAGATCAAAATTTTGGTCTCATCTGACCAAAGCACAAACATTATTTTTTTTAACAAGAAATGCACAAACATTCTTTGAATAATTTAGATGTTCATTGGCAAACTTCACACGGGCCTGTACATGTACCTTCTTGAGAAGGGGGGCCTTGCGGGCACTGCAGGATTTCAATCCATGGCGGCTTATTGTGTTATCAATGGTTTGTTTGGTGACTGTGGTCCCAACTGCCTTGAGATCATTTATAAGCTCCCCCTGTGTAGTTCTGGGCTGATCCCTCACTTTTCTCATCATCATCCTTACCCCATGAGGCGAAATCTTGCATGGAGCTCCAGACCGAAGGTCAATTGATGGTTATTTTGTATTTCTTCAATTTGTGAATAATCGCTCCAACAGTTGTCTCCTTCTCACAAATCTTCTTGCTGATGGTCTTGTAGCCCATTCCAGCCTTGTGCAGGTCTACAATCTTCCCTGACGTCCTTTGGTCTTGCCAATGATGGTGAGGTTTGAATGGAAGAAAGAAATTCTGTGCACAGGTTTCTTTTATACACATAATAAATTGTCATTTGGAGGCCCTTCTTAACCACTTCCTCTCTGGGCACTTAAACCCCCCTCCTGCCCAGACCAATTTCCAGCTTTCAGCGCTGACGCATTTTGAATGACAATTGCGCTGTCATACAACGCTGTACCCAAATAAAATTTTTATCATTTTTTTCACACAAATAGAGCTGGTGGTATTTAATCACTGCTGGGGTTTTTATTTTTTGTTAAACAAACAAAAAAAGTTGGAAAATTTTGAAAAAAATAAATAAATCATGTTTCATAGTTTGTTATAAAATTTTGCAAACAGGTCATTTTTCTCCTTCATTGATATGCGCTGATGAGGCGGCACTGATAGGCTGCACTGGTGGGCACTGATAGGCTGCACTGATGGGCACTGATAGGCAGAGATGGGTGGCACTGATGGGCACTGGTAAGTGACACTGATTGGAACAGATAAGATGGAACTGATGGGTGGCAATGATAGGTGGCACTGATAGATGGCATTGATGGGCACTGGTAAGTGACACTGATGGCCACAGATAGGTGACACTGATGGGCACTGGTAGTTGACACTGATGGACGGCACTGGTAGGTGACACTGATTGGTGACACTGATGGTAGGCACTGTGGGCACTGATGGGTAGCACTGTGGGCACTGGTAGGTGGCACTGGTGGGCACTGGTAGGCGGCACTGTTAGGTGGCACAGGTGGCAGAGATGAGCATGCGGCTGCTCTCCTTGATTGGGACCGATGTCCCGATGACAGCCGCCGGTAATCGGCTTTTTTTTTTTTTCTCCCGACGCTATCAGCGCGAGGGGAAAAAATAGGCGTATACCGGCTCTGTTTACATCACATGATCAGCTGTCATTGGCTGACAGCTGATCACGTGGTAAGGGGTCGGGACCGACCCCTTTACGCCGATCTCTGATACAGCGAGTCTCATAGACTCGCAGATCACAGAGCGAGCAGGGGACGTGCAGGCTGCTCAAGAACGGGGGGACGTCCATGGACGCCCTCCCGGCAAATTATGTCCGCGCTGTAAACGTCTTTCGGCTATGGCGCAGATGGGAGGTGGTTAAACTGACAGGACTAATCTGTGTACCACATGAGCACATACTGTAGCCAGTCTGTGGGAGCCAGAATTATTGTTGGTTGGTAGGGGATCAAATACTTATTTTACTCACTGAACTGCAACTAAATTTATAACATTTTTATCGTGTTTTTTCTGGATTTGTGGCTCATATTTTGTCTTTATAATTCAAAATATACCTATGATAACAATTATAGACCCTTAATTTCATTGTAGGTGTGAAAATTTACAAAATCTGCAGGGGATCAAATCATTATGTTCGCCCCTGTATGTGTGTTTGCAAAGGCAGTTGGTGCTCACAGATTAGATTTATATTCTTTGTGGCTATTTATGAACATAATAAGTTCAGGTTTTTGTTCCTGGAGTTCAGCTTTAACTGATTCCAAAAGACTGTGTACAGTAGTATAAATCAGATTATGAAGAATGCATGGCAGAATTGGCCACCACCCATACTATTCTCTAAGCATCCATATATAGATGGATGCTTAGAATGTAAAAAAAAAAAAAATGCACAGTAAAATCTGTATCCTTCCAGAACATAATGCCCACAAATGTTTGCAGATTTTTTTATCCCTTTTTTGTTTTGGTTGTTTTTTTTTTTACATTTTCAATATACAATAGACCTCCAGCAAACATAAATTCAGTTCAGATGTGCAATTTCCGGAAACAATTGTCTAAATGATTTTTCATTGTGTAGTGGAAAGAGCCATCTGTTTCAAGTTAAGCTCTTTTCTGAATGGGAGGAGGGTGGAAGAGACAACTGCAGGGATGGCCCATGGCTCCCAACATTCCGAGCATGGAAGAAGAATCTGTCCCAGAATCTTTTGTGGCCATCTTTCCGCAGGTCCACATTTTCCTTTTTCTTTCTACATAGCTTTCAAGCCATACCTTGCATATTCTCACGTATTTTGGCTATCCTGCAAGCCAGACAGGAGCTTTCCCTTTCTGAATCACGCTGCCCTGTGTGTTATGCTTTAACAACACAAGATGAGCTCCAGGCACAGTTGAAATACATATGAGTGTCTTGTTGTTGCTGTTTTTTTTTTAATTCTTTATTTTTCACAGTCCACAGCACAAAACACTTGACATGCATTTGAGTACCTTGTCACAAATTTCCTTAAAATGTTAACACATACAGTCCTAGTGTATACTGGTCCATATGTGTAATCCAATACAACATCGCTATTCCATGTAAACATTTGGAGGAAAATCTCCGGTGTGTAGAGTCAACTGGTGAGAAAAGGCCTTGCAAAGTTTTTCCAAGGACAAGTGGAGATAATAGGAAGGGGATGTGGACAAAAGGGGCAAGGAAAAAACAAAGAAAGATACTGGCCTCCAACACCTCCACATAAGGAGGTCAAGTCAATAATTCTTTACATTTTTTTGAAGAGTTTGCTTTGGGTCCAAAAGACCCATGAGGAACAGGGTAAGTTTTCTCAATTTTTCAATATATCATTTACTGTCTTGATGAACTGACCTAGGGATTGAGGTGGATTTCCAGTTATCCAAAACACAGGTATTTGCTCCATTGACAAGATGAATTACCAGGGAGTGACAGTAATTCCATCTAGATAAAGAGCTTAAATGTAGAAGGCATGCCGCTGGATCATCCATGAGGGACAAGCCATTGAGTTCCAAAATTAGATCACACACACCCATCCAAAAGTAATGGATCTGTGGGCAAAACCAAAATATATGGATCAACGTACCCCTGGAGTCTTGACCTTTCTGTGGAAGGCAAAGTGGATTTCCAGTTAGCTGAAACCCAAGTCCTGGCCGCATTGAGAAGATTTATTACCAGGGATTGATGGTATTTCCACCTAGATAAAGAACTTATGCCGCGTACACACGGTCGGAATTCTCGTCGGAAAAAGCTTTGATGGTTTTCCCGTCGGAATTCCGACGGAATTTCGCTCAAACTGTCTTGCCTACACACGGTCACACCAAATTTCGATGGTCAGTAACACAGCGGCATAAAACACATTCGACAGCACTATAAAAGGGAAGTTTAATGCTTCTGAGAATGCGTCTAATTGTTTCCAAGCATGCGTCGGAATTTTGCGTGTCGGAATTGCATACACACGATCGGAAAATCCGATAGAAAGGTTTTCCGTTGGAAAAATTGAGAACAGGTTCTCAATCCAAAGTCCGTTGGAAATTCCAGCAGAAAAAGACCGATGGGCATACACACGGTCAGAAATTCCGATGAAGAGCTCCCATCAGACTGTTTCCATCGGAAATTCCGACCGTGTGTACGCGGCATTAGATGTGGAAAGCATGATGCCGGACCATTCACGAGGGACAAGCCACTGAGTTCCAAAATCAGATTGCACACACTCAGCCAAAGGGGTCAGACCTTTATTGATAAACGTATCGCTGGAGTCCCCACACCTCTGGCAGTTAGGGTATGAGTGCATTGTTTAAACTGCTAAAATATTGGTAATTCTGTTTGTATGCTTTTGTTACATAGTTACATAGTAGATGAGGTTGAAAAAAGACACAAGCCCATCAAGTCCAACCTATGTGTGTGATTATATGTCAGTATTACATTGTATATCCCTGTATGTTGCGGTCGTTCAGGTGCTTATCTAATAGTTTTTTTAAACTATCAATGCCCACCGCTGAAACCACCACCTGTGGAAGGGAATTCCACATCCTTGCCGCTCTTACAGTAAAGAACCCTCTACGGTCTTTCTTCGTCATCCTTGCCGGTCTTACAGTAAAAAACCCTCTAAGGTCTTTCTTTTAATTTTAATGAGTGGCCACGTGTCTTGTTATACTCCCTTCCGCAAAAAAGTGTTATCCCTATTGTGGGGTCACCAGTACGGTATTTATAAATTTAAATCATATCCCTTCTCAAGCGTCTCTTCTCCAGAGAGAATAAGTTCAGTTCTCGCAACCTTTCCTCATAACTAATATCCTCCAGACCCTTTATTAGCTTTGTTGCCCTTCTTTGTACTCGCTTCATTTCCAGTACATCCTTCCTGAGGACTGGTGCCCAGAACTGGACAGCATACTCTAGGTGCGGCCGGACCAGAATCCTGTAGAGCGGGAGAATTATCGTTTTTTCTCTGGAGATAATCCCCTTTTTAATGTATGCCATTATTCTGTTTGCTTTGTTAGCAGCAGCTTGGCATTGCTGAGCATATCATCTATTAGGACCCCCAGGTCCTTTTCCATCCTAGATTCCCCCCAGAGGTTCTCCCCCCAGTGTATAGATTGCATTCATATTTTTGACACCCAAATGCATTATTTTACATTTTTCTACATTAAACCTCATTTGCCAGGTAGTTGCCCACCCCATTAATTTGTTCAGATCTTTTTGCAATCTGCAGGTTTCCACATCCTGCAGAGAAGTTTGCCCTGTTTAGCTTAGTATCGTCCGGTGATTTACACACCCCTGTTTGACTGCATTGACAGATGGCTAGTTGCTGAACTCGAGAAACAAATAAAACTAAATATTATTAGTAATGACTATCTTTACTCTTCATATTGTTGTCCTACCTTTCCATTCTGCAAATCCACCAATGTAGCCCCACTATAACTAAGGAGCTATATCATAAAGACCAGTCACCACTGCTTGCTTCCTCCAAGCAGGGTGACCAGTCACCTTACCGCCCCCTTACTTTATTGTCATCATTATGTTAGCATTGCTTGCAGGAGATGAAAACCAAGAGCAGGTGGTTGCTGGGTCTGCACCACTTTTTTTGTTCAGTGACTTTTTATTATTTTATTTTATTTTCAACATGTAGGAAAAGGGAAAAATCCCAATATGGTACATCCCAGAATAGCCACACATTTCAATTACACCATTACCATGTCAGCATCATGGTTTTTACAAATAGGGTAATATGAAAAATAAATCAAGGGTTCAAGGTTAAATCTAATACTAGTGGATGGAATTTTGGATGCAATACTGGGATATTTTCTGGAACTACTGTATCACGGAGTCAGGGCTGGTGCAAGGAACTTTGACACCCTAGGCGAAACCTAATTTTGGTGCCCCCCCCTGACTCCACTTTACCCTGCCCTTGCTACACATGTGACCTATCTGACCCCTACACTGACCCCCTGACACATACACCGATCCACCTGACTCCTACTTCCTGCACTACTCACATTACACTGACCCCTACACTGACCTACCTGGCACCTACACTAACCTACCTGGCACCAACACTGACACCAACACTGACACATGCATTGACACCTACACTGACCATTACAATGACCATTACACTGACCCCTACACTGACACATGCACTGACCATTACACTGAGCCCTACACTGACACATGCACTGACACCTACACTGACCCCTACACTGACACCTACATTGACCATTACACTGACACCTACACTGACACATGCACTGACCCCTACACTGACACCTACACTGACACCTGCACTGACACATGCACTGACACCTGCACTGACCATTACACTGACACCTGCACTGACCATTACACTGACACCTACACTGACCATTACACTGACACATGCACTGACACCTACACTGACCATTACACTGACACCTGCACTGACACCTGCACTGACCATTACACTGACACCTACACTGACCATTACACTGACCATTACACTGACCCCTACACTGACACTTGCACTGACACATGCACTGACACACACACTGACCCCTACACTGACACCTACATTGACCATTACACTGACACCTACACTGACACATGCACTGACCCCTACACTGACACCTACACTGACACCTGCACTGACACATGCACTGACACCTGCACTGACCATTACACTGACAACTACACTGACCATTACACTGACACCTGCACTGACACATGCACTGACACCTACACTGACCATTACACTGACACCTACTTCCTGCACTACTCACACAAACCCCCTCTATACAGCTCAATGTAGATCGGGGAGGATCCATCCTCCTCCTTACCTCTGCTCTTTGTTGCTACATCGACCATCGTCAGGGCCTCTCCTCAGCACTGGGTGTGCAGAATTGTTTAGGAGTCCGATTCCACGCCAGCGCCATCCACCCGCTCCACGATGTCCCCGTCCCGCGCCAGGCCAGCGCCATCCACCCGCTCCACGATGTCCCCGCCAGGTGGGAGGTTAGCTGACAGACGCTGCACCTCTCAATGCTCCTATCTCTGCCGAGCCCGGCTCCTCCGCTGCACACACAGTGAGTTATGAGCGCTGTGAGTTATACCTGACCTGTGTGAGGAGATGTGACAGCCCAGCGGGGCGCTCAGCGGGACACATGGGGGATTGGTGGCGGATTTGTTCTCTTGAATGGGGCAAGCGACCAGGAGAGGAGAGCTGAGCTCAAACAGGACAGAGGCCGTGGTTGCGCCCTAGGTGGTAGTGCGCCCTAGGCCGCTGCCTACTTCACCTAGTGGTAACGCCGGCCCTGCACGGAGTTTAAAAAAGAAATGCAGGAAGAAGGGCAAGGAAAGGGAAAAAAAAGAACAAAAGAAGTAACAGGATGAGGAAGAAGAAAAATTAGCAAAGGAAAGACAAATAATGGGGGGTTGGGAGGGGGGATAGAAGGGGGTTAAGAAGAACCAAGGGGAGTATAGGGAATAAATAGGTAGTCCACCTGACATCTACACAGCTCAAAAATGTAATGCCTATTGATTGGGTTGAGAAAGAGAGATCTATTGGGAACCAAATCTTGAGAAATTTCTAATGAGTATCAGCAGAAATGGCCAATAATTTTTCATTAGTCACAGTCATAATTAGTTAAGTATTAACCTTGAGAAATTTAAGACTGGGGATTTCCAAGAACCAGCCATAGTCTGTATAGAAAAGGTAATTTGTTTTGCAATTGAACGTGGGATGTCCAGAGGAGGTCTATTCAATATTTCTTATACTAGATCCTACCACAGCTCAGATTAGTATATATCAAGGTCTATACTTGAATCCACAATCTTTTAGCCTTTGGACATGACCACCAAATATTGTGCCATGGGGCGTGATCACCAAATATTGTGCCATTGGGCACGATCGCCAAATATTGTGCCATTGGACATGGCCACCAAATATTGAGCCTTCTGCTCTACTTTTTCACACCCAGCACCTCCTACAGTATCTTGGCAAAACTCTGCACCACTTGGACAATCAGGAGATGCTGTCTCTTCTCACCTCTCTACACTTGTCTAGCAACTTCCAAGATCTCGCCCATGCCATGAAGGTAGCCAGAAGGGGTATGGGAGATAAAGTCTGGCTGGGTGCACCTGTGTGGTGAGATCATCTCTAATCTTTCACTCCTGTAAGCATATTAACTGACAGCACTGTACAGAGTAATAGAGCCCAAATTAGCTCAGGTTGCTGCCCTTCTTTCTCCCAGTCTGAATGCTGCAGTAAAGAGATTATAAGAAAGTTAATAAAGACTGTTTTGCAGCATTTATAACAGCTGTTTTGAAAAATACAGCAGCTACACACAGTACACAGCCTACTTGCCAGCAGCAGGGCAGGGACTTCCCACTGCTCATCCATTCACAAGGAGCATTGTATCTGGCTCCAGTGGGGAGGTGGGCAGATGGTCGATGCTGTCACAATCTCCACCTCAGCCAATCAGAGGGAGCCTTTCCTTTCCTGGTTTCCAAACCAGGGCTGATAATGCTACAAGAGGGCTGCAGAATCTTCGACAACATTTTCACCTTCTCCCCCTCCTCATCCTCCCTGAACTAAATGATACAAGTAGGTAAGCCAGTGCTTCCTCTGGCTTCTCGGTATTATCACCATGGACACTCCTGTTGTGATTCACAATTTAGCCCCCCAAGCTGTCCTCTGACATTGTGAATAATCTCCACCAAGCTCCAACTGAAGCATTGAGAAGTGAACAATAAGCCCATAATTAAAGTTTTGGGTCCAAAAACTGCTAAGTGAAGTTTTTACACCAATTAATTTGCTCACAGACATTGATATACATTTTCAACCAAAACTGTGGACACTTTTGGAAAATGTATGATTTGTCTAATTTAACAATTGTTATAATATTGCAGGTTGTAATTTCTTAGATGTGGCTGCAATAGTTATCTTTTTAAGTCTTTTTTCATTTTATTTTCAATGTGTTACTGTATCTAAATCTGCTAGTACAGCTAACACTCCCTTACCCCCCAGACTTACAATGCTGCTGTCTGCTGTGCGCCCTGTGCTCATTCTTCCAGCGTGGGGGCACTCTAATACAGGAGGTATGTTACTAGTCAGATCACCAGGTGAACAACAAGTAAAAAGAGCCTAAAAAAAAAAGAAAACTAATGCAGCCACCACATCTAATTATTGGTAAGTAGCAATATACAGTGCATCCAAAAAGTGCTCAAAGCGCTTCACTTATTCCAAATTTTGTAATGTTACAGCCGTATTCCAAAATTGATTAAATTTTCTTCAAAATTCTACAAACAATACCCCATAGTGACAAGGTGAAAGACGTTTGTTTGAAATCTTTGCAAATTTATTTAAAATAAAAAGCAAAAAAAATCCCATGTACATAATTATTCACAGCCTTTGCTCAATACTTTGTTGAAGCACCTTTGGCACCAATTACAGCCTCAAGTCTTTTTGAGTATGATGCTACAAGCTTGGCACATCTATTTTTAGGCAGTTTCTCCCATTCTTCTTTGCAGGACCTCTCAAGCTCCATCAGGTTGGATGGAGAACGTCGGTGCACAGCCATTTTCAGATCTCTCCAGAGATGTTCAATCAGGTTCAAGTCTGGGCTCTGGCTTGGCAACTCAAGGACATTCACAGAGTTGTCCTATAGCCACTCCTTTGTTATCTTGGCTGTGTGCTTAGGGTTGTTGTCCTGTTGGAAGATGAACCTTCGCCCCAGTCTGAGGTCCAGAGTGCCCTGGAGCAGGTTTTCATCTGGGATGTCTCTGTACATTGCTGCATTCATCTTTCCCTCAATCCTTACTAGTCTCCCAGTTCCTGCCTCTGAAAAACATCCCCATAATGCTGTCACCATCACGCTTCACTGTAGGGATGGTATTGGCCAGGTGAAAAGCGGTGGCCTGGTTTCCTCCAGACATGACACTTGCCATTCAGGCCAAAGAGTTCAGTCTTTGTTTCATCAGACCAGAGAATTTTGTTTCTCATGGTCCGAGAGACCTTCAGGTGCCTTTTGGCAAACTTCAGGTGGGCTGTCATGTGACTTTTACCAAGAGTGGCTTCCATCTGGACACTCTATCATACATGCCTGATTGGTGGAGTGCTGCAGAGATGATTGTTCTTCTGGAAGGTTTTCCTCTCTCTACAGAGAAATGCTGGAGCTCTATCAGAGTGACCATCGCGTTCTTGGTCCCCTCTCTGACTAAGGCCCTTCTCCCCCGATAGCTAAGTTTGGCCGGGCTGCCCGCTTAGGTGTAGGTAGTCCCCTCCAAGGAGGCAAACTCCTTACTGCAGTAGGGAACAGTTATTTTGAAAGATGCTGAGTGTACCTTTTTGTGTCTGTTCCCTACTACAGTAGTTATTATTTCATTTGGAACCACTAATTAATATGATGATAGGAGTTGCCTATATATATAACATTTACAGAACATGATATTAAAGGGGTTGTAAAGGTAAAAGTTTTTTCACCTTAATGCATTCTAAGGTGAAAAAACATCTGACAATGCCGCCCCCCCCCCCCAGGCCCCCCATTTTACTTACCTGACCCCTCGAAAGTCCCACGCTCGCCCCCGACGTCCTCTTTGCCACTCACCCAGGCCGCTGATTGGCTAGAGTGGATGGACTGAAAGCAGCACAGCCATTGGCTCGCGCTGCTGTCAATCACATCCAATGACGTGGCGCGCCAGGGGGCGGGGCCGAGTGATACAGCGATCGGCTATAGCCGCGGCTGTATCATGGGAGCTCGCCCGCAAGTACTCCACACCATGCGAGGGAGCTCGCATGAAGGTGAGCAGTACTTGCGGTGGGGGAGCCGAGACAGCCGCCGAGGGACCCCAGAAGACCAGGTTCGGGGCCACTCTGTGCAAAACGAGCTGCACAGTGGAGGTTAGTATAACATGTTTGTTATTTAAAAAATAAATCTCCTTTACAATCCCTTTAAATCAGGGGTCTCAAACTGGCGGCCCTCCAGCTGTTGCAAAACTACAAGTCCCATCATGCTTCTGCCTGTAGGAGTCATGCTTGTAACTGTCATGCCGCGTACACACGTACGGACTTTTCCCGGCAGACCTAAGTCCAGCGGACAATCCGCTGGACTTTCCAGCTGGGTACGCTGGACTAAAAAGCGAACGGACTTGACCACACACGATCACGCAAAAAGTCCGGCGGTTCACGCGATGACGTACAGCACGTACGACGGGACTAGAAAAAGGAAGCTCGAGATCCCAAACGACACCCTTTGGGCACCGTCAGCTGATCTCGTGTGTATCGCGTGTTAGTTGACGTTTGGTTAGAGACGATTCGCGCTTCTCAGACTTCTGCTTAATTCGTTCGCTTCTGCCGTTCAGTTTGTGCTTGTGAGGTTTGTATCTGGCTTTCAGTGCGTGTGGATCAGTTCCTACCTGTTCTCAGGCCGTTCTGGTCCGCTCGTTCCTGTTTTTCAGGTCGTTCTTCATAGGCCTTGCTGTTCTTCAGTGCGTTCTGTTAAGTTGTTTGTTTGATCAGCCGACCGTTTTGAAGCCATGGAGTGTGGACGTACTCGGGAACGAGTTCGTGCTGTGCAGGGGCTCGGTGTTGCGGTTAACACCTTGGCACGAGCCCAGTCCATGAACAGGGTGAGGAGGAGTTCATGGACCAAGAATTGGTTGCGCCAGCGTGACCAATTCTCGCATATGCCTTTGCTCCGTGAGATCCGTGAGAATAATCCTGATGATTTCAGGAATTATCTCCGGATGACGGACCCCATTTTTTCACCGTCTGTTGGCTTCGCTGTCCCCTTATATTACCAGGCAGAATACCTGCATGCGGCAAGCCATCAGTGCGGAGCAGAGGCTAGTCGCCACGTTGCGTTACTTGGCGACGGGGAGAAGCTTGCAGGACCTCAAGTTCACGACAGGCATCTCCCCCCAGGCTCTGGGGCTCATTATTCCAGAGACCTGTTCTGCCATTATCCACGTCCTGCAGGAGGAATACATTAAGGTAAGTCTTGTCTTTTAAAATTACCTATGTCTTGTATGTTTGCTAATGTAGTGCATCAATGTCATCATTAGCTAATTTCCATGATAGGACTATTCTATGAATGTCCCCTATTCCTTTTTTTTTTTTTTTTGTCTAGTATTTTATGGTTGACTTATCGAAATAGCTTTAAGAATGTATTATTTAGTGGGTCACATGCATATTTCCTTGCACCAACCTCCCCAGCATGGAAGCTTGGCCCCCTAAACACCCCTAGCCTAGTCACTTTCTTTGGTTAAAAATGTATATTACCAGCTCCATTGTACTGCTTTACTCACCCCCCCCTTTCACCCCTTTCACCCCCCTTGACCCTCATTTTTAAATTGATTGCATGTGGTTTTGGTCAGCTTGTAATTAACCCACCCCCCCATACATATGTTCTTCCAAATTGTTTGTTAATTTGTTGCATTTAGTTAGGTGTTTTGCCTGGTTTTTAATTCGATTTGTATATTTGTGTTTGACTTCACAGTGTCCTTCCACGCCACAGGAATGGCAGACTGTGGCTTCCCAGTTTGCTGCCCGTTGGGACTTTCCCAACTGCGGAGGGGCGATTGACGGGAAGCATGTGCGAATTGTGCCCCCACCCCATTCGGGGTCTTACTATTGGAATTATAAGGGGTTCCATAGTATAGTGTTGATGGCGGTGGTGTCGGCACAATATGACTTTCTTTATGTGGATGTGGGGAAAAACGGCCGGATGTCGGACGGAGGAGTCTTCAACCACACGGAGTTCGGTCATCGTCTCCAGAATGGTGGCCTGGAGCTGCCACCAGATGAAGATAATGTGGAGGGACTCCCCTTCGTTTTCATTGCCGACGAGGCGTTCGGTCTGGGTGACCATCTGATGAGGCCATTTCCCCAACGATCCCTCACCCCTGAGAGGAGGATTTTTAATTATCGGTTGGCCAGAGCAAGACGGGTTGTGGAAAATGCCTTTGGTATTATGGCCAACCGTTTCAGATTGCTCCTTACATCCCTACATCTGGCAGAGTACAAACTGAATACTATTATTCTTGCATGCTGTGTCATGCACAATTATTTACGCAAACATTCGGGAACATACTCATTACCAATCGGCCCTGAGGCCGGAGTGGAAGGCAACATGACAGGGCTGGATAATCGCCGTCTTGGTTCGGCCCCACAATCAGCCCAGCAAGTGCGGGACCGTTATTTACATTATTTTAATGGTAGGGGGGCCATTGCAATGGCAGCAGACCCTTAAACCATCTTTTTGATTTACAAAGAATAAATACAGTTATTGATGTTTGAAATATTGGTATTTTCGTATGGTTTTGCTTTTAATTTTGCCTGTTTTATATGTTGTCCTAGTGCACATCTTAATAGTGGCAAACTTGTTTTGCGTTTAGTAAATAAGCCCCTTTGTCAATGAACCACAACATGTTTTGGTCAAACTGGTAGTATTTAAAAAGAAGAAGCCACACATTGTTTAATTTGTGCAAACATTTTTTTTTTTTTATTCTAGTGCACATCCAAACCTTTTTTTTTATTTATTTTTTATTTTTTTTTTTTTGTTTCAACAACATTTTCTGTTTTTTTTTTAGGTTATATTTTTTACATTTTTTTGTTCTTTTTCTCACAACATATTTTTTTAATTTTTGTGATTGATTTTTTTAAACAAACATAAAAACATGTTTTAAAATGGTAAAAAATTTAGGCTTAGCATTAGAAAATATTTACACAATGTAAAAGCCCCGAACTTACAAAGTTCAACAGGTAACCCATGAACAGTAGAAGCCAAATTTTGAATATGCACACTAATTTAACTTGAAAATGGGTAATGTCAACATGTGCTATGTTCCATCATGGGGAATCAATGGACGTGTTTTGTGTGTGAAACCCCTTCCCTCTCACCTACTAGCATTAGGGGTTGCAAACACAAAATGCGTCCATTGAGATCCCCTGATGGCACATAGCACATGTTGACACACCGTGTGCATATTAAAAATTTGGCCTCTAAAATTTGTAAAACAGCGCATCAAAAGGGGAATGAAGGACATGATTGATGTTAAGAAATGGAAAAGGGGTCTTTAGATTCTCCCCAAAACATCAATCATGTCCTTCATTCCCTGCTGCATGGTGGCCATCTCCTTCTGCATATTTTCCAGCTGCAGATTCCAGGCCATGATCTGGCCAATAAGCCTGTGGGCACTGTCTGTGGAAAATGGCTCCGCAGCTTGTCCTTCCACAAACAGATCAGCATCACCTAAAAGTTGGGTAGATAAAACACAAGAAAAAAAGTGTCAAAAACATGCAGACCTTAATTTATTAGCTCAATCTGTGTTCTGAGACACTCACTTGGTGGGGTGCAGATTTGATCCACTTCAACCACCTCTTCCTCCACATCCACGCGTGGGCTTGGGCTAACTGCCCAATTAGTCTGGTGAGGCCGGGAGGTCCTCGTAGGTTCGGACTGACGTCTGAGTCTTTTGCCCCCTATGGTAATGGAACACAAAAAGGTACACTTTTAATCACACTGATATTTGAGTGCCAAAATAGGATTATTAAACATTGTTTAAAAGTGTTGTCCAATTATTAGCAGTTTGTTAGAAGATCCTACTTGAAGACAGAATTGAAATGTCTATCTAAATGAAACTCCAATACTTAAACCGCCCTTCAACCCTAAATTTGAACTTCCGCTCATTGGATCCCTGCACCCCTGTGGTGTCTTATTTGGAACCTTTTAGGGGTGAGGGGTTGCAGATACCTGTGTAAGGCAGGTATTTGCACACACATCCGGCCCTAGACTCCCACAGAAGTATACGCCACATCCCGTCCCACCGTGCTGTCTGCTGGGACACACAGGGGTCCCCGAGCTCGCGCGGACCAGTCCTATTGCATTGCGCAACTGGCGCATGCCCAATAGTGACCCGGGAAGTGAAGCCGCAAACATTAATTTCATGATTGGAAGATCAGAGATTGTAGCTGCACCATCCAAGGGACAGGTGAGTGTACTTCTTTGAAAAGTCACCACCTACAGTATTTGTAGATGATGAGCATTTTTCGGGAATTGTGAGCATGACACCCTGCTTAACATATTTATCCCCCCCCCCCAAAACAGCTTCTGGAGTCCCTGTGTAAGTTACCCCTAAAACCCTTACCACAGCAGTAATAGTATAGATAGTGACAATAATAAACAACCTTACAACTCCAACAACCCAAAGCCAGGTAAACTCAATAAACGTTATGAAGACAAACTGAACTTTCATCAAATCTGCGCAAGTTTCACGTACGAATGCTAATAACATCTGCGCAAGTTTCACGTACGAATGCTAATAAAATCTGCGCAAGTTTCACGTACGAATGCTAATAAAATCTGCGCAAGTTTCACGTACGAATGCTAATAAAATCTGCGCAAGTTTCACGTACGAATGCTAATAAAATCTGCGCAAGTTTCACGTACGAATGCTAATAACATCTGCGCAAGTTTCACGTACGAATGCTAATAAAATCTGCGCAAGTTTCACGTACGAATGCTAATAACATCTGCGCAAGATTAGACATATCAAGTATAACCATAGTAGCGCACGTGCTTGACTTACTTTTTTTGATGGCTTTTCGAATTCTCCTGTACTGATCGTGCTCCCTGGATTTGATGTCGGACCATCGCTTGCGCAGTTGATCCTTGCCCCTTCGTACGCCGAATTTCTGCTCCAGGGTGCTGACGATTGTAGTGAGAATCTTGTCCTTGCGCAAGTTGGGTCGAGGGTAGGGGCCATTTTCCCCGTCGTAATCTTCCCTTTGGAGGATGTCCACCATCTCCACCATCTCTTCAAAGGCCATATTGGTGGCCTTATATCTGCTGCTGGATGCAGATGTGTTCGCTTCTTGGCTTTCCTCCGCGCTACTGGCTGAGAATGTGTCCGCCATCTTCATGAATTTATTCACCCACAATGCAACGAGGGGAAGCGGGGCGGGGAATACTCGTCAGGAGGAACGTCATGGGCGGGCGACGCGGAGGACGCAGGCGGACTTCGACGCGTGCGCAGTGTATATAAGGCTGTTTGAGGGCCCCTTGTGTTCCCGAACGGAAGTAGCGAGCGCTCTGTACGAAGGTAAGTGTTTTCTAGGATGCATTACTGTGGTTTATTGGGTTTTGGGCCTGCATTTTTTAAGGATATGTGTGTGTTGCTGCCTGTGTGTAGGGGTTGCTGCCTGTGTGTAGGTGTTGCTGCCTGTGTGTAGGGGTTGCTGCCTGTGTGGGTGTGTTGCTGCCTGTGTGTAGGGGTTGCTGCCTGTGTGGGTGTGTTGCTGCCTGTGTGGGTGTGTTGCTGCCTGTGTGGGTGTGTTGCTGCCTGTGTGGATGTGTTGCTGCCTGTGTGGGTGTGTTGCTGCCTGTGTGGGTGTGTTGCTGCCTGTGTGTGGGTGTGTTGTGTAATGTTTGGTTTGAAAAACTGGATGTGCGTTTTTAGTAACATTTGTGTTTTTGGTCTTTTGTATTGCCATTACTAACAAAACAGAAACAAACATGGCAGCAGCCCAGTGGAATCCATTCAAGGACCAGCAGTTCATGTCCGAATTCATTGCGCTCTACAGAAAAAATACCAACCTGTGGCAGCTCAAGAACCCTTTATATGGCAATAGGGATGTCCGGAAGGCAACACTGGGGCCACTTGTGGATTTTGTGAAGACTCAAGTCCCCAACGCAGACACCAAGTTTGTTGAAGCCAGAATTGCAAGTTTAAGGCACATGTACAAGCGGGAGCGCAAGAAGATTGAGGAATCAGTCAGATCAGGAGCAGCAGCAGAGAATGTTTATGTACCAAAGCTGTGGTACTACAACCAACTGGCTTTTATAGGTGACCAGATGGAACCCAGGCAATCACTGTCCACTCTTCCCTCCACCCTTCCCTCCACTCTTCCCTCCACTCTTCCCTCCACCCCAGCTGAGGCTTCCACGGAAGGAGAAGACCCCTCCACCTTGGAGCAGGCTGATGCGCCCAGCTGGAGCCAGGTATATATTTAGTATCCCAAATTGTGATTGTGTGAATATTAATGCTGTAAACGTTAAAATGTGAAACAATTAACACCCTGAACTCAGAATTGTGAAAAAAGCTGCCAAAAATTGCGCAAACTTCGAAAAAGTGTGGGTGCAACATATCGATACATATATAGTGTATACATACATCCAGTAGTGGCAAAAAATGCCTTATACAACATTGGTGATCTGCTTGGAAAATGCAGGGGTCCAAATGATAGCCTTTTGGATCTTTTTTACAAATTATCTGCTCCTTCATAAGTTTACAATTGGATGATTGAGGAGGCCATAAACCAAAAACCAGGTGTTTGATTTTTGTTTTTATTTGCACACAGGATGAGCTGACCCAGGATGATGCCGGGACAAGTGGTATGGAGGAGGAGGAGGACATGACCAGCGAGAGCCAGGAGGTGGCTGGGCCCAGCACGAGCCAGAGTGACAGCCAGACTGTCTTAAGAAGTCTACCTCCACCCCTGCCCTTACCCCCAAGAAGGCCCAGGAGGATGACCATTGTTGAGGAGGAATCACTCCAACTTATTAGGAAGGCGAGTGCAATTCTCGACAAAACCCCCATTCCAGAAGAGGCCTATGCCACCTACTTGGCCAGCAGGTTGCTGGAAATGGAGAAGGGCCAACGGCACCTGTGTGAGGGCCTCATTTTTGAGGCTATTAAGGGGGGTTTGAGGGGTCAATTACAAGAATCAACCCGCCTGACACATGAAGGCCCGACACCAACTTCTCCTCCTCCTCCTCCTCCTCCTCCTCCTCCTCTTCCTTCTTCTCCTCCTCCTCCTCCTCCTCCTCCTCCTACCACCACAAGTCAGCCTCCAAGGAAGCGTGCAGGGAAGACTGCAGGGAAGAGTGCAGGGCAGCGTGGTGGGAAGAGTCGGAAGTGATTGCCTGGCTTCAGTCTGGTCTCACAGAAGACACAGGCTGTTGTAGTGCCACAGCTTGGGGACATAGATGTCATCTGCTGCTGTTCCTGGTCTGTCTGATTCCTGGTCAATCTTCTTGTGCTCCCTATATTGGATGAAATGTGCCCAAGCTTAATTTTTGGCTTCACAAACTTGATGTCTGCCGTTGGGGCAAAAAGTCTTCTCAAAATCGCAAAGTGGCTCCAGTGTTGCCTTCCTATTTTGTTTTGCCTTGTTTGTTTAAACCAGAATAAATGGTAATTTTTTTTTTGTCAAAAAATGATATACGTGCTTGTTATTCAAAAACATAGTTTCTTTAGGAGTAGGCAGGTACATGTCTAAACATTCATTTGACAATACAAGTGTAAAGTGCAACTTCAATGGAACTGCAAGTGCAGTCGCTGGAAAGGTGAGGGTTAAGATCTGAATTAAGGGCAAGCTCTGCTGACTCCACAATTGTATCATGTGTAATAACAAATCCTTTTGATAACCAACAAATAATAAAATATATCTAAATAGAGATATATGTACATATATTATATCAGGGCTCAAGTCCTGCGGGAACGCATGGGAACGGAGTTCCTGTACTTTTTCCACAACAGGAACTCAGTTCCCGTTAACAGCCGTGTCCTGCAAGACTTTGAAGTATGCGAGCTATGTGGCAGGTGCTACACCAGCAGCCACTTCAATCTACCTGTCAATCACAGCTAGCTGACGGGTAGATCATGTCCCCGCTGCTAAGAAATTGTATTTAGTCAGACCTCTCGTGATGCGCTCCTCCCCGCTGGCCCCTCCTGATTTTCTGTCTCCTCATCCTCCCCCCCCCCCCAGTATCCTGCATACTTGCTCTGTGTGATCCCGCTGAATCCCGCCCCCACCCTCCTCTATCTTCAGTGCCATATGATGAAAGAACCCAGAGGAGGAACACAGCTATTCTGTTCATAAGGCCATGCAGGGAGAGAGGTGAGCTGAGGGCGGAACATCAGTTTGGGGTGGTAAACTGAGCACAATACCTGGCAAAGTTTAATGCCAGGAGGGAAGTTTATGTGGAAATATGTGAAGGGTTGGAATAGCAGCGAGTGTGTGTTGGAGCCCTGCAGAGTTTTCAGCCCCCCAAACTAACCTAAGCAGGAACACATCACTATGTCCCCAAGCATTCTGTCCAGATAATGTGCAGTTAATTTATGACCTTTCCGTTTAACCCTGTGTTATCCAAACTCTGTTCAATGAAAAGTGTAAACTCACCACATAAACACTCTATATACAAAATAACATTCCCCAATAAAGATCAGAACATGATGTTCACATTTGCATGGAAGCACAATTGAATGAATGCTGATTATTAAGAGAATTATCGTATTTATGTTTATTGAGGATTGTTTTTTTTATATATACTAACAGTTAAGCTTCATACACACAATACGAAAATTGGATGAAAAATACCACTTTTGAAGCATTCGTGCATATGAGCGTATCATTTTTTTTTTTTTGGTGAGGGAGTGGATCTTGGGTGGGAGTTCCCACACTTTTTTCCCCAGGACTTGACCCCTGTATTATATATATATATATATATATATATATATATATATATATATATATATATATATATCTATATATATATATATATATATAAATAGAGATATATATATATATCTATCTATATATATATATATATATATATATATATATACACGTACACGTATATATCTATATATCTATATATATAAATATATATATATATGTATATATAGATATATCTTTTTTTGGGTTTATTGAGAAATATAGATATAGTTTTCATTTGGTGATTTGGATATATCTATATCTATATCTATATCTATATATATATATATATATATATATATATATATATATATATATATATATATATAGAGAGAGATAAAGATAAATATATATATATATATATATACAAATATATAACTTCACTAAAGAATGCTGAAGAAAAAACGTTCGGGAGTACTCTGCGTGAATATACAAGCAGCAAGGCAAAATCATTCTTCAAGTACGATAACATACAAATCCCGCTGTCAGAAGAAAAATAAAAAAAAAATCTGCAGCGTGACGATTGTGCGACCTTCAAACGAAGGCTAGTTTTACCAGACCGAGCGAGTCCGTGACATACTAGCTACTGAGCATGCGTCCTTTTTGGTACGCCGGACCATACTACACACGGCCGGATAATTTGAAATCCGCCGTGTGTACGCGGCATCAGCCTTACAATGCCTCATGGGACTTGTAGTTTTGCAACAGCTGGAGGGCCGTCAGTTTGAGACGCCTGCTTTAAATAGTACAACAACGAGGGAATGTAATAAGGTGATTAATATAATTTTTAAGTAATTTATATTTCATGAGCTAAATGAATATTTAGTGAATTTATGTCCATTTAAGATTAATAACTCAAAACGGCTATTCCACCAGATATTAATAGTTTTATATTAATATATTAACATTAATAAAAGTATGTATTATTCCTGCTTGAATAGATATGATATTAAATAGTATAAAAATGAGGGAGGGTAATAAGGTAGTTACATCATTTTTATGTAACTTATATTTTGTGAGCTAATTGAATGTTTAATGAATGTATGTCAAGATAAATAAAGCATAACAAAGGCTATCCAACCAGATATTGATATTTTTGTACTATTATTTCTGTTTGCATAGATATTAAATAGTATAAAAATTAGAAAAATGAATAAGGTTATCATATAATTTTTTTGTTTAGTCTATATTAATTGAAGATTTTGCAAAAAGTATAGTACGGGATAAAATAAAATATAATATAAAATAATATAAAAAGTGAGTATCCAAAAAGTGGTAGGGCATAAAATAAGGTACAAAAAAAAGAAAAATACAAAATACAAAACATAAAGGAATCAAAGTGCAGGTTTTTTCAGGGTATACACAGTAGAATGTACTAAAAGATGTGACTCAGGATAGCCCACCAGCATATATAAGGAGGTCAAGGAGACAAAAACTTCTGGGGGAAACTACATAATTGAGATCATGTCCCAGTATTCTGAGCATGGACTATTCTGCATTCCGAATATCTGACTAAAATAGGGTTCATGCTGAGAAAAGGAAGACTAGAGACCTTCCTGGGCTAATAAAATTATATATATTTTTATATAGCTTTTATTTTATGAATGGTGATAGAACATTTATTGAATGTATGTCAATTTGAGATAAAAGAAGACCTCAAAAAGGCTAACCAACCAGATATATTTTTACATAAAAGCATGTAATATTCCTTTTTGAATATATATGATATCAAATAGTATAAAATTGTTTTCAGCATTAAATTTGGAATAAAATTATATATGATATGAGAAGCAATTTTTAGGATAAATATATTACTCTAAATTAGACAATTTTGGCCCCTAGTGTACAGAGAGTGAAAAGCATAAAATAATTAAAAAAAGGTATTAATAGCAGTTTATTTAACTGACCAAAATGGGGCAAATAAATGAAGCTCATTGTTAAGGTTTACACACTGGTGGCATACTTGTTTGGAGTCATTGGCTCAAAAACATTGTGGCCTTTGGACCAGCACCAACCAAAAAGAATCAGCGCTTGGGAATCAGAACGGTTTAATTGAATAAAGCCAATATATTTTTTTTTTTGTCACAATAAAAAATTCACAGGGGTTACATTGTGCATTTAGTTTAGAGGCCATTGGTGCTTAGCGCAGTTCTTCTTTAACAAACAACACTTACATTTTGGACGCAGCGTATTAAAAATATATGATAAGGAAATACACAACGCACAGATTATTCCTTCCCACTTGCTTGCCTTCAGGACTGAATAAATAAGTGAAGCTTATCTCTAATGTATTCCGTTCACTCCCTGCCACAGATTTTCCCCAGATACGCACAGCACAAACTAATGAGCAGGTTTCTTCTTAAAACAACAAATTAACTTGTTTTCCCACATTCATGAAAGGTTGGTGGAGTAGCACATTAGTGGCAATGTTGTTTATGCAGATAATTAATTACGGAGATAAGGTCAGACAAGTATATATTTAATACTTTATTATTTTATTATTATTTTTTTTAGCAACACTTTTGCTTAGCTTAACTCAAATGTAAAGTTTTTTTTCAATTGTTACACACAATATGTGTATATATATATATATATATATATATAATATATATATATACATATATATATATATATATATATATATATATATATATATATATATATATATATATATATATATATATATATATATATATATATATATATATATATATAAAGCAGATTAGCTTGATGTAAATTTTCTTATCAATCCATGCCGGGTTTTTTTACAGCATGCTTACCCCCCCCCCCCCCCCTATTCTCCAGACCATTTTTCAGTTTTCTGTTTTCAGTTTTCTGCTGATAGTTTGAATTAGAATTACTGTACCCATGATGAGTATTTAGGGAGATAAGGTCAGACAAGAATACATTTAATATTTTTTTTTTAGCAACATTTCTGCTTCATTTAAATGAAATGATAATTTATCTTTTCACCTGTTACAAATATATATATATAGATATATATATATATATATATATATATTTAAGTATATATATATATATATATATATATATATATATAATGCGTCAGGGGATATATATATATACATATATATATATGATATATATGTCAGGGGTGTCCAACCTTTTGACCTTCCTGGGCCACATTCGTAGAATTGTCTTGGGCATAAAATACACTAACAATAAGGATAGCAGATGAGCAGAAAAAGTCGGGCAGATCACTGACCTGTATAATGTATCAACAGTTCATTTTTTTGTGAAATATTTTATTATAAAAGTAAAAGAGAGAGCAGCATAAAACTAGTGCGATATTTTCCCCTATTTTTGATAAATTAAAGTGTTTATAAACCTTCTTTTTTTAATAAAAATTACAAACATGTTATACTTACCAGCTCTGTGCAAGAGTTTTGCACATAGCAAGCCACAATCCACCTCTTCTGGGGTGCTCCTGGCTCCTCCCCTTCATTGGGTGGCCCCACGGAAAGCCGCTTTCCATGAGGACACCCTTGCTGACTCACTCCC
Source organism: Lithobates sylvaticus (assembly GCA_028564925.1). Classification (NCBI taxonomy): domain Eukaryota; kingdom Metazoa; phylum Chordata; class Amphibia; order Anura; family Ranidae; genus Lithobates; species Lithobates sylvaticus. The sequence continues at coordinate 264,971,443 of CM053031.1, forward strand.
AAATCCCACTGCTGCGTCTATTGACACACTGACAGTGGGATTCGGCCCCGCCCCCACTCCCGTTTACAGGATTTGATTGACAGCAGCGGGAGCCAATGGCTCCTGCTGATATCAAGATGTCCAATAAGAAACAGGTTAAGTCATGTTCAAAGGTTAAGCACTAGAATCCGCATAATCCGTTGGTTGAAGAAGTATCTCATAAGCCTCATACACACGATCGGACCGTGGACCAACTTTTCCGTGGATTTTTGTCCAAAGGGCGTTGGCCCCAAGTTGGTATTGCATACACACGGCAGGACTTTTTCAGCCAACTTTCACCAAATCACTTGGTTTTTCTGCTCTTTACCGCCACCTTTGGTCAACTTCTGTATTGTTGTCTGATCTTTTGCATTGGTTCTGCATTGGTTTGTACAAAAGTCCGTTGGTTTTGTGTACACACGGTCGGACTTTGGTCCATCGGACTTTTGTTGGCAGAAAGTTGGTCCGTTCGCACAGCCAACAAAAGTCTGATGAAACCTGGAAAAAGTTGGTCCGATGGAGCGTACACACGGTCGGATGTTGGTCCAAAACAGCTAATTTGCATGTTGGTTGTCAAAAAGTCCGATCGTGTGTACGGGCCTTTACTGTTATAACGCATTGGATCGTAAGTGTTAAGCCTCATACACACGATCGGACCGTGGACCAACTTTCCTGTGGATTTTTGTCCAAAGGGCGTTGGCCCCAAGTTGGTATTGCATACACACGGCAGGACTTTTTTCAGCCAACTTTCACCAAATCACTTGGTTTTTCTGCTCTTTACCGCCACCTTTGGTCAACTTCTGTATTGTTGTCTGATCTTTTGCATTGGTTTGTACAAAAGTCCGTTGGTTTTGTGTACACACGGTCGGACTTTGGTCCATCGGACTTTTGTTGGCAGAAAGTTGGTCCGTTCGCACAGCCAACAAAAGTCAGATGAAACCTGGAAAAAGTTGGTCCGATGGAGCGTACACACGGTCGGATGTTGGTCCAAAACAGCTAATTTGCATGTTGGTTGTCAAAAAGTCCGATCGTGTGTATGGGCCTTAAGTTGAGGTTTTAGTTGAAAAATCACACTATCTGTATTGCCCTATGTCATTGCTCATGCTCTATGGATGTACGATACAATTTGTTCAATATGTATACTCTTTTACTTACCTGTTGTAATCATTGTATGCAATAAAAGAGCAATTTATTAATAGAAAAGTTTTGGTTAAAAAAAAAAAAGATTTTGTGAGCTTTATCCTTGAAAATAGTCGCTCACAAATATAGGTGCTGCCAAAAACCGATGACATGAATAAGGGGTGATTGTGAAGAGTGGGAAATTATTCTTCGGGAAAATAAAGTCCAGTAAAGAGACACTGTCAATTTTTTTTTCGGCTGCATATGTTCGCTGAGTGTAAATGCATTTTTACAAAAAAATCCCAAAAAATCAACATTGTTAAGTAAATTTACGAGCTTGTGTTGGGCTACATTCATAGCCGTCTCAGGTTGGACACCCCGATATATGTTCTATACATATATATCACATTAGCTTGATGTAACTATCCTTATCAATCCATGTTTATTTTTTTAACCCCCTGATTGATACTACCATGTTATATCCCCTCCCTGCTCAGGTCATTTTTCAGTTTTGGTATTTAGAGAGTAGCGGTTAATGATTCTTAATCTGAATGGTTATTAGTGGTGTATCAAAGGTTCAGCTTTGGGACCCTCCCTTTTTAATATATTTATAAATTATAGGGGGTCTGGGATAAAAGGTACTATTTCAGTCTTTGCAGATGACACCAAGCTATGCAGTGGAATAACGTCCTTACAGGATGTCTCCAACTTACAAGCCAACCTCAATGCTCTGTTTAATTGGGTGACTAGGTGGCAAATGAGGTTTAATGTTGATAAATGTAAATTTATGCACTTGGGGGCTAAGAATATGCATACATCATACATGCTAGGGGGAGTACAACTGGGGGTGTCCATAGTGGGGAAGGATCTGGTGGTTTTGGTAGATTAACTTAATAATAGCATGCAATAGCAAGCTGTGGTTTCCAAAGCGAGCAAAATCCTTTCTTGTATTAAGAGAGGTATTGACTCCAGAGAAAAAGATATAATTTTGCCCCTGTACAAATCATTAGTAAGACCTCATCTGGAATATGCAGTTCAGTTTTGGGCACCAGTTTTCAAAAAGGATATCGGGGAACTGGAGAAAGTGCAGAGAAGGGCAACCAAACTGATAAGAGGCATGGAGGAGCTCAGCTATGAGGAAAGATTAGAGGAACTGAATGTATTCTCTCTTGAGAAGAGGAGATTAAGGGGGAATATGATCAACATGTACAAATACATAAGGGGTCCATATAGTGAACTTGGTGTTGAGTTATTCACTTTAAGGGAATTGCATAGGACAAGGGGGCACTCTTTACGTCTGGAGGAAAAGAGACTTAATCTCCAAAAACGTAAAGGCTTCTTCACAGTAATGCCCCGTACACACGGTCGGATTTTCATCGGACAATGTTGTCGGAAATTCCGACCGTGTGTAGGCTCCATCGGACTTTTTCCGTCGGATTTTCCGACCGACAAAGTTTTATCTCTTGCTCTCAAATTTTAAGACAACAAAGTCCTATCGGACTTTTTCCAATCGTGTGTAGCGAATTCCGACGGACAAAGTGCCACACATGCTCAGATCACATTACAAGACCAAAGCTATTGGCTACTAGCCTCTACGCAGTCCCGTCGTAGGCAACAAACGTCACCACGTTCAGAATGATCAGATTTTCCGACAACTTTGTCCGACCGTGTGTATGCAACACCAGTGTCGAACAAAATCCGTCGGAAAAAATCCGATGGATTTTGTGGTCGGATTTTCCGACCGTGTGTACGGGGCATAAGAGCTGTGAAAATGTGAATAGACTCCCTAAAGAGATGGTTCTGTCCAGCTCAGTAGTTTTAAAAGAAGCCTGGATTCTTTCCTTAATGTACATAATATAACTGGGTACTAACATTTATAGGTAAAGTTGATCCAGTGAATATCCAATTGCCTGTCGGGGGATCAGGAAGGATTTTTTTTTGCAGTGGAATTGTGCTTTCCCAGGTTTACATAAGATTGTATGATTTTTTTTTTCCCTTTTATTGGTTGAACTAGATGGACTTGTGTCTTTTTTAAACCAGACTAACCATGTAACTATGCAACTCATTGAAAATAATAAATTGAAAATTCCCTGTTTGGTCTATTATTTATTTCTCAGCACCTGTTAAAGTGGACATACAGTTGCAAACAGGGTCAACTTCTTTTTTCACAGCTTCCCCCTATTGCAAAAAAACAATTGTAAAAATCCTGTAGGGGAAAAGGGTTATCAAATATACTTACTTTTACCCACTTCCATAGGCAGAGGGTGATGTCACCAACCTTTTCCGTGACTTCTCTGTCATTGCTGAGTGTCTGGCATATCACGAGAAAATGCTCCAGCCCTTTGCAGTAGAGTCTTCTTGGGAGATTTTTGGGATGCAGATATCACCCTTGTCTAGGTGCCAGGTGGACAACACAGCAAAAGTTTCTGCACTTTTTTATATTTAATAGAGTTAAAAAAAGTGCAGAAACTTTTTGAAGAACCCTCCTAGTTACCTTGCTGTCAGCAAGGTAGCTAGGAGGGTTCTTCAAAAAGTTTTCGCACTTTTTTAACTCTATTAAATATAAAAAAGTGCGGAAACTTTTTGAAGACCCTTCATATATTAACTAACTTGTACCCTAACATGCCTTTTTTATTGTTTGTTTTGCTAGAGTGATTTAGCATGGGGTGAAGGCCTTTATAAAAAAAATGGACCCTGTATATTTTGGTTCAAGGTCTGCTTTAAAGTGAATCTGTCAAGGGGGTATAATTAGAGATGCCTGCACATACCTACAACAACCTTCCAAATTCTGCTAAATGCCAGGTTGTCCTGACAGGCAACACTCCGGCACTTCCTAATAGCAGTAAGCAGTAACCTATCCCTTCTTGCCTCCTGAGTAATCCTAGTGACCAGTGAGGCAGCCCATCATACAGATGGGTCATTAGGAATGTGTGGGGGTAGGAGGTAGTGACAAGCTCCAACACTACTGTGAATGTTCCTGTATTCGGGCCTTAAAGTGGAGTTCCACCCACTTTTACAACTCTTCAGCATCCCTCACTAAACTGTGCACTGTAAACAAATTGGATATTTTTTATATTTTTTTTTCAGCACAGACTGTATATCTGCTGTATTCATTTTTCACTTCCTCCTCCCTGGCCGCGGCCCATCGCATCATTTCCTGTTTGCAATGCCTCCTGGGAAGGGGCAGCAACTTCCTCTGACACTGCCGTTGCTATGGAAACCTGACCTGAAACCTATTAAGCCCCATACACACGGTCGGACAATCCGCGGACCAGGTCCGTCGGACCATGTCCGTCATACTTTGTCCGATGTTGGTTTTGCGTACACACGGTCGGACAAAGTTGTCGGAAAATCCGATCATTCTGAACGTGGTGACGTTTGTTGCCTACGACGGGACTACGTAGAGGCTAGTAGCCAATAGCTTTGGTCTTGTAATGTGATCTGAGCATGCGTGGCACTTTGTCCGGTCGGACAACCGTACACACGATCGGATTTGGTGTGATCGGACCGTGTTGACGGCAAATCTTTCCAGCAGGAGATAAGACTTTGTCCGTCGGACAAACCGACGTACACTGTCCGATGGTGCATACACACGGTCTGATTTTTCAACAACATTGTCCGATCGGACAGAATCCATGAAAAAGTCCGACCGTGTGTATGGGGCTTTACACTGCTTATGCTGCACTGAGCATGTACAAGATCTGCAAGGATGAGATCCAGGAAGAAATACAGTCTGGCTTCAGATGCCCACACTTAAGATGGCCACGGCCTGCTGCAAGTTTATAAAATAACAAACTACTGCTAAAAACTAACAAAACAGACCTTAGTTTACAGACTAACTTTACTAGAATACATTAAGCTTGTGTATTATAGGGGTATTTTTATTTAAAAAGTATAATTTCGGCCGGAACACCGCTTTAAGAACAGGCTCCTATAACAGCCCTCAGATTAAGAGGTCACCTTGTCCAAGAGGCCATGACCCTCAACTGGACCATTGGGTTGCATTGTACTGCACATGCGCTGCCTTTTATCCATAGACCTCAGGTAAGAATTTAGTACACGGCTTCTCCATTTGGGACTTATGCTGGAGTTCCTCTTTATTAGAATTAAAGGCTTTTAAAATAAAATTACTTTTAGTAAATCATCCTCATGCCGCTCCGATAGGCCAATTTCTCATTTAATTACCAAGCTGCGTTTTGTTAAAATTTGACCCCGAAAACAAATCGGCGTTCTCAGCTTTGTTGGAGCAAATCCACGAACCAAAGATATAATATAATGGCTACCCGAGACTAGTTCATTAACATGCTAACAAGCTTTGGGATCTTGCTGATTGCAGATCGCGCTGCAGATACAACGCACCCGTATAAATGTCACGGAGCACGCTGTGCCTCACTGATTATAATTAATTATACATAAAGGAAAGGGTGAAACAGCAAAATATTTTCACAGTGTGTATCCCCCATCACTGCAGGATATTCATTAAAGACAACGTCTTGATAAATTGTACTAATTGTGCTTACGTCTCCAGAGGCCAGCCAAGGAGGTGTGGAGGGGGATTCTCAGCTAAAAAAAAAAAATGGCAATCATTCCAAAGTTAAACTATGAAGGATTTTCACTATTTTAGTTATTATTATAAAGGTTACTTTTGCTTTGCCAACTTCATTTGATTTCAAATCCAGGTTCCCTGGCTGTGGCTTTGACAAGGGCAGTTAAAGGATATAGCTGGGCAAAAAAAAAAAATTGGCGCATTTCTATAATACATGTTTTTTTTTTTGTTGTTTTACCCTTTTAAAGCAGTGCATGTACTGAATGATACCAAGATAAAACAGGGGAAGGTTCATCTCATACTTTCTTTAAATTACTCTTAAAGAATAAATAGGACTTTAATGTGCCACCCAAAGAAACCAGGCATATGCTATATGCAACTGTTTTTTATATGGTGTCTGGGATCGATGCTTTTAATGATTAAATCGGAAAAGTGGAGTTTATTAGCGTGGTGGGACTTTGGTCATACTCCTATACATCAGGTTCTCCCTGTTCCCCTGTAGGATCATTTTTGTGGCTCTGATGGCAATGGGCAGCACAGTGGCTAAGTGGTTAGCACCGGGTAATAGATAATTAATAAGGACCACATATGTTGGGGGTACAGTGGTGTAGTGGGTAGCACTCTTGCCTAGCAGTAAAAAAGGGTCACTGGTTCAAATCCCAACCATGACACTACCTGCCTGGAGGTTGCATGTTCTCCCTGTGCCTGCGTGGGTTTCCTTCAGGTAATCCGGTTTCCTCCCACACTCCAAAGACATGCTGGTAGGATAATTGGCTCCTGTCTGAATTGGCGCTAGTATGTGTATGTATGAATGCTAGTTAGGGGCCTTCTAAGCTCCTTGAGGGCAGGGACTTATGTGAATGTACTATGTATCTACTGTGTATATATATATATATATATATATATATATATATATATGTAAATTGATGGTGCTATATAAGTACTTGTAGTAAAATATGGAAACGATCTCCTGGCTATGAGAATGGATCATCTGATTTTATGCAGTAGCCGTGGATGAAGAAGGTCTGAAGAAGAGATTTAACCATGAAACGCATCGATCCCAAATGTCAAATGAGAAACAGTTGAATATACAACATTTATCTTTATCCAGCTTCAGCTATAATTTATAGATGGTTACACTTTGAGAAAATGCAATTGATTTTGTTTAATAAAGGTGTTATTGATTTTATATATATATATATATATATATATATATATATATATATATATATATATATATATATATATATATATATATATATATATATATATATATATATAAATATACACACTATATACATGGTATATATATACTGTATATATCTGGTTTCACATCAAAGTCCTGTTTTTTTCCTTCACCCTCCATTGTTTAAAAAAAGAAAAAAAAATACTTGTTGATCTGACTTCTATCCTGAGTGCTCCTAGCCTCCTGTTTTTCTGACAACACATTGCGTTTGCTGCACCGAAAGCCCACCCAGTGTCAGCCTTTCCTGGTGGACTACAGAACTCTGCCTGTTCCCCTGCCCCTCTCTGTTTCTCTCCACATGCATACATTGATTTATTTTCCAGCAAAACAATACTGCTGCTTTGGCTCCAAGAGCCTGCCCATGCATGATACAAAGAGAAAGGGCTCTTAGGATATGTAACTCTGGGGAAGGGGTGGAGGGGCGTGCCTACATAATTAGGAGCTGAGCTCCCAGCACCTGCCTCTGCCAGATGGCATCACTAGCCTAAGATTAAATTATAATTGAAATTATATTAGTTACATTTAAAATGTTATTAAACCCAGGAGCCTGCATTCACTATATCTGGTCTCCCCCAGTACACAGAACATGGAAATGCAATTATTTTAGTAAATATAAAGTGCTAAATACCTTTTCTCAATTACAATATATAGCAGTCTTGTGACTTCTATCAGTGTCTGGTTAAAGCTTGTAGGAGGTGTTTTTATTCTCCTCTGATTGTCTTATGAGGCTGAAGGACCCCTGGCTGGCTGTCTGGACAGTGCTGATTGGCCCTGTGCTGATCACATGCACCCTCCCAAGAAGAAGAAAAGAACTCTCTAGCAATACACACCAATCTAAGCATGTGCAGAGTGCCCCCCAAAGCTCTGTTCTATCAGCAGATTGGGGACTGTGGAAGAAAGGGGAGGATCAGAGAAGACCGGATCAAACAGCCTTTTTACACAATGCAGAGGATTAACCCCTTAGGTTCCACAGTGAGTATAACAAGCATGCTTTACTGCATATACAGACTGATTTTACTGTTGTGGGTTTAGTAACAATTTAATTAAAAGGAAAAATTTAAAATGTGACAGCTTTGATGCTTAATGAACAAGTTTCTAGTATTCTCAATGACTCTGACACCAAGTTCTTGAAAATGCGTGAACCATGGTTGGCATATGCCTCCCCTGACCTTTCCCTAACGAGCGTAGATTGGCTCTAACTGGCGCCTCCGATGATCCCGAGTCCTTACTCCTTCTCTCTCCCTCTTATCTTGTCTTTGTTTTGTCCTCTTGTTTCCTCTCATCTGTCCTTTTTCTCTTGATGGGTTTCCATGTCCTCTTTAGACTTTTACGTGTGTCTAGGACTAACTACAATGTTGTTAACCTGCTCAAATGTCCTGGTTGATTTTGCTAGCTATGGGGATTTCCCCGGAACCTACTGTATGTATATTGCATTTTGGTTTACCAAGACTGTCTGTGGAGGATGTTCCTTCTCCTTTGTTCATGCCGTGTATGTATTTTTTTACCTATGCATGGGCAAACTAGGTACTTTCTTTGTGTTACCTTGTATCAAAGATATAATTGAATTAAAAATATTGAACTAGAAAAGAAAAAACTAAAAATGAAAAGGAATAAAAATCAATGAAAGGTTTCTCAGTACAAGAACAAGGTCAATTAATAAAATAATGGCGGGACACAATCTAAAGGGGAAGAGGAAGGTTTGGGGTTAAATTTAAGTATTATCAGAAAATACCCCTCTAACAACCTTGCAGAACAGCCCATAAAACAAAGCCAATGACAGGATAAGTCGCATATTAAATGCATTGCTTTCAAACAACCTAAATAGCTTAGTAGAATAATACTCTGGGATTGGAACATTAATACCAGGGCCGGGACAAGGGGTGGGCAGGGGGGGGGGGGGGGCGGCTGCCCCCTGGGCAATGTTGTAGGTGGGGAGAGCATTGCATGGAGATTGGGGAAATTTGGGGGGGGGGGGTGCTAGGAGTGGTGATTTAGGGGGATTTGTCTTGGGAGGGGAGATGGCGGAAAAGGGGGAATTTGGCGGTTTGTGCTAGAAGAGGTGATATGATAGAGGGAATTGGGGGTATTTGTGCCCAGAAAACTTTTGGGGGGATTCTGGGGTAGAGGATTTTTGTTAGATGGAGTGATATGTTTTCTGGAGGGTGAAATTTGTGCTGGGGGATGTTAAAGATTTGTGCTGGGAGGGGGAATTCCAGCAGTGGGTAGATTTGTACTAGGAGGTGGGGGAGTATATGCTTAGGAGGCAAGCATGCAGATTAGCCCGAATTTTTTTTGTGGGGGGCGATTTCATCTTGGGGGGGCGCAGTTTGGCATGTTTGCCCTGAGCTTAGATGACCTTGTCCTGGCACTGATTAATTCACAATCACTGTGCTGATTAATAATCAGGAAGCACATAATACATATTGTATATCTTCTTCCCGGATTCTTACAGGTGCTGGTCTTCAGCCAACTTGCTGGCGTAGGATGGCGTCACTCCCGCACACGCACACGATACAACACCTCCTCATCACTTGTCAAATACTCTCTGAAGAGTGAGCCAAACGCAGATTACTCTTCAGAGACCCAAGCTAGAGTGAAAGAGCCTTAACTTTTGCTGCAGGGCTTTTTTGACATAAAACAGGTGCACCTTCCTTGAGTTGCTAAGTGAACAATAGGATGTGTGGTAGCTACACATACAGGACCATTGCAGAGGGTGCTATTACCAATGCCAGTGATGCCAGTATTGAGTACCAGCATCTTCCAACTGGAAAAAAAAAAAACCCTGCTTGTAAGTCTTTTCCCTCTCCCAGCCTGTGAATAGACAGTGAAAGCAGAAGCAGCAAACTGATAAGTTTATCTTCTTGCCATTCTGGTCTGGGCTTCTATCAGCATGCCCCTTGCACTGCAGTTCGACTGATTGGTTCCTTGTACTGCTTCTCTTTTGCTTAAGCCCCGTACACACGATCGGACTTTCTGACAGGAAATATTGGATGTCGCGCTGTTGGCGGACAATCTGACCGTGTGTACGCTCCATCGGACAACTGTTGGACTTTCCGCCAACAAATGTTGTCTAGCAGGTTTTCAAATTTTCCGCCAACAAATATCTGTTGTCGGATTTTCCGACCGTGTGTACACAAGTCCGTTGGACAAAAGTCTAAAGTACAAACACACATACTCGGAAGTAGAAGCAGTCGGTCTTGTAAACTAAATTTGTAATGGAGAATTATGTGGCAAATTATGAAATCTCCAAATGCAGCGCACAATTCTCTTCTTCTCTAATGGGATAATAATGAAGCTGCCTTGCTGGTGATACTGATGGAGTTATTGAAAACAAATTTTCAAAGGCTTTTTTTTGTAGTGATATCAAGAATAATATTATTATGTTTTTTTATTTTTTATTTGGGCAAGTTACCACAACACCGTTATCCCGCAGTTTTTAAGATCAAAGATACAACTATGTTGGTGTCCCTTGTTAATTTTACATTGTATTTTTAAAATGTAATTGCTGACTCCCAAAATGTCTTTTGATGTAAAACACATAGCCAAGTATTATTCTACACAATTTTTTTATTGGTGCTGTGAACAAGGCTTATCGCCGAAACTAGTCTGCTGCTGACTGTACTCACTGTGAAGGCTTGAAAATAAATACGCTAGTTATGGAGTTGCCAGCTGCTTTTATTCGATGACCGTTTGTCTATTGGTATGTGGGAGGACACCTCAGCTTGGACACCCTGACTGCAAACTTCCAAAGTAATGCCCCGTACACACGGTCGGAAAATCTGACCACAAAATCCATCGGATTTTTTCAGACGGATTTTGTCCGACACTGGTGTTGCATACACAGGGTCGGACAAAGTTGTCGGAAAATCCGATCATTCTGAACGTGGTGACGTTTGTTTCCCATGACGGGACTACGTAGAGGCTAGTAGCCAATAGCTTTGGTCTTGTAATGTGATCTGAGCATGCGTGGCACTTTGTCCGTCGGAATTCGCTACACACGTTTGGAAAAAGTCTGATAGGACTTTGTTGTCGGAAAATTTGAGAGCAGGAGATAAAACTTTGTCCGTCGGAAAATCAGACGGAAAAAGTCCGATGGAGCCTACACGCGGTCGGAATTTCCGACAACATTGTCCGATAGGACATTTTCCGTTGGAAAATCCGACCGTGTGTACGGGGCATAAGACTTTGTTTCCCACTGTTCTGAGCCATACAATCTTTGATCAAAATTTTTTTTTATTGTGCAAAAAAAAAAAAAATTAGATATGCTATCTGCCAATAGAACTTAACCAAAAAAAAGTGCATTCTGTGTATCCAAAAATATAGAACATTTACCAAATTAAATCATTATTCAACCAAAAAAATAATGTCAAAGCAATAAATCTAAGGCCAATAATAAATAACACGTTATCTCCTCCGATTCCACCACATGTTTAGTTGACGAACGGCCGTTCAGAAATGAACTGAAAAGCACGAAATGAAAAACGCCAAATGTAAAACGTGAAAAGAAAAGCGCGAATCAACACTCACCAAACTTCTACTAACACGAAATTAGCTGCAGGAGCCCAAAGGGTGGCGCTAAAGAGCTGAAAAACCTTGTAGTACGTCTAGTATGTCACTACGTTCATAATTATTGGCCAACATTTCTGTGGCCGTGTGTATGCAAGACAAGTTTAAGCCAACACCCTTCGAACAAAATTCCACAGTTTTGTTGGCCAACAATCCCATCGTGTGTACGAGGCATTTGTTTTAGCTCTGCTGTAAAGGGGTTGCAGGAGGCTGATGCCAAGTGGAATTCATCAATGGATACTGCGTGCATTTCAAAATTACAGCTGGATTAGTAAATACAGAGCTGCATTATTGCGTTCCTTATATATCTTCCCAGAGTTTAAATGTGTTTCTCAGTATGGTGTTCCTAGCTCTGAGTTTTTTTCTGCTCAGGCATTACATTGTTCATATATCATTTCTGATGGCGTTGATCTAAGAAACAGTGTAACTTTTGTCAGTCATTGTACACCAAATTCCGTTTCTATTTTACTCCTATTGTTACAGATCTGTTATTTATCGGTAGGAAAACTTGAGTGACTTGCATCCCACTGTTTTCAGAGGTCTTAAGACAGCAGGTGGTATTCCCGTAGAAATGAGTCAACCCTTTTAATTATAAATGCCTCCATAGGGTTCCCCGCACCCCGCTTCTTATTTTGCTTCAACTTAACTTGAGCATTTTCCTTTATTTATTTAAAGCTGAACTCCAGGATCCAGTCCACTTTGTACTCCTAGCTCACTGTCTCCACGTCCTTAAAAACATTTGTAACATATTTTCAAATCGTATACTTGCTTTCTTAAGTTATTTGGCATTTTTTGTCCTGTGACGTCATTGTGTTCTTCCTATAACTTTTTTGGCACTGCTGACGTGTTATGGAAGCTCAGGTTGCTTTGATATCGGGCTTCAGCTCGTCTGCATTGTTGGGTCTTGTGTCTCTCATCTTCCTCTTGACAATACCCCACAGATTCTCTATTGGGTTTAGGTCAGGCGAGTTTGCTGGCCAATCAAGCACAGTGATACCATGATCATTAAACCAGGTATTGGTACTTTTGTCAGTGTGGGCGGGTGCCAAGTCCTGCTGGAAAATGAAATCAGCATCTCCATTAAGCTGGTCAGCAGAGGAAAGAATGAAGTGCTCTAGAATTTCCTGGTAGAGGGGCTGTGATGACTTTGCACTTGATAAAACACAGTGGACCAACACCAGAAAATGACATGACTCCCCAATCATCACTGACTGTGATAACTTCACAATGGACCTCATGCAACTTGGATTCTGTGCCTCTCCACTCTTCCTCCAGCCTCTGGAAACTTGATTTCCAAATTCAATGCAAACTTTACTTTCATCCGAAAAGAGGACTTTGGACCACTGAGCAGCAGTCCAGTCCTTTTTCTTCTTTGCCCAGGTAAGAAGCTTCTGATGTTGTCCCTAGTTCACATTCCTTGACACAAGGAATGTGACAGTTGTAGCCCATGTCCTGGATACGTCTGTGTGCGGTAGCTCTTGAAGCACCTATACCAGCTGTAGTCCACTCCTCGTGAATCTCCCCCAAATTCTTGAATGGCCTTTGTTTCACAATCCTCTCAAGGCTGCGGTTATCCCTAGTGCTTGTGCACCTTTTTCTATCACACTTTTTCCTTCCACTTAACTTTCCATTAATGTGCTTGGATACAGCACTCTGTGAACAGCTAGCTTTCTTAGCAATGAACTTAACTTTTGTAACTTGCCCTCCTTGTGGAGGGTGTCAAGGACTGTCTTCTGGACAACTGTCAAGTCACCATGATTGAGTAACCTACTGAACCAGATCAAGAGAACATTTAAAGGCTCAGGCTTTTTTGAGTTTTGTGTTTTATTTAGATGATTAGAGTGTGACACCGTGAGTCTACAATACTGAACTTTTTCACAATATTCAAATTTTCTGAGATACTGAATTTTGGGTTTTCACTAGCTGTAAGCCATAATCATCAAAATTAAAAGAAAGAAATATATCACTCTGTGTGTAATGAATCTATATAATATTATGAGTTTCATTTTTTGAATTGAATTACTGAAATAAATTAACTTTTTTTTAAATGCACCTGTACAATGACCATGAATCAAATGCAGTGATGCTGTGGATGTGTATGTAGGTGAAGCTAATGCCGCGTACACACGAAGGGACTATCCCGCGGGATTATCCGCTGGACCGAAGTCCAGCGGATAATCCCCTCGTGTGGGCGCCGGCGGACTTTTTTGGCCAAAGTACGGCGGACTAAAGTTTCAGGTTTTGTTCTCAAATTATCCGCTGGACTTGGCAGTCCAGCGGATAATCCGGTCGTGTGTAGTATGGTCCGGCGTACCAAAAAGGACGCATGCTCAGTAGCAATTATGTCACGGACTCGCTCGGTCTGGTAAAACTAGCCTTCGTTTTGAAGCTCGCACAATCGTCACGCTGCTGATTTTTTTTTTTTTTTTTTTTTTTTCTGACAGCGGGATTTGTATGTTATCGTACTTGAAGAATGATTTTGCCTTGCTGCTTGTATATTCACGCAGAGTACTCCCGAACGTTTTTTCTTCAGCATTCTTTAGTGAAGTTATATATTTGTATATATATATATATATATTATATATATATATATATATATATATATATATAGATATAGATATAGATATAGATATCCAAATCACCAAATGAAAAATATATCTATATTTCTCAATAAGCCAAAAAAAATATATATCGATATCTACATATATATATATATTAATATATAAATAGATATATAGATCTATACGTGTATAAAAAATATATATATAATATATATATATATATATATATATATATATATATATATATATATATATATATATATATATATCTATTATATATGTACATATATCTCTATATAGATATTTTTTATTATTTGTTGGTTATCAAAAGGATTAGTTATTACACATGATACAATTGTGGAGTCAGCAGAGCTTGCCCTTAATTCAGATCTTAACCCTCACCTTTCCAGCGACTGCACTTGCAGTTCCATTGAAGTTGCACTTTACACTTGTATTGTCAAATGAATGTTTAGACATGTACCTGCCTACTCCTAAAGAAACTATGTTTTTGAATAACAAGCACGTATATCATTATTTGATGAAAATTAAATGACCATTTATTCTGGTTAAAACAAACAAGGCAAAACAAAATAGGAAGGCAACACTGGAGCCACTTGTAGATTTTGTGAAGACTTTTTGCCCCAACGGCAGACACCAAGTTTGTGAAGCCAAAAATTAAGCTTGGGCACATTTCATACAATATAGGGAGCACAAGAAGATTGACCAGGAATCAGACAGACCAGGAACAGCAGCAGATGACATCTATGTCCCCAAGCTGTGGCACTACAACAGCCTGTGTCTTCTGTGAGACCAGACTGAAGCCAGGCAATCTCTTCCGACTCTTCCCACCACGCTGCCCTGCACTCTTCCCTGCAGTCTTCCCTGCACGCTTCCTTGGAGGCTGACTTGTGGTAGGAGGAGGAGTAGGAGGAGGAGGAGGAGAAGAAGGAAGACGAGGAGGAGGAGGAGGAGAAGTTGGTGTCGGGCCTTCATGGGTCAGGCGGGTGGATTCTTGTAATTCACCCCTCAAACCCCCCCTAATTGCCTCAGAAATTAGGCCCTCACACAGGTGCCGTTGGCCCCTCTCCATTTCCAGCAACCTGCTGGACACGTAGCTGGCATAGGCCTCTTCTGGAAGGGTGGGTTTGTCCAGAATGGCACTCGCCTTCCGAATCAGTTGCAGTGATTCCTCCTCAACAATGGTCATCCTCCTGGGCCTTCTTGGGGGTAAGGGCAGGGGTGTAGGTAGACTTCTTAATTGGGTCTGGCTGTCACTCTGGCTCGTGCTGGGCCCAGCCACCTCCTGGCTCTCGTTGGTCATGTCCTCCTCCTCCTCCATACCACTTGTCCCGGCATCATCCTGGGTCAGCTCATCCTGTGTGCAAATAAAATCAAAAATCAAACACCTGTTTTGTGGTTTCTGGCCTCCTCAATCATCCAATTGTAAACTTAGGAACGAGCATCTAAATTTTCCAAAAGATCCAAAAGGCTATCATTTGGACCCCTGCATTTTCCAACCAGATCACCAATGTTGTCTAACGCTTTTTTTGCCACTACTGGATGTATGTATACACTATATATGTATCGATATGTTGCACCAACACTTTTTAGAAGAGTGCATAATTTTTGTCAGTTTTTTTCACAATTCTGAGTTCAGGGTGTTAATTGTTTCACATTTTAACGTTTACAGCATTAATATTCACACAATCACAATTTAGGCTACTAAATATATACCTGGCTCCAGCTGGGCGCATCAGCCTGCTCCAAGGTGGAGGGGTCTTCTCCTTCCGTGGAAGCCTCAGCTGGGGTGGAGGGAAGAGTGGAGGGAAGAGTGGAGGGAAGGGTGGAGGGAAGAGTCGACAGTGATTGCCTGGGTTCCATCTGGTCACCTATAAAAGTCAGTTGGTTGTAGTACCACAGCTTGGGTACATAAACCTCTGCTGCTGCTCCTGATCTGACTGATTCCTCAATCTTCTTGCGCTCCCGCTTGTACATGTGCCTTAAACTTGCAATTCTGGCTTCCACAAACTTGGTGTTTGCGTTGGGGACTTTAGTCTTCACAAAAGCCACAAGTGGCCCCAGTGTGCCTTCCGGACATCCCTATTGCCATATAAAGGGTTCTTGAGCTGCCACAGGTTGGTATTTTTTCTGTACAGGGCAATGAATTCGGACATGAACTGCTGGTCCTTGAATGGATTCAACTGGGGTGATGACATGTTTGTTTCTGTTTTGTTAGTAATGGCAATACAAAAGACCAAAAACACAAATGTTACTTAAAACGCACAACCAGTTTTTCTTAACAAACATTACACAACACACCCACACACAGGCAGCAACCCCTACACACAGGCAGCAACACATCCACACAGGCAGCAACCCCTACACACAGGCAGCAACCCCTACACACAGGCAGCAACCCCTACACACAGGCAGCAACCCCTACACACAGGCAGCAACCCCTACACACAGGCAGCAACACATCCACACAGGCAGCAACCCCTTCACACAGGCAGCAACCCCTACACACAGGCAGCAACCCCTACACACAGGCAGCAACCCCTACACACAGGCAGCAACCCCTACACACAGGCAGCAACCCCTACACACAGCCAGCAACCCCTACACTCAGGCAGCAACCCCTACACACAGGCAGCAACCCCTACACACAGGCAGCAACCCCTACACACAGGCAGCAACCCCTACACACAGCCAGCAACCCCTACACACAGGCAGCAACCCCTACACACAGGCAGCAACCCCTACACACAGGCAGCAACCCCTACACACAGCCAGCAACCCCTACACACAGCCAGCAACACACACATATCCTTAAAAAATGCTGGCCCAAAACCCAAAAAAAAACACAGTAATGCATCCTAGAAAACACTTACCTTTGTACAGAGCGCTCGCTACTTCCGTTCGGGAACACGTGGGCCCCTCAAACAGCCTTATATACACTGCGCACGCGTCGAAGTCCGCCTGCGTCCTCCGCGTCGCCCGCCCATGACGTTCCTCATGACGAGTATTCCCCGCCCCGCTTCCCCTCGTTGCATTGTTGGTGAATTAATTCATGAATATGGCGGACACATTCTCAGCCAGTAGCGCGGAGGAAAGCCAAGAAGCCAACACATCTGCATCCAGCAGCAGATATAAGGCCACCAATATGGCCTTTGAAGAGATGGTGGAGATGGTGGACATCCTCCAAAGGGAAGATTACGACGGGAAAATGGCCCGTACCCTCGTCCCAACTTGCGCAAGGACAAGATTCTCACTACAATCGTCAGCACCCTGGAGCAGAAATTCTAACAAACTGCTAATAATTGGCAAGACTTTTAAACAATGTTTACTAATCCTATTTTGGGCACTCAAATATCAGTGTGATTCAAAAGTGTACCTTTTTGTGTTCCATTACCATAGGGGGCAAAAGACTCAGACGTCAGTCCGAACCTACGAGGAGCTCCCGGCATCACCAGACTAATTGGGCAGTTAGCCCAAGCCCGCGCGTGGATGTGGCGGAACAGGTCGTTGAAGTCGATCAAATCTGCACCCCACCAAGTGAGTGTCTCAGAACACAGATTGAGCTAATAAATTAAGGTCTGCATGTTTTTGACACTTTTTTTTCTTGTGTTTTATCTACCCAACTTTTAGGTGATGCTGATCTGTTTGTGGAACGACAAGCTGCGGAGCCATTTTCCACTGACAGTGCCCACAGGCTTATTGGCCAGATCATGGCCTGGAATCTGCAGCTGGAAAATATGCAGAAGGAGATGGCCACCATGCAGCAGGGAATGAAGGACATGATTGATGTTTTGGGGAGAATCTAAAGACCCCTTTTACATTTCTTAACATCAATCATGTCCTTCATTCCCCTTTTGATGCGCTGTTTAACTAATTTTAGAGGCCAAATTTTTAATATGCACACGGTATGTCAACATGTGCTATGTGCCATCAGGGGATCTCAATGGACGCATTTGGTGTTTGCAACCCCTAATGCTAGTAGGTGAGAGGGAAGGGGTTTCACACACAAAACACGTCCATTGATTCCCCATGATGGAACATAGCACATGTTGACATTACCCATTTCCAGTTAAATTAGTGTGCATATTAAAAATTTGGCTTCTTCTGTTCATGGGTTACCTGTTGAACTTTGTAAGTTCTGGACTTTTACATTGTGTAAATAATTTCAAATGCTAATCCAAAATTTTTTAACATTTTAAACATGTTTTTATGTTTGTTTTAAAAAATCAATCAAAAAAAAAAAAAAATATGTTGTGAGAAAAACACCAAAAAAATGTCAAAAAGATAACATAAAAAAAAAAAAAAAAATCTGTTTCAAAAAAATAAAAAAAAAAAAAAAAACCAAAAATACCAAAACAACCAAAAAAAAAAAAAAACAAAAAAAAAAAAAAAAAAAATTTTTGGATGTGCAAAAAAAAAAAAAAAATAATGTTTGCACAAATTCAAAAATGTGTGGCTTCTTCTTTTTAAATACTACCAGTTTGACAAAAACATGTTGTGGTTCATTGACAAAGGGGCTTATTTACTAAACGCTAAACAAGTTTGCCACTATTAAGATGTGCACTAGGACAACATATAAAACAGGCCAAATTAAAAGCAAAACAATACGAAACTACCAATATTTCAAACATAAATAACTGTATTTATTCTTTGTAAATGAAAAAGGTGGTTTAAGGGTCTGCTGCCATTTCAATGGCCCCCCTACCATTAAAATACTGTAAAAAAAGGTCCCGCACTTGCTGGGCTGATTGTGGTGCGGAACCAAGAGGGCGATTATCCAGCCCTGTCATGTTGCCTTCCACTCCGGCCTCAGGGCCAATTGGTAAGGAGTATGTTCCTGAATGTTTCCGTAAATAATTGTGCATGACACAGCATGCAAGAATAATAGTATTGAGTTTGTACTCTGCCAGATGTAGGGATGTAAGGAGCAATCTGAAACGGTTGGCCATAATACCAAAGGCATTTTCCACCACCCTTCTTGCTCTGGCCAACCGATAATTAAAAATCCTCCTCTCAGGGGTGAGGGATCGTTGGGGAAATGGCCTCATCAGATGGTCACCCAGACCGAACGCCTCGTCGGCAATGAAGACGAAGGGGAGTCCCTCCACATTATCTTCATCTGGTGGCAGCTCCAGCCCACCAGTTTGGAGACGATGACCGAACTCCGTGTGGTTGAAGACTCCTCCGTCCGACATCCGGCCGTTTTTCCCCACATCCACATACAGAAAGTCATATTGTGCCGACACCACCGCCATCAACACGATACTATGGAACCCCTTATAATTCCAATAGTATGACCCCGAATGGGGTGGGGGCACAATTCGCACGTGTTTGCCGTCAATCGCCCCTCCGCAGTTGGGAAAGTCCCAACGGGCAGCAAACTGGGAAGCCACACAGTCTGCCATTCCTGTGGCGTGGAGGGACACTGTGAAGTCAAACAGAAAGATACAATTTAAATTATAAACCAGGCAAAACACCAAACTAAATGCTACAAATTAACAAACAATTTGGAAGAACATATGTATTTATTTTGTAAATCCTTGAAATAAAGCCAAAAGATTAAGGATAAAAGGGACAAATCTCTGATTGATGACCCCTCTGATGGACCAGAGAAGATAATAATGGGATGTGGGTGGGGAGTAAATAATTGTAAGGTCACACAATACACATGCAATTAATTAAAGGTGTGTGTGGGGGGGTGGGATAATTACAAGCTGACCAAAACCACATGATATTAATTATCAGGGGGGTGGGGGGGTGGGGATAATTAGAAGCTGACCAAAACCACATGATATTAATTATCAGGGGGGGTGGGGGGTGGGGATAATTACAAGCTGACCAAAACCACATGATATTAATTATCTGGGGGGGGTGGGGATAATTACAAGCTGACCAAAACCACATGATATTAATTATCAGGGGGGGTGGGGGGGTGGGGATAATTAGAAGCTGACCAAAACCACATGATATTAATTATCAGGGGGGGTGGGGGTGGGGATAATTACAAGCTGACCAAAACCACATGATATTAATTATCAGGGGGGGTGGTGGGGGTGGGGATAATTAGAAGCTGACCAAAACCACATGATATTAATTATCAGGGGGGGGGGGGGGTGGGGATAATTACAAGCTGACCAAAACCACATGATATTAATTATCTGGGGGGGGGGGGGGGGGTGGGGATAATTAGAAGCTGACCAAAACCACATGATATTAATTATCAGGGGGGGTGGGGGGATGGGGATAATTACAAGCTGACCAAAACCACATGATATTAATTATCTGGGGGGGTGGGGATAATTACAAGCTGACCAAAACCACATGATATTAATTATCAGGGGGGGTGGGGGGGGTGGGGATAATTACAAGCTGACCAAAACCACATGATATTAATTATCTGGGGGGGTGGGGATAATTAGAAGCTGACCAAAACCACATGATATTAATTATCAGGGGGGGTGGGGGGGTGGGGATAATTACAAGCTGACCAAAAACCACATGATATTAATTATCTGGGGGGGTGGGGATAATTACAAGCTGACCAAAACCACATGATATTAATTATCAGGGGGGGGGTGGGGGGGTGGGGATAATTAGAAGCTGACCAAAACCACATGATATTAATTATCAGGGGGGGTGGGGGGGTGGGGATAATTACAAGCTGACCAAAACCACATGCAATCAATTAAAAATTGAGGGTCAAGGGGGGTGAAAGGGGGGGTGAGTAAAGCTGTACAATGGAGCTGGTAATATACATTTTTAACCAAAGAAAGTGACTAGGCTAGGGGTGTTTAGGGGGCCAAGCTTCCATGCTGGGGAGGTTGGTGCAAGCAAATATGCATGTGACCCACTAAATAATACATTCTTAAAACTATTTCGATAAGTCAACCATAAAATACTAGACAAAAAAACAAAATCCAAAAAAAAAGGAATAGGGGACATTCATAGAATAGTCCTATCATGGTAATTAGCTAATGATGACATTGATGCACTACATTAACAAACATACAAGACATAGGTAATTTTAAAAGAGAAGACTTACCTTAATGTATTCCTCCTGCAGGACGTGGATAATGGCAGAACAGGTCTCTGGAATAATGAGCCCCAGAGCCTGGGGGGAGATGCCTGTCGTGAACTTGAGGTCCTGCAAGCTTCTCCCCGTCGCCAAGTAACGCAACGTGGCGACTAGCCTTGCTCCGCACTGATGGCTTGCCGCATGCAGGTATTCTGCCTGCTAATATAAGGGGACAGCGAAGCCAACAGACGGTGAAAAATGGGGTCCGTCATCCGGAGATAATTCCTGAAATCATCAGGATTATTCTCACGGATCTCACGGAGCAAAGGCATATGCGAGAATTGGTCACGCTGGCGCAACCAATTCTTGGTCCATGAACTCCTCCTCACCCTGTTCATGGATCGGGCTCGTGCCAAGGTGTTAACCGCAACACCGAGCCCCTGCACAGCACGAACTCGTTCCCGAGTACGTCCACACTCCATGGCTTCAAAACGGTCGGCTGATCAAACAAACAACTTAACAGAACGCACTGAAGAACAGCAAGGCCTATGAAGAACGACCTGAAAAACAGGAACGAGCGGACCAGAACGGCCTGAGAACAGGTAGGAACTGATCCACACGCACTGAAAGCCAGATACAAACCTCACAAGCACAAACTGAACGGCAGAAGCGAACGAATTAAGCAGAAGTCTGAGAAGCGCGAATCGTCTCTAACCAAACGTCAACTAACACGCGATACACACGAGATTAGCTGACGGGGCCCAAAGGGTGTCGTTTGGGATCTCGAGCTTCCTTTTTCTAGTCCCGTCGTACGTGCGTACGTCATCGCGTGAACCGCCGGACTTTTTGCGTGATCGTGTGTGGTCAAGTCCGTTCGCTTTTTAGTCCAGCGTACCTAGCGGGAAAGTCCAGCGGATTGTCCGCTGGACTTAGGTCCGCCGGCAAAAGTCCGTACGTGTGTACGAGGCATTAGGGTATTCTTAGTAAAAGTGCCATGCGACTGAGAGCAGCTATATGCATAGCTGTCAATTAATGGCTGTGGGCAAGTTACGAGGTGCTGCGCAGATCATACCTGTCCACAGAATGATGCAATGTGCACACTTTACCGCTAGTTTCTCTAAACTACAAAGAAGAGAAAACATGCTCAGAATCCTTATCTTCGTGGGGAGATAATATCGATGGCCTCTTGCACAAAACGGAATGTGCCCTGCTTAACGGCTTCTCGACCGCCACCTGTACATATACGTCGGTAGAATGGCACGGCAAGGCAAAAGCACGTATATATACGTCCCCTTTTATTGCCTAGCCGTGGGGTCGCGCCGCCGCCGGCGTGCTCGCGACCTGGTCAGGAGCTCCATGACCATGGCCGCGGGACCAGCGGACCCGATCGCCGCTGGTGTCCCGCGATCGGGTCACAGAGCTGAAGAACGGGGAGAGGTCTGTGTAAACAAACCTCTACCCGCGCTTCCTACACTGCCTGTCACTAATCGGCTGTTCCCTGTCATCGGGAAAGCTGATCAGTGACGTCAGACGTCAGCCACACCACCTACAGTAAAAAAAAAACACACACGTCACAGCCCATAACCCCTCCCTGCCCCCTAGTGGTTAACTCCTTCACTGCCAGTGTCATTTATACAGGAATCAATGCATTTAAATAGCATTGATTGCTGTATAAATGACAATGGTCCCAAAAATTGGTCAAAAATGTCCGATGTGTCCGCCATAATGTCGCAGTCACAATAAAAAACGCTGATCACCGCCATTACTAGTAAAAAAAAAATATTAATAAAAATGCTATAAAACTATCCCCTATTTTGTAAACGCTATAACTTTTGTGCAAACCAATCAATGAATTGCTAATTGCGATTTTTTTTTACCAAAAATATGTAGAAGAATACGTATCGGCCTAAACTGTGGAAAAAATGTTTTTATATATTTTTTGGGGATATTTATTATAGCAAAAAGTAAAAAATATTGCATTTTTTTTCAAAATTGTCGCTCTATTTTTGTTTATAGCGCAAAAAATAAAAACTACAGGGGCGATCAAATACCACCAAAAGAAAGCTCTATTTGTGGGGGAATCATCCATTCAGAGATTGCTTTCCATTCATAGAAGCTGTAGTAGGGCTTCTTTGAATGGAGCAGCAAGGCAGAAAGGGCAGGCATAGTTATGTTTTCTTGATGAGAGCCTGAAGATTACAGTTTTATGGCTGGGGGTAATTACAATTTCTTTCTTACTTTCTTTCTCGCTCTCTCTCTCTCTCTTTCTTTCTTTCTCTCTTTTTTTCTTGCTCTCTTTCTTTCTTTCATTCATTCCACACTGGAAAACTACGGTGTTATGGCTGAGGGTAATTATGATTCCTTCCTTTCTTTCTTTCTTTCTCGCTCTCTCTTTTTTCTCTCTTTCCTTCTTTCTCTCCCCTTCTTTCATTCCGCACTGGAAAATTACAGTGTTATGGCTGGGGGTAATTACGATTTTTCTTTCTTTCTCTTTCTTTGCCCCTCTCTCTTTCTTTCTCCCCTTCTTTCTCTCTCTTTCTTTCATTCCGCACTGGAAAATTACGGTGTTATGGCTGGGGGTAATTACGATTTTTCTTTCTTTCTTTCTCTCTTTCTCCTTTTCTTTCTCTCTCTCTTTCTTTCTCTCCTTCTTTCTCACTCTTTCTTTTTTTCATTCCGCACTGGTAAATTATGGTGTTATGGCTGGTGGTAATTTCGATTTCTTTCTTTTTTCCTTTCTTTCTCACTTTCTTTCTCTCTTTCTTTCATTCCGCACTAGAAAATTAAGGTGTTATGGGGGTGAGTACGGTGATTACAATTTCTTCCCCTCTTTCTTTCTTTTCTTTCCTTTACCCCACCTCTTCTATTTATGTCTCCAATGCAGAGTTTCAATTACAGATTTTTTTTCTGGAAGATTACTGCACTATGGCAGGGGGTGTGGGGTGGGGGTAACTAAGATGGAGGGAATTTTTCACCGATAGAAAGAGGAATCAGCTTAAGGGACACTCCTGTTCTTCCTTCCTTCTTTTCTTCCTTCCTTTCTTTTTCTTTCTTTCTTCCTTCCTTCCTTTTTTTTCTTCTTATTCCTTCTTCTCTTTCCTTCACCCCACCTCTCCTATTTATGTCTCCAATGCAGAGTTTCAATTATAGATAGAGACATTCTTTTTCTTTCTGGAAAATTACAGCGTTACGGCGGTGTGTGTGTGTGTGTGTGTGTGGGGGGGGGGGGGGGTAACTACGACGAAGGAACATGCCAATTATCAGTTTATTATTTCTGAAAAATAGTTTTATGTATTTATTTTTCAAGTTTGACTTCACCAACTTAGACTATTGTGTTCTGATCCATCACATACAATTCAGATTAAAAAAACATTGAACTAAAGGCTGTAATGTAACAAAATAGGTAAAAAGCCAAGGGGGGTGAATACTTTTGAAAGGCACTGTATTCTTTCTTTGTATTAATCTGCAGATACAAAAGTAACAGTGAATATGTAAATAAGTGAACCTTGCGCCAAAATGTGAAGCCAAAAAACTACAAAATCTGCTCCCCAAATCTAGTTAATAACTAGGCAATGTGAAATATGTGACTAGGGGGCGCTTAGTGAACACTGATTGTGAGATATTGGCAATCAATAAAAATTCATGAACAATAAATAATGATTCTAAAAAGCATAGATTGAATTATAGACATGATAGAAGTGAAGAAACAGTATTTAAATAAACTAGGTAAACCAATAAATTGATTAAATATAACCAAACACAAGAAAGTTAATATGCTCAATAACAGCTTAGTGATTCAAAAATAATCCAAAAATGTGCTAACAGTCCTTCACCACTTGACAGACAATCCAGATCACCCCATGACCTCTTATCTAAAAAGAAGGTCTGGGGTCGCTAGGTCAGTATGCTGGAAACAGGTAGACTGCAGACAGGTTCGTTAACTACTTTATTTGTCTTTCCTCTCTGACACTGTTGCCCATGGGTGATAGAAGACCGAAAGAGGACCAATAGCGTAATATAGCTTTTTGTAAAACATGCCACAAAGTAACAATAGCCTGCTTACATTAGGTGGTGCCTCCCTGGCACTAGGAATACCCGCAGTATAAAAGTTAATGGAAGCCCCGCTGCTCAGCTCGCGCTGGATCGTTGGCATGCGTTCCACCGATGCTGAGTGATAAATAGGAAGCTGGGACCCGAAAATGATGTGACTGGAAGGCGCCTCGACGTACGTTTCGTAATCTTACGTCATCAGGAAGCGTGCTTTTTAAAATCATAATTATTGTTTATGAATTGTTATTGATTGCCAATATCTCACAATCAGTGTTCACTAAGCGCCCCCTATTTACATATTTCACAAAAGTAACAGTGTTACCTAATCTCTCACTGTCTGAACGTTGTTTATAAACATTGTTCTAAAGTTTGACAGCTGGATTTGCACAGCAACTTCTGGCTGCCCTTTGACAGTTGGCAACTGCTATCAAGTGCGGGGGGGGGGGGGCAAAGGGGCAGAAACACAGGATGTACTACACATGCCCTAGGTACCTACAAGGAGATTTTATAGGTGTGTGTAGCACGTCCACTTTTCACAACTGATTAAACACATGTAAGCTTAAAAAAAAGAAGCAAATTGACCCCAAACCATTGTAGTTTCTATTTAACTGAGATGCTAACTTGACTGGGACAGCATACACACACCTATATATTTAGCAGACGGAGGCTCTTGGGGAAGGGGTCCGGTGACGTCGATGTCCGTGACGTCACCGGATCTCCAACGGAACTCCCTGAAGGCCCGGAAGCCGATGAAGAGGCGAGTACCAATCAAAGGAATTTTGATCGATCAAAAAAATTTAAGGTTAAATCGCTTATCCTGGAGTTCAATTATAACTTTTCAAATTTTATGATGTCCCCTGAATACTGCTGTCCCAGTCAAGTTAGCATCTCAGTTAAATAGAAACTACAATGGTTTGGGGTCAATTTGCTTCTTTTTTTTAAGCTTACATGTGTTTAATCAGTTGTGAAAAGTGGACGTGCTACACACACCTATAATTATATGATTTTATAGGTGTGTGTAGCACGTCCACTTTTCACAACTGATTAAACACATGTAAGCTTAAAAAAAAGAAGCAAATTGACCCCAAACCATTGTAGTTTCTATTTAACTGAGATGCTAACTTGACTGGGACAGCAGTATTCAGGGGACATCATAAAATTTGAAAAGTTATAATTGAACTCCAGGATAAGCAAATATTGTCTAAACACATTAGTCATGTGTATTCTTTAGGGCTGTGGATATTAAAGATTAATTCCTCGATTAACCTTAAATTTTTTTGATCGATCAAAATTCCTTTGATTGGTACTCGCCTCTTCGTCGGCTTCCGGGCCTTCAGGGAGTTCCGTTGGAGATCCGGTGACGTCACGGACATCGACGTCACCGGACCCCTTCCCCAAGTGCCTCCGTCTGCTAAAAAGGGAAGGGGGAGAAGTCCAGTGACATTGAAGTTCTGAGCGTAACGCGTACGGGGGAGGAGCTACGCATGACGTCACCCGCTGCTCCCCTACGGAACTAACACGATTGTCGGCTTTACATGCTGTGTTTTTATCATCTTTATGTGAGTAGTTTGTGTTTGAACACAAAAATGTAATCTTGTACTTAAGCGGTGAGCATTTAGATCTTTTCTTTCTACCCATGACCTGCGTCCTTTGCTGAGATCTAAGGAGACGTGAGAGAAGTTTATGGTCCGTGTTAACCCTTTTGATACCCGCTTGTATGACCACCTGTTTGCACAGGGGTCCATGCCATAAGGTGAGAGTGATTAGTTAGACCGGAGGTGGAGGGATTGTCACGCTACTGTGGGAAAAAAAATGACTTACATCAGTGCTACAGTTTGAATTTAAAACGTATTTGTGTGAACTGTGATGTTAAGTCATGGATTGTGGAAACTAACTAGTGTCGGGTGATTGTATATAGTGTATACCACATTTACCACTGACTAATGCAGAGTTGCAATGCAAGATCAGCTAAAAGTAGTTGGATCTGTATGTGCGTTATAATTAATTGAAATTAGTCGATTAATCGATTTAAAAAAAAGTTAATTAATCGAAAACGAAAATTTTAATCAGTAACAACCCTAGTATTCTTCCTTGAATGTTGGTGTGCTTTGTACATTTTTTTTTTTTTTAACCACCTGCTTACTGGGCACTTAAACCCCCCTCCTGCCCAGACCAATTTTCAGCTTTCGGCGCTGACGCACTTTGAATAACAATTGAGCGGTCATACAACACTGTACCCAAATTTAATTTTTTAAATTTTCTTAACCACAAATAGAGCTTTCTTTTGGTGGTATTTAATCACAGCTGGGGGTTTTATTTTTTGCTAAACAAACAAAAAAAGATGGAAAAAAAAAATCATGTTTAATAGTTTGTTTATAAAATTTTGCAAACGGGCAATTTTTCTGCTTCATTGATATGCGCTAATGAGTCGTCACTGGTGGGCACTGATAGGCTGCACTGGTGGGCACTGATAGGCTGCACTGGTGGGCACAGATAAGGTGGCACTGGTGGGGACAGATAAGTCGGTACTGATGGGCACAGAAAAGATGGCATGGCACGGATGGGTGGCACGGATGGGCACTGATAGATGGCACTGATGGGCACAGATAAGGTGGCACTGGTGGGGACAGATGTCGGTACTGATGGGCACAGAAAAGATGGGTGGCACGGATGGGTGGCACGGATGGGCACTGATAGATGGCACTGATGGGCACTGATAGGTGGCACTGATGGGCACTGATGGCTACTGGTAGGGGACACTGATGGGCACTGGTAGGTGACACTGATGAGCACTGGTAGGTGACACTGATGAGCACTGGTAGGTGACACTGATGTGCAGCACTGTAAAGACACATTGTGGGCACTGGCACTGTGGGCACTGACAGGTGGAGCTAGTGGGCACTGGTAGGAGGCACTTTTATAGGGCACAGGTGGGCACCATGGACCCTGGGCACATTGCAGTGAGAGGGACTGATGTCCCTCTCGGAGGAAAAAAAGCCGATTACCGGCTGGCTGTTATTATCACATGATCAGCTGTCATTGGCTGACAGCTGATCACGTGGTAAGGGGTCGGGATCGACCCCTTACTCGGATCTGTGATCCAGCGAGTCTCACAAACTCGCTGATCACAGAGTGCGCCGCGTGCGCCCTTCAGGGGTCGTGCAGGCCGGTCAATAGACGTCTTCCCGGCATCTTAGATCCGCGCTGTAGGCGTCATTCGGCTATAGCGCGGATCTCAGGTGGTTAAGATCTACGCAGAAATTGCTTTTATCTCTGTGCATGAGCTTCCTGTAATAAAGACAAGTCACTCCTGCATTTTTTCCTTGTGCAGGGTGACTGGTCTTGTCCCCGCCCCCTCCTGTAGTTGTCTACTGCAGGCAGCCTGTAGTCGGTGGAACTGCTCGGCCTCTCCCACAGCTCAGCTCTCTGCACAGGCTACTGTATGTACAGCACAGTGATGATGTCACTGCTAATTTTATATGGTAAAATATCTTGGTTTGCAAATGTGTTTGGTGCCCATAAAATTGATTTATATATTCTGGTGTTGTTGAGCAATGAAAGTTTGTGTGTCTTGTGTTCAGCTTTAAAATCCTTGCATGCCCTGCCATTAAGCATTCTCCCCTTAGGCTCCCAAGAAAGTGCAAGGCACGCTGGTAGCATTTCAGCTGAGGATCGACAGGTACATCTTGCATTACGGTCACCATTGAACTTCTCACACCTCGATCCAACATCGGTTTCTGCGTCTAGGTCTGGCAACCTCTGCGAGGTGACTCTTTCCATTAAAATTTATGAACTTTGCAATCACCCGCTGATGGACAGTGGAGCCCAGAAGACAATTCCCCACATGTCATTAGCGCTAATGAGGGCACAATGTCACATCCACCAGGGAGAAGGCAGACGAGCAGCTGAAATTGTGGATTTCGCAGAACGACCCCCGATAATGTCACATGCCGCATTGTTAAAACACTCATTAGGCAAATGTGACCTTAAAGCCTCTTTTGTTTGTGCTGCCATTTAAATTGCAATTAACTCTGCTAATTAGTTCCCATATTTTTCTGTTTACAAGTGAAAAACCTGCACCGGCCACCAGGGAAAAATTAATGGGAAAAAAAAAAAACAGCAGATTTTGACATATCTCAAACTGTTCTCCCATTAGTCCGTTCTTTTCAGGAGAGAGTTGGGTGTAAAAAATTCTGTCTTCCTTTAGTTGAAATGAAATGTGAACATTTTTCCGAAATGTCATTTTCTGGTTTTATCACACCTTGCCTTTTGTCAAAACTTGTAGAAAATTCAGCCGACAATGCTTCATTATACAGGAGGTTGTCTTACATCTATATATGGCTTTCCCAGGCGTCTAACAGCTTAATGATACAGACAGTTCTCAAGCTTGCAATTTAGCTGTGCCATGAACAGACCCCTCTTGTGCGGATAGTGATAAAGATGACCGACCATTCTTTATATGACTACCAAGCACACTTTACAGCTTGGGATTCAGGTGGTGGTGGTCCTCAAAGAACTGAGGGGTCAGACCGAAAAAACTGATTGAAGACCCATAAAATAGCCCAAGTTATTCACTGTAAGAAGAGAGGGGAGAAGCCAGAGAGCCCTTATGCCCCGTACACACGGTCGGATTTTCCGACGGAAAATGTCCTATCGGACCATGTTGTCGGAAATTCCGACCGTGTGTGGGCTCCATCTGACTTTTTCAGTCGGAATTTCTGACGGAAAAAGTTTGAGATCCTGCTCTCAAATTTTCTGACAACAAAGTCCTATCGGACTTTTTCCAATCGTGTGTAGCGAATTCCGACGGACAAAGTGCCACGCATGCTCAGATCAAATTACGAGACCAAAGCTATTGGCTACTAGCCTCTACGTAGTCCCGTCGTACGCAACGAACGTCACCGCGTTCAAGATAATCGGATTTTCAGACAACTTTGTCCAGTGTCGGACAAAATCCGTCGGACAAAAATCCGACGGATTTTGTGGTCGGAATTTCCGACCGTGTGTACGGGGCATTAGAGTGCAGTATGTATCTAAATTTCCTCAATTAAGAAAACAAAAAAAGTAAAAGGGAAAATTTACTTGCATCTGGTGAGGTTGCAGTCAGGGTCAGATTTATAAGGGGGCAAAAGGGGAATTTGCCCAAGGCACCACTGACAGAAGGGCCCCCCCATACAAAAATTATATAAAACAATATAAAAAATATATCTAAAATAAAAAATTATATTAAAATAAGATAACATGTATAGAACTTAGTGTATTTTATTAAGTGTATTTTTGAAAGTGATATTTTGCTGCCCATCATCTGTAAAACTCGGGACTGGTGTATTGTATCATTTTGCAAAAATTAATTCAAGCACACCACACATGGAGCAGCATGACTGCGTGTGTTTGGGCATGTGTGACCTCAAAATGTACACACATTAAAAAAATGTGTGACTGTCATTGAGAATGTAAACCAAAACTGTGTATCAGGAACTCCCCCCAAACCTGAAGTGCCTCGGGCCCCCCCAAGGTCTAAATCTGTCTCTGGTTGTGGTAATCCAAGTGCTAGAAACATGCAACCTTCCATGAATGCAGGTGGAGAAAAGGCCCATCTTCACATGGCATAAAATCGGTCACTTATGGTACGGAGGTACCTATACTGGATACGGAGGTACCTATCCTGGATCCTCTATGGGTCAGGTGGGTATTGTACTGGTAGGACGAGAGGCAGTAACAAGCCCATCAGTGAAACTAATGGCAGAGGCACCCGGTATGGTGTCTCTAAGGATGGGTCAGAGTCACCAGGTTCAATCAAATACTCATACACTAAAAGGCCAACGTATGTGGACAGCCCCCAAATTATTGAGTTCAGTTAGCTCCATAAAGACATGGTTTGGCGGGTTTGCTGTGGAGGAACTCAGGAGTCCTGCACAGAGCACTGACCTCAACCTAAACACCTTTGGGAAAAAAAATGAAATTCTTATCCAACATCAGTACCTGACCTCACAAAAGCTCTTTTGGCTGAGTGGGCATGAATTCCAGGAGACACCATCTGCTAAACTATATGAAAAAGATATTGTCAATTATACCAGCAGTGCATCCTCAAAGGGAAAACTAATATACAGTAAAACCTTGGATTGCAAGCATAATTCGTTCCTGAAACATGCTTGTAATCCAAAGCACTTGTATATCAAAGCAAATTTCCCCATAAGAAATAAGGAATCTCAGATGATTCGTTCCACAACCATTTTATTCAAAGGTCCTTCAGTTTATAGTCCATATAAAAAGATCATAGCAATGTAATAGGTTGTGGAACGAATCATCTGAGTTTCCATTATGTCTTATGGGGAAATTCGCTTTGACAGCTGTCAGTCTGCAATCGTGACCGGGAAGACTACCCTGCAGTGGAGCGATTTGAAAGTGAGGCTTAAAAGCACTCATGAAGCGCAGCGTGGAAGGGATGACGCAGACGGCGGTGCGGGGGATGGTCTATGTGGACATCTTTACCCCGGATGCCTGCATACTTATATGTGCCTCTTTTAATCATCAACCATGTGATTTGCTAAATGTTTTACCTTCATCAATTGTAACTGTATTGCTACACTTAGAGGCGCCTCTCTTCGCTTTTTATACTCAGTTGTGACATGACGCTACTTGTATATCAAAACATCGCTTGTATATTAAGTCAAAGTTTATTAAAAAAATTTCTTGTCTTGCAATACACTCTCAAACTAAGTTACTCTCAAACCAAGGTTGTTTCATGGGTTTTCTTTCTAAGAAAAATAGCTACATATGTATATAAAGCATACTGCATAGAAACAAGAATGGTCCATCGTTGTCATAACCAGGAAGCCAGTCCAGAGCAATGATGATACTGAAGCAGGTGTTTGTAAATGAGAAGTTGCTTAAAGATTCTGGAGGATGGAAGACTGGAATGACTGTCTGGCTGACAGTGCTGCTCTATTGATATCCTCCAGGGATCGCCTAATACAAGTTAAGTTTCTGCATAGGGTGTACTATACCCCTCAGAGGCTTCATAGGGTATATCCTCAGCGGTCGCCTGACTGCCCTCGCTGCCTGAGCAATGTAGGAACGTACCTTCACATGTTTTGGAGCTACCCTAAAATAGTTGCCTATTGGACAGAGGTGATGGGATCTGTTAACGGCCGTCTCCAACTGAGCCTCCCATTGTCCCCAGAGTTGGTACTACTGGGCATTCAGGACAATGACCAAAGGCCTAGGTACATGAAATTGCTACTGACATACCTCTTTTTCTATGCCAAAAGGGAGATTGTGCTGCATTGGAACGCACCCTCACCCCCCACAATTAGTGCTTGGGAAAAGTCAATAAACGCTGTACTTCCATTATACAAGCTGACATATATGAACAGGAACTGTCCCCAAAAATTTGATAGGGTGTGGAAATCTTGGACGGGGTGATGGAGGTGACCCGAGGGTGCATATGATGAAGGATGGGGATTTGGGGGGGGGGGGGGAACGGGGATTTATTGGTTACCAGCCCGTGATCTTGACATATAACCCTGCTGCTGTTGTAATGCTATTATTTTTCTTTTTGACTAATGGTATACTACGATGCCTGTAATGTGTATCTGAATTTGTCCATGTTGGACACATGTTGTGACCTGTATGATGATTTGCTTCAATAAAGGAACAATTTTGACTCTTAAAAAAAAAAGATTCTGGAGGAGATCAGCTGAACTATGATAAAAACATAGCAAATGTTTGAAACACAATACTTTAACACGCTAAATGCTATTTATTTAGGGTTTAGATCCTCTGACAGCTGCTTCAGGTAAAAAAATACAACCAGTGGCATACCCAATTGTAAGAAGATGTGTAGGAATCCTAAAACATGCTCACCTACCTGCTGCACCATCGATCCACTCCTGCAGCTGTTCACTGTAAGCTCTAAGCCTGAGAACTGAGTGGTCACATGACCACTGATCGATCAGTTCTCAAGCCCGATCTCAGCACTGTCAGAGGTGTGCTGAGAGACTGAGCCAACTACCGGTCAGTAATCTGGGTGTATCCCGACATTATAGTCGGGGTCTGTCCAGAGTCTGGAGCTGCTCTGTCAGCTGATTCTTGGGTTACAGGAGAGTTAAGCACACTCCTGTGACCCATATGAGAAGTATGGCCTAAATAGCTTTGGTTATACTTCTCTTTTAAAAGTATGGTCTTTCCTGTTAAAATATCTGCCCTTTAAGTGTGGAAATTCCAGTACGTTCAATTACTTACATTTTATTAACATTAAAGGAGAAGTATGGCTAAAGCTCTTTTTTCTGGCCATGCCTCTCTTATGGGTCATGGGAGTGCACTTATTTCTGCACTCCTGTGACCCAAATTCAGCCAACAGCAGGCTAGAGTCTGCTGCTGATTGACGTCACAGAGTCCAGGCTCTGCAGTGATCTAGACTATAACATCAGGAACTGCCCAGATGCTTGACAGGCAGCTGGTTCAGCCTTTCAGCGTGCTGGTAAGAGCTTGAGCCAGCCGCTCCCGCCCCCTCCACAGTCCAACACTCCAGTGAGCATTGGAGGGGCAGAGCAAAGTGGTGAGAACTGAGCAATCAGCGGTCTTTGATTACTCAGTTCTGGTGTTGAGCCAGCGGGGGACAGCTGCAGCATCGGATTGCAGTCATCTAGGTGAGTATAAATGGTTGTTGTTTTTGATTTACACATTTCTCTTTTAACAAGCAGTAAATGAGCTTTAAAATAAGCCTAATCGACATCTGTATTTGCAGGTGCTATGCAGCAAATCATTCATAAATTTCAAGGTAGAATCATTTAAGTCATTGTCTAAGTCTGCTCACCCTTAGACTAGAGCAGTAATTTAGCAGCTCAGCCCCCCGCTCTTCTCTCCCAGAAGCGACTTAGTTCCTCCCCGACCAGCAGTGACTTAGCGGCTCAGCTCCCACTGTTCCCCTATCTCAACAGTGTAAACACAGAGCAAATGCTCTAAGAAAGAGCATGAGCAGAAGTAGCTGAGCTGCTGAAAGGACGTTGTTGCTTCTTCTGTAAATTTTGAAGATTAATTGCTCCATATTACCTGTAGCTTCAGAGATTAGTGAGTGTACCACTTGCAGACCGTGTCACACAGATATACTGCAGCACATTGGCTCTCCTGGGCGAAATCCCATACGGGTATGTCCTACCCGTTTTCGGCCACCAGAGGGGGACACGATGCGCGTGGCCTGCGGGTACGAACGCCGCCGGCCATGCGGGATCCCGTGGACGAGTGCCAGCATGGGGATTTGTGTGTGTAAACACACAAATCCCTGTGCTGTCAGAGGAGAGGAGCCATATCGTTTGTACCTACTAAGTAGGAAAAACAATATGGCTCATCTCCTAGTCACTCCCATCCCCACACAGTTAGAACATACACATTTAACCCCTTAATCGCCCCCTAGTGTTAAAACCTTCCCTGCCAATGACATTTATACAGTAATCAGTGCATTTTTATAGCACTGATCGCTGTATAAATGCCAACGGTCCCAAAAAAGTGTCAAAAGTCTCCGATCTGTCCGTCGCAATACCGCTAAAAAGCGCAGTTCGCGGCTATTACTAGTAAAAATAAAAATAATAATAGAAATGCCATAAAAATGCCATAAATCTTTCCAATAGTTTGCAGATGTTATAACTTTTGCTTAAACCAATCAATATACGCTTATTGCGATTTTTTTACCAAAAATCAGTGGAAGAATATATATTGGCTTAAACTGATGAAGAAATTTTTTTTTTTTTTTTTAACTTCTTTTTAACTTTTTATTATAGCAAAAAGTGAAAAATATTGTATTTTTTTTTTCAAAAGTGTCGCTTTTTTGTTTATAGCGCAAAAAACCCCCCAAAAAACGCAGGGGTGATCAAATACCAGCAAAATACATTTCTATTTGTGGGGAAAAAAAGGACGCAAATTTAGTTTGGGTACAGTGTCAAATGACCGCGCAATTTTCAGTTAAACCGACGCAGTGCCGAATTGTACCTTTCACCCATTAAAAAACAAAGGCCTCTTTCACATGGGGCAGATTCCGTTCCAAACAGCAGAGGATCAGCTCACAAATCCCCGGCTGATCAGAGCGGGCGGATGACACATACATGTCCACTCAGTTACTGCAGAGACAGACGGAGCCTGCTCTGCTCTATGGGTGGCCCAGAAATAAAGGACTCTACTGTCAGTTTACATCCAATTACCCTCTGATCCACTCCGCCTAGACGGAAGAGTACAGATCTACCCAGCATGCACCGGTCGGTGATTGCACAAGGGGGTGGTGCAATCAGGTGACTTCCCCACGTGGGCGGGCCGGACCGAACCATACCTATTTAGTAACTGTCACACGGCGGAGCAGGCAGACGGCGGTAGCCTTCATCATGAGCTGGCCTTTTTTTATTTTTTCAGGTGCAGCGGCCGTGGCGGGCATCGTGATTGATGATGGATCTACATGGGGGGACATTGTTTTATATTTTTTTTAATAAAGGACTTGTCAAAAACTCTTGTTGTGTCTTTATTCACTTTTTACACTTTTTTGATGAATGGGTAGTGGAACTATGTATCCCATACTCATTCACATGGGGGGGGGGGGGGCGGTATCTGGGGGCTCCCAGATTCCGCTTAGCCCCACACCTGCAGACCCCCACAACCACAGCCCAGGGTTGTGGGGAAGAGGCCTTTGTCCCCATGAACATGGGGACAAGATGCTTTGGGAGGCATGTGGCCTGGTATGGTTTGGGGGGGGGGGCACTCACTTGTTGTTTTCCTCCCCCCCCCCGGTTTTCTGGCTTCCTGGGCTGCATGCTCGGATAAGGATCTGGTATGGATTTGGGGGGGAACCAACACCATTTTTTTTTACATTTTGGCTTGGGCTTCTTCTTAAAATCCATTCAAGACCTGAAAGGCCTGCTATGGATTGGGGGAGGACCCCACTCTGTTTTAGTTCTGACTTTTCCATTGCTGACAGCTGATGACTCATTAGTTAAGGACGTGGTGTCTGGCCTCCCGGCCCCCTCCTTAACAACCAGCTATTCTTCACACAGAATTCGAATCGGTCAATCATTTTTCAACTGCTTTGAATTGTACATGTCTACCCTAAATTCCTCTCCCTCTCCTCCCCCTAGTGCTTTCTATTGGCTAAACAAAAATGCCTGCAGCTGTAAAACGCTTGTAAAAGGCTGCAAAAAACACGTTAAAAAAGCTGCAAAAACTATTTAAAGGGGTGTTTCAGCAAAAAAATAAATTTTTTAAAAGTCAGCAGCTGAAAAAAAGGTAACTGCTGACTTTTAATAAGTACACTTACCCTCCCAGGGTGCCCGCGATGTCGGTCGTGGAGGCCGAGATGTCCCTCGGCGCTCCGG
This sequence comes from Lithobates sylvaticus, assembly GCA_028564925.1. Classification (NCBI taxonomy): domain Eukaryota; kingdom Metazoa; phylum Chordata; class Amphibia; order Anura; family Ranidae; genus Lithobates; species Lithobates sylvaticus. The sequence goes on from CM053031.1 coordinate 265,007,936, forward strand.
TCCCAGCGCCGCCATCCTCAGTAAGGAAAACAGGCAGCGAAGACTACGGCTTCGCTGCCCGTTTCCTACTGCGCATGCGCGAGTCGTCGCGCAGCGCTTTGTGAATGGGAAACGCGATGTGTTGTGGGACACACAGTTCCCATAACACACTGCGCCCCATTCACTAGAAGACGGCGCTAGGAGCAGAAGACAGAACAGCTCCGCGGAACAGGAAGAGGCAGATTAGGACGATCTGCCTAGCAACAGCCATTTCTGGTAAGTAAAAAAAAATAATTTTTTTTTTTCATTTTAAATTTTTATTAACATTTTTATCAAGTTTTTTTTTTCAGGGTGGCCCTCCACTTTAACAAAAAATGCCGAAAACTCCCTACGCTCAGGTGTGAATAGAGCCTGAAAGGGGCCTTACTTTTATAAAGAAAAGAACACAATCTGATGTTCAAAGAGCAAAAAAAAAAACCTGGTCTATAAACTATATGTTAATTCAGGGGTGTCCAACCTGCGGCCCACGGGCCACATACAGCCCAAGACAGCTATGGATGCGGCCCAACACAAAATCATAAACGTCCTTTTTTTTTGTAAAAATGCGTTTACTCTGTTGAAGAACAATTTGACATTGTCTCTTTACTAGACTTTTACAAGTTTTATCTTCTTCCCAAAGAAGGAGCACCCACCACATATAGGCGGCACAGTGGTGTAGTGGTTAGCACTCTCACCTAGCAGTAAGAAGGGTCGCTGGTTCGAATCCCAACCACGACACTTCCTGCCTGGAGTTTGCATGTTCTCCCTGTGCCTGCGTGGGTTTCCTCCGGGTACTCCGGTTTCCTCCCACAATCCAAAGACATGCAGGTAGGTTAATTGGCTTCTGTCCAAAAAAAAATTGGCCCTAGTACATGAATGGGGACCTTAGATTGTGGGCTCCTTGAGGGTAGGGACTGATGTGAGTGTGCAATGTACAGGGATGGGGACAACTGGCTCAGGTTGAACTGGATGGACTGATGTCTTTATTCAACCTTACTAACTATGAAACTATGAAACTATATATACTGTGGCAGGGCGCAAAATCACATACCTGTACGTGATTTTGTGCACAAGATCTGGGGTGCCATGATGGCCGCTGGGACCCGCCGATCATTCCGAGGAGAGGCAGAACAGCGGTCTGCCTATGTAAACAAGGCAGACTGCCGTTCTGTTTTCCTCTAGTGAATCCATTCCCCACACAGTTAGAAATCACCCTCTAGGAGCACACTTAACCCTTTGATCTCCCCTGATGTTAACCCCTTCCCTGTGTCATTTATACAGTGACAGTGCATTTTTTTAGCACTGTGTCACTGGTCCCCAAAAAGTGTCCGATATGTCTGCCACAATGTCGCAGTCCCATTAAAAATCATTGATCGCCACCATTAATAGTAAAAACAAGCAAACAAAAAAAATTCATAAATATATCCCATACTTTGTAGATGCTATAACTTTTGCACAAAACAATCAATATACACTTAATGGGATTTTTTTTTTTTTACCAAAAACATGTAGTAGAATATATATTGGCCTAAATTGATGAAGAAAATAGATTTTTTTTAAAAAAATTATTGGACATGTTTTATAGCAGAAAGTAAAAAATATTGTTTTTTTTTTTAAATGTAGTCTTTTTTTGTTTATAGCGAAAAAAATAAAAACAGCAGATGTGATCAAATACCACCAAAAGAAATCTCTATTTGTGGGAAAAAAAAGGACATCCATTTTATTTGGGTACAGCGTCGCACAACCGCGCAATTGTCAGTTTAAGCAACTTAGTGCCATATTGCAAAACATGGCCTGGTCAGGAAGGAGGGGGAACCTTCCAGAGCTGAAGTGGTTAAAGGATGAAGCACAAGGAGGACAAAATTAGAACTAAAATATCTGAGAATTCATTGAGAATTGCTACTACATCCATTGAACCAGATATTGATGTGTTTGTTTACCAAAAAACAGTTAAGTTTTTTTATCGCACTCGTTTTAAATGTTGTCCTCTTTTACTTTTATAATAAAAAAATATTACGAAAAATTGAAGTATTATTACTCAGATAGGTACATTATCTATATCAGTGATTGTTAACTTGAGATCTGCCCCACTTTTTCTGCTCACCAGCTATCCTTATTGTTAGTGTATTTTATGTGCCCAAGACAATTCCTCTTCTTCCAATGTGGCCCAGGAAGGTCAAAGTTTGGACCCCCCTGTGTTAACCACTTGCCGTCCGCCCTATAGGCAAAAGACGTTGGCAAAGTGGTTTCAAAATCCTGACCGGACGTCTTATGAGGTCCTCAGAATTTTGAGCCGCTACGCGCCCCCGGGGGGCGCGCATCGCGGTGATCGTTGTTGCGGTGTGTCAGTCTGACACCCCGCAACTATGATCTTGGTAAAGAGTCTCCGACGGAGACTCCTTACC